>VYXC01003455.1:958505-997748 GCA_013397175.1 Platysteira castanea | reverse complement strand
TTCTTGTCCGCCGGGAGAGCCGGGATGGGGCTCAGGTGTGGGGAAGGTGGAGGAGGGGGAGCTCCGCGGGACCTGGGGGTGATGAGAGCCCTGGGACCGGCCTGTGGCCTCGGTGGATGCCGGAGATGGAGGGCGTGGGAGTGGGCAGATGTGGGACGTGTCGGAGGAAAGGGATCCGAGCTGAAGTCTGTTACTGAGCTGAGCCTCATTTTCTGGGATGACAAGGGAGGTTTCACAGGCAGGAATAGAGATCTTAAGGAACTACGTTTTCCAAAATAGCTAGGATGCTAGGTCTGATTTAATAGGGAGTTTTATACCCATCTTCACATCAGATACCTGCCTGGGCAAGCTGCTCCCTGGTTTGGGTGCTGTGCTGAAGGCTGCTGTCCCCATGCACCGCAGTGCCTGGGTCACGTACTCCGTGGGTCAGGCAGGAGGGTTGCCAGCATTCCAGGTTAGCTGGTTTGTCCGCAGCTGTGCACTGGCGCCAGGGGAGAGTTTCCATTGGGACTGTGACCCACCCGCCGGGAGATGCAGGAGGAGATCGGCAGGTGTGGGCAGGGAGAGAGCCACAGTGCAGGGCTGGCTCCTCTGCTCAGGCAGCCTCTCAGCATTTGGGGTTTTGCAGACTGGAAGTGATGCCTTGCTGTCTTTGATTCAGCTCTGCAAGGGGTAAATAAAAACCCAAACAAAACCAAACTCAGAGAGTGTTTCTGTGGTGATCTGTTAGTTTTTTCTGAAGCAGGTCCCGTTAGTGTAGAAACTTGCTGTAAATCTGCTGAGAGAGTGTCCTGCTCCCAAGTGCATGTGGGTGATCACTGGACATTTAATTAGTCAGCATTGAAACCACAGGCTGCTTAAGAAAATGAATTGTTCATGGCTGTCTTTAATCCAAACCTTGTCATCTCAAAGTGTTGCTTGGCAGTTCCAGGTGCAGGGAGAGGCAGCCCGTGTGCCTTTGTTCAGTGAGTGTGTAGTTGGCTCACCTTTCCTTTTCCGCTCGGGGGGAATTTCTTTGCTGTGTGCATGTTTACGTTTTCTCTCCTTCCATCTTCAGGACCACTTGCTGTTTTGTGCACATCCAAGAGTTCCCTGTGTTCCCAAAGTGCTGAGTGTGCTAGACTGGGTTCAGATAGTGGCAGCTTTATTATCTGGGGACTGGTGGGCTGATGAGATAGGACTGGATCACTTACGTTGCATCCTTTTCCTTTGGACCAATGGGATGTGATTTTCCACAAACTTCACGCAGCTCTGTGTGTTCAGGGACTTGCATTTCCTCTTTTGCATGATGAGCAGGATCTAATTCTGGGCCTGAGCTGCTGAATTTATATTTGCCTGTAATGGAGGTAAAGAGCTTGGAGAAGTGACTGTTCTGCCTTCCTTTGCTCCACCCCTTCACAAAGCTAAATACTTCCTTTTTTTTTTTTCCCTCAAGCATTGAAATTACAAGAAAAGGGAAACAGAGCTGTGTGGCAGCTGCAGAGCTGCATGAATATTAGTTGAAGAGGAAATTTATTTTACCTAACCAGAGAGCTTCCTGTGTTGGTTGTCTGTACTTCTAAAGATCTAGAAATTACGTGTAAAGCCGTGAGCATGTTGCAGCATTTCCTTGTGTGTGTGACTTAGGAAAGTTGTTCACAGGGAGATGTTTACTTCTGATTTTTGCATCTTTACTCAGGGATGTTCAAGTATGTTTTCTTCCCTAAAAGTCAGATTCAGCAAGTTTGCAACATTTTAATAAGCACTTGTAGAACCTTCTGTGGTCAGGTTCTTCCGGAATCAAAAGAGACTTGCTGTTCACCCTGTCCTGTCACCAAGGGTGGCTGTTTGAACAAAACTGAAAAGAAAGCTGAGGATTTAAAAAATCCAGTGAACTGACAGGGCTTGGAAAAGTGCTCCTAGATAGTAGTCTAAAAGTCTGATAGGTTTTTGTTTACGAGGAGGATTACCTGTATATGATGGCAGGTGGCTTTTCAGTAGGATTACAGCAGTGGGGGTTTTTTGAGGGGCAGCACGGAGGAGCTCTGCAGAGCATTTGGATTTTTCTGACAAGAAAAATGCTGTGATTGAAGTACCCGATAGTAATCTAGTTTGTATTTTGCTTAGTTAATATGCTCTTCCCCTCATCCAGGCTGGTTTCTTTGCCTCCCTCCCTGCTGTACATGTACTAAAAATGACTTCACTAATTTGTTAACTGCCAGTGGTAATTTTTTAAAGCTGACTCCACTTGCAGCTTTACTCCAGCAAATGCAGATGAGATGCTTCAGAAAAATAAAAGATGTGTGTGGCCTTGGCCTTTATCCTGAATCTTTCTTTCCTGTTACCTGAGTTCAGATCAAAGAAAGTGCAACATTGACCAGAGATGTGCTTGAGCAGCATTTTAGCGATTTGAAAGGGACGCTAAAGAAGCTGCTGGACGAGCGACTGATGTCCCTGCTGCAGGAAGTGGATGTCATAGAGCAAGAGAGCATCAAGCCCCTGGATGAGTGCCAGAAGCTGATAGAGCACGGAGTCAGCACGGCCGACGATCTGCTCCGGGAAGGTGAGGCAGGACCTGGTGCTGAGTCTTAGCTCTGCCTTCCAGTGTGGGTCTGTAAAAAGTCTGGAATTATGAGCAGTGTGTTTGCTCATTTTGGACTTATCTCAAACTAAATGTTAAGAATTGGGTAGATGTAGTGAAGAGCTGATCAATATTATCTCCTACAAATCCGTATTTCAGCATTTCACTCCCATCCTAGGGTGTACATGTGTCAGTGTAGCCTCTCCTAAAGGGCAGGAAGTACGGTTAGGGAATTATTTCCCTGCAGAGACATTCTGTACCTCTCCAGGCTAGACAGAAAAGTATGTCAGGCTACTTTGAAAAAAAATACATTGTGGGTACCACTATAGTAAAGTGTCTATTGTGGTGAAGTAAGTTACTTTTGTCTTACTGAAATAGCAGCTGAAATAAACAGATTGTCCTGCTAAGTGTGATTATGTTTGCTGTCGGTGGGGAACATGAGGAATGAAATGGCCACTGTATGGGGAAAATTTCTCTAAAAATTCTGAAGGTGAGGCAGACAGAAATGGACATGTGAAATATTCCTGTAAGGGCCAGACTATACCCTACTGATGCTAAATACCTCGGCAGAAAAGAATGTCAGTCTTGCCTGTTTTCCCCAGGCTGGAGAACCTACTGGGAGCATGTCTGAGCCATGAGTGTGTTGGCAGTTTCCTTGCATTGTTCTCGTGTCTCAACTTTAACTTTCTTTCAGCATGAGCTCAGTTCTGGGAGCTAAAGCACATTGAGCCATGTCCCAGGGGTGGGAAAGCTCCCAATTCCTCCTCAGCCCTGAGCTTTGTGCTGGCTTGGAGCTCAGTGCCTCCTGCTCACAGGAGCAGTGACAGTGTTTAAGGATTAATTTGTTGGGGTTTTTTTCTACCACCACAACTCTGGGACAGCTTGTATTCACCTTGGTTTTATTTTAAGTCTCAGCTTACTGAGTCAGGGTGGTGGCAAAGATTGCTTGTGTTTTCTGTGAAATTCTTTTGGGTCTCATGAGAAGTTGACTCGCTGCGCTTCCCATCCCCTGGGTGCTCTGAGTAGGAGCATCAGCGAGTGCTGTGGGCAGGACAAGCACACGTTGCAGCTGAGTCAGAAAGGAGTTAAGCCTCTGTGGTTATTAAATCTCCTGCTGCCAATTATGACGTGTGCTTTCCTTCAGAGATTTGTAACGTGTGTAATCCTCTACTTGGAAAAGGACTGAGCTTGCTGAAGTTGTGAATTACCCTAAAGTCAGGAGACTGGAGCATATGTCTCTGTAAGATGAAGTGTGGGATGCTACTTTATGTGGAAAGCTTAGGAAAATATTTGTATTTATCTGCACACTTCCATGCGTGGATTATTTCCTTCATTGTGACTATAGTACCATTTTGATTGTAGCAAACAGAACAATGGTTGAAATTATTTCTTGCTTTCAAGTGTCTGCGTTTTTATTTTCTGATCAGTGAAGGTACTTTGCTTTTCTCTTCATTTAAAGCTGGTGGAGGAAGGGATTAATAACTGACTTTTGGCATCATCTGACCCCAGTTCTGCTCCTGTCTGAGACCTGAGGCAAATTATTACATCTGTTATGGGTGTGTCTACAGGTAGTTTTGAGAGCTTCAAAAGTTGCTAGATAGGCTTTATATTGTTACCTGTAATTGTATTTTCTGGCTAAGACTAGCAAAAGTGCTGAGAATGCTTCACATTTAATTGGTTGTTCGTGTCAGAACTGGTTATTCTTTGAAGCAAAGAATGCCTTCTGTGGATGTTGTCTCATTAGGAATATTTTTACTGTTTGGTTGCAGGAGAGAGTGCAGTCGATGGAGATGTGGGAACACAGAATGAGAAACTTTGCAACTTCACAAAAAAAGCTTTACATATTCAGCTAGATAGGTAAGACACCAACATTCTGAGGTGATCTGAGGCAGTGGCACATGTGCCCTTCTTTGAGGGGGATCTTTTCTCCTTTGAAACAAAAGCTTTCCGCTCCATTGCCTCAAAGGATTCATTTGAGGCACTGCTGTCCTCTTTGTTTCACAGACTCTCATTGGGGCTGGCACTCACAGAATGGAGTGGGTTTTCACCCTCCATATGTTCTGTGGAAATGTAGGCTGTTTATTTGTGAAGGATGAAGCCACTCCCCGTAGAACAGCCTGTGTTTCAGAGTATTTACTGACAAACAGGCAGTCTGGTTAGGGCTGAAAACACAATGTTGTCTGAGTCTTTTAAGTTTGGGAGTGCACGTGCCAATTTCTGCAGCTGTTCTCTCCTTGCAAATCTGCACAGATTCAAGTGTATGGATGAAACAGGAATTTGTAGAAGCTGGCCCCTCTCATTACAGCGAACTTTCCTTTCTCAGCTTACCAGAAGTGCCCTCCTTGGTTGATGTGCCTTGTTTATCTGCCCAGCTGGATGACTGCCTCCTTACTATACTGAAAAATCAAATATTCAGACATGGAACTGTGGCATCTCGCCCACCTGTACAGCTGGAGGAATTTGTGGAAAAGCCTGGAGGGATTTTAGTCCGATGGTGTAAGGTAGGTAAAACATCCTGTGTGAAAATCCTTTAGACTTGGGTTTTTTCTAAAAGAACCCAAATAATCCACCTTCTTTCTGAATTCTCTACTGCCTTCCAAGGACTAGTCCACTCCATTGTGGAGTTAGAAACTTGAGAAGAGATATTTATGGTAATGCTGTCATTTAAAGGCAAGGTGTGGTTGTCCAGTGGTGGTGTGGTTGGTGCTGGGGTTTGTGTCTGCCTGGCAGTGACACTTGCTTTAGCAGACCCAGGATGAGGCTGGACCTGCTCTGTTATGCTTTTACCCCTAAACACGTTTGTGTTCCTAGGGAGATGCAGTGGGTTGAAAGAGAAAATATTATTATGTTGGTGTTAGCTAATCCAGTAGCCTTTCTCTTCGACACACAAAGACTGTGTTTGAGTAAACCACTGCTGTGGTCTGATGTGGTTTAGTTGTTGTTGGACAGCTCTATGCTCCTTGGCAGCATCAAACAAAGTTCTGTTGTTCTAGCAACAGCCAGTCGTTGTTGGCCACCCTTCGCTTGTAAAGGATGGGGACTCAGGTTATTAAACCATAGGCACTGCTGTCAGGTGGGGTCTGATTTTCTGTGCTATAGAGGAGTTCCCTGGGTTTGCTTGTGCCTCGGGGATAATGAAGGGGTTTTTTTGAGGGGGTGTGTGTGTAAATATCTTTGGACTTAGCGATATCAAAAAACTGGAAATCATTCCCTGGAACAGTTTATGAAGGACAACAGTAATTTTCCCTTGCTGTTAAAAACTGGCACAGAATTTCTTCTGCAAAGTTGTTTTCAGCTTTTTGCTGAAGGATCTTTTTATATCTCTGCTAGAATGAACAGCCTTCTGTTAAATGTTTCTTCTTCTGTAGATATTTTCCAACTGCAATAATTCTTATAGAACTTTCTGTTGGTTCCGACACTGATGTTGGTTCAGACTGATGTTATTCTCTACAAGGCACATTTTCTGCTCTGAAATACCGTGTGAGCCTGATCACCTGCAGTGCTGTCCTAACATGTGCCCCTTCAGAGGGAACAGGAGAACCGGGGGGGGTCCTTATTAACGCAGTGAATGTTCCTGCAGGTGGATGATGATTTCATACCCCAGGACTACCGTCTGCAGTACCGCAAGAGCACTGCCAGCCACTTTGAGGATGTGTATGTGGGCTCGGAGACAGAGTTCATAGTGCTGCACATCGACCCCAACGTGGATTACCAGTTCCGGGTGTGCGCCCGCGGGGACGGGCGGCAGGAGTGGAGCCCCTGGAGCGTGCCCCAGATCGGCCGCACCACGCTGGTCCCCCACGGTACCGGGCATCCTGAACCCTCGGCTGCCCGTCCTGAGGGGCTGCAGCTGGATGGAGCTGTGCTTGTGTGATGGGGGGTGTCCCTGGCTATGGGGTGTGCGTGTGACATGTGATGAGCCGTCCCTCTGTCCTACAATTCATTCTTTGCTTCCTTGGCTGAGGGACACTCAGTGAACCTTTCACAGGTGGCTCACTGCTTCCTTAGCCTTGGAGAGCATGTGAGCCAGAAGAAAAGCATTATTTTTTCTTCTCCCTCACCACAACGTAAGCATTTTTGATGGCCTACAGCTTACAACAAGCTCTTATCTTGGAGAAAGAAAAACTTAAATTTTCTCTTCACTTACAAATTTTTAAGTGCAGTGGGTAATGAAGGCTTTCCTTTGCCTACAATAAGACTTGGCAGGGATTGCAGCAAAGAGTGAACTCCTGATGAACTCTGAGCTGGAAAATACTTTTTGTTAATTGGAATTTATTTGAAAAACAAATCTCTCCATAAGCAAAAGGCAAAACCAGCCCCTGTTCTTAACATAGCTTAAGAGCTCATAGCACCTGCATGAAGTGGACTGAGTAGGCATTGGGGTTGGCTTGGTTTTGCACAGACAGGAGCGAGTTGAGGTTCACAATTTCTTTCTTGTTTGTTTGTTTGTTTTCTTTGAAGAATGGACAACTGGACTGGAGGGTTACAGCTTGAGCAGCCGAAGAAACATAGCGCTTCGGAATGATTCTCAGTCGTGTGGTGTGCTCTACTCCAAAGCTCCTACGTATTTCTGTGGGCAAACATTAACGTTCAGGCAAGTCCTTTTTGGGCAGCTGGTGTCTAGTGCATCCCCTCTGAGCTGTCACATCTGAATTGTGTGTAAACCTGAGGCATGTCTGAGTTTTAAATCAGCTCAGCTCCAGTCCAGGTAGTGTCTCTGTGTGACATCTGACCTTCCTTTAGTTCTGCTTCCTGGCTTTGTAGGAAAACACCTGATGTTTTTGTAGGACCTGCAGTTATATAAAAGAGATGAGTGAACTCCTGAGGGATGGTAAAATATAGCCCATGCTGAGCAGATCTGTGGAATGTTGAACTTCCTGATGTTTTGTAGCAGCTGTTACTGGCTGAAGTCAGCGGCGCTTTGCCTCTAGTTCCTTTTAACCTTGGGCCAGGGGGTGCTTTCCTTCCCAGACTGTTCACTGGCTCTGAAGACTCTGGCATGAAAACACTGATGTGCTGTTGGGATGACTGTCTGGCAGCAATGCCTTTAACACCTGAGATAATTAGTGCTGGTCAGACTACTGCTTGAAACTGGCATTAGAAGATCCAGAGTGGAGAAGGGATCTTGTGAATTTCAAGCTTTCCATTTGACACAGAACATGATTAAAAACCTTGGCAGCTTTTCTGCCTGTAGTCCTCTCCCTGAGATGATGCTGTTTAACAGGGTATGAGGAATGTCCTTGTGGATATGTCAGTTGTAATTACAGACCTCAGAGACTCTGAAGCTTTTTCATCTTTTCTCTGGTTAAATGAAACTACTTGCTGTACAGCAAGCAGCCCCCAAAGGCAATTAAAAAGGGCTGTTCATGATACTTTCATGACTTACTCCATGGTGTTTCATTTATCCCTTCCTGATAACGGATTGTGTTAACTTCAGATGGTTGCAGTGTGAGCATGTATTCAGTTGCCCTGTCTGAGATGGATAAAAAGATCTAAAGCTTTCATTTGAAATGTATTGCTAGATTTAACTTCTCTTGGCTCAGCAATGCCTGTGAAATTAAAGTCAGAACCCTGAGGTTTCCCTTGGTTTTCTCTCAGTCCAGTGCCTTTTATAATTTTTTATTGGTAGCATATGAAAGTGTTTTGTTTCACATTTTGGTTACGGACTTCTCTCCAAGGGGAGATTGTTTCGGGATGGCAGAGCTCGAACAAGCACGTGTCCACAAGAACTATCGTGACACGAATCTTGAGGTTGAAGACAACCTCAAGAATTGGTTGTATTCCTCTTCCAAGGTCCAAGAGTAGCTTCTTGTTTGGAAATGTGAGTGACTTTCATGAGCAGGGAGATGTAGTACTTGGTGCTTGACTTCCTCCAGCTGTTGGAGCACAAGTTATTATTCAGAAGCAGCTCTGTGTTCTCTGTGTTCAGGACCCAGGCACAGCTTGTCAGTGAGAAGTGAAGCTGTGATAAACACAGTACTTTGTATCTACATTTTAAAGATAAACTGTGGCAGTTGTCCTGAGGTGAAGCATTTGGCCAAGCTGTAGGAGAACATCACTGCATTAGGTCAAGTCTCCTCCTGTTTCTTTGCAGCCTCCAGGGAGCTGCCCTTGGGGAAGGGAACATTTCTCCACAGTGACCTGCTCGTCATCTCTAAAGCTTTGTTTGCTGTGGGGTTCTTGTGGCCAGGCTGGTGATTTGGGCTCACCGAGCAGATGCCCTGTGGTGGTCATATTGACTTTGTCAGGAACCCAGCACAACCCTGCTGGCAGCTGACTCTGAGGCAGCGCCTGTGATCCCGCACAGATGGACCTCTCTGTGCTCTGAGGCAAATGGAAACTGGTGGTGCTTCACCAGGTTCAGTGTTTGGGCTGCAGTGGCAGAGACAAGGTTTTGTTGTGCGGCATTTTTGTTGTGCATCAAAATGAATTTGAAATCTCCTTTAAAGTTGCTTTGGGAAAACACTGTGGATCCCTTCCAAAGTAAAAAGCTTCTTGGAGATTTAAATAATTGTTTTCCCTTCACTTTACAGTGCAAGGCTATTGCTCTCTTAGTGACATTCCCAGGGGACTGAAAAACCTAGTGGAGTGCAAAAGTAAAACATGGTTCCAATTTTATCTTCCCGGTTTGCCTCGAAAGAGTTAACCCATTATGTGCTAGTCCACTGTCTCCTTTAATTGCTGGTTCTTGAAAGCTTTGCTGAAGTTTTCCTTGTTTGCCAACAACCACATATCAGTCTGTTCTTTCTCTCAAGCTGCAATGAAAATAACAACTGCTTTACCTTCTAGAAAAGACCATCTGAATTTCCTGAGTCACTCAGGCTCTCTATAAAGTAGGATTTAGCACCTTTGAGAGGTGGCAGTACAAGAGAAAGGACTCAAGTCCAGAACAGCCCTTCAGTGTATGAACTGTGCAACCTCGCTCCTCTGCTGGGGCCCAAAGGGAACTGAGTCCCTGGTCATTTGCAAAACTTGTTTGCATTTTCTTCAGAGATTCTTTCCCCAGACTAAAACTCTAAATACAGCTGAGCAGAAGCCAGACATGTAAATGCTTTTCTAGGCATTGCTTGGTTTGCACCAAGCTGATTTATTACAAAAGCCCAAACCAAACACAGCCCCAAAGCAACACCCCATCCTCATCCCATTACAGCAGAACTTGGCAGGGCCCAAAAAACCTATTTTAGTCATGCTTATCAAACCCACGCTGAAACTACAGCTGTCTTGCCATAATGCGTGATGCTGACCAGTAACCTGGTATAGCTGATTGGCCAGCTGAGCATATCGTCTGCTTCAGACAACTGGAAATCATTTCAAAAGATCATTTCTAAGATGTGACAGTGGAGAATTGTATTAAATAGCACTGGAAGTTTGCAGGAAACACGTTCATATTTTGTACAGATTAACAGAGTATTGCTCAGTGGAGCTCTTGGGAAAGCTGGTAGGAGTTTTGGTCATTGAATGGGGATCTCCCCAAAAGTGCCTTTGAATGAACTTGTTGAGAGCCCTGGAGCGCAGTACAGGGGTCTGGTGTGACAGGTTATTACTGTCTGGATTTCATGGTATGTTTTGATTTAAAGCTTCAGGTTTTGACTTAACTTTTTGCTTGTTAGAATTGAGACCGTGGGCCAGCCAGACCGACGGGACAGCCTGGGAGTGTGCGTGGAGCAGCGCAACGGCTACGACTCCCTGCAGCGCGACAAAGCCGTGTGCATCAGCACAAATGGTGAGTCTGAACCATGGAATTCCCTCCCAAAACCCACAGCTCTTTAGATCCCTGCATAACATGAGCAACTTTTATGTACGTGCTGCTCGTGCAGTTAAAAATCTTGGGTGAGATCACAGATCTCCTCTTCCTGCTTGCAGTTATTGCAGCCTGTTCCATGTGACAAAAAAAATGCAGCAGGATTTCTTCCCTTTCTGCCTGCAAAAAATGGGGAGATGTGGTCTTGCATGTTAGTATGTACAGAAAATGAGAAATATTGTTAGATCTGCTGACTATTTCAGGGGCAGTATTTGTAAATGGAAAAGAGATGACAAACCAGCTGCCTGCTGTTACTTCTGGCTCGACTGTGACATTTGACATGGAAGTTGTGCAGTTGGGACCCTGCAGCAACGAGGGAGGAAACTTCAAGCTTCGAGTAACCATCAGCTCTAACAACAGAGAAGTGGTCTTTGACTGGGTACTTGATCAGTGCTGTGGCTCTTTGTATTTTGGATGTTCATTTTCATACCCAGGCTGGAAGGTTTTGGTGTTTTAGTAGTGAGTAAAGGGATTTTTTGTTCTTGCTGTAAAGTGTAATGTTAAAAGCTGAGTTTCCAGCTCTTTGACAACAATCTGGTAACAAAGCCCTGTCTTTATAGTACTTGAACTCCACTATATTGTACTTCATACTGGATTCATTTAAACAATAATTGTGAAACATTGGATTTGTTACTCTGGAAAAAGCTAGAAACAAGCATTTGTGTAGGCAAATTAATTTAAGCAGTCCATCAGACCTTTCCCTTTTTTCCTCCAGACTTGATTTTTTGTCAGTATTTCATTGTACTCGTCTCAGGGTACGTGCGTTGTGTAGAATTAACTTTGCTTAAAGCTGCTGCTCTGTGAAATTAGCATTTTAGGGGTGGTAATGGACCAAAGTTGTATTTATACCACTCAAAGCACAGTATTCAGAGCAGCAAGGTCCTGCTATGCTTCCCTGTGCACGATGCTGCCTTAGGAGTCTGAGTGGACAGCGGGGCCTGCCCGTGGCAGCCGCTTCCTCTGCGCACGGTACTGTTCATCCCTCTGGAGCATTTCCTCCAGACTTGATCCGGGGCTCAAACGTGGAGCCAGCCTGTTCCTGTCTCACTTAAGTGCCTTATTTCGATACTTCTTGAACTGTTTTCTGTGTTGTCACTTGGAATTTGTTTTCTAGAGTAGCTGCATGGTGATGCTTACATCGACGGTGCAAGGCTGCCTCAAGCAGGCCAACAGCCAGAGCAGGATGTTATCCTCATCCTCTCTGAATGTCTTCCCTGGTTACAGTTCACATGGAGCCTGTGTCAGAGCAAGTCTCAGTGATTTGGTACCTGGGCTCAACCTGTGGATTGGCAGCTGTGATTCCTCAGAGCCCTCCTAGCATTCAGAGACAACCTTTTCTTTACTATCTAACAACACAAGTGCTGTTGTGATATCCCGGATTCCCGGCGGCCCCAAATTCTGCCTGGGAACGCTGAGCAGTCAGTGCAGGTGTATGGTCCCAGTACTGCAGACAGACTGGGCTAACCCAGCTGTGACTGCTGCTGGAGCCCCACCTCAAGTAAGGGAAGATGGGCTTTGGGGGCTTCAGGCAGACCCCACCTGCACAGATTTAACCTGGGGCAGTCAGAATTGAAGAGAGGGTGATAATTAAGCTGTCTCCTCCATAGAGTAGGATGGGATAAAAATTATTGTGAATTAAAGACTTGGAGTTCAGAAGTTACATAAAGTTACATATTTTTCCTCTAAGGAGCAACGAAGATGGATAAGCTCAGTCTCAAAGAGAGCCTATTCTGGTCAAAAGATTGCAATGCTACTGGATTTAAAGATTTAAAAGTAACACTCACTGATGAGGGGCTTCTTACCTCAAGTTCAATTAAAATTAAATATATTTTATAATGTTAGAATAGCATTATTTTTATAAGGCCTAGACAATCATACTGCCTGTCCTTCAGTGGCAATGTGCTACCTTAGCCCTCTATGTTACCATAATAAGCTTAAAGCATAGAAGCTTATTTTACAGTTCATTAACATTGACTCACACTGTCAGTACATAAAGATCAGCCATCCTGCCTGAATTTTTCCTCAAGCAGCTGTAGCAGGGGTACAAGAATTTCAGACGAGGAGAATGGCTGTTGGTATTTATACCATTTACAAGGAAAAAAAGGTGTGTGGATTTAGGTGGGTGCAAAGAACCTGCACAAGGCAGAGTTAGGTTGGAATTGCCTGTGAGACATGAAGTGAGGAAGACTGAACTGCTGCAGGTCAGATCATCCACTGTTAGCAACAAAGGGCCTGCAGTACTCTCCGTTTTTCAAGCTTCAGTAGTTCAGTGTCAGGGAAAAAGAGAATAGTAGCTTCTCCTGTGCTTTCAATGTTACTTTAATTCTCCTGTGAAGAGTGTTTTCAGTACTTTTGCAATAAGATTCAGTAGATTAAAGTGTCAGTCCTGCTCAGAGGGTTGGGCTGGCACTCCAGGTAGCAGCTGACTTAAATCTTGCTCCATATAGTACTGGCAGTTTTACTTACACACTTCAGGTATCAGGTACTAGTTGTAACTTAGTACTTTTACCATATGGAAACTAAAATTGTGAATATCCACATTTCTGAGGTACCAACGGGTCAGGTACCTTTCAATCTGCTTTTGGAGGGGCTGGTCAGACTGTAGATTCTGCGGGATATTCGCTTACATATTAGAAAATAAAGCTTAAACCTTGAATTCAGGTACTTCCAGAGGTGGCAATGCCGTGTCATGTTGTTCAGAATATACATAAAAGCAGCTGAAGGTGACTGTGAAGGGCCATGGGAGGCCCCTTCTGCTGCCTGGGAGAGCTGAGGAGGGCAAGAGAAGTTTTTCTGCCTTCAGGCTTTAGCTGTGTGTTGAACAAGGGCAGTTTGCCAATGGTTCTTTTGTTGTTACTGTGGTGTTTTTGTTTTTTATTTGAACTTGGCACAAACCTCGCTGTCCAAATTGCAAACGAGGTACTTTCAGCCACCTCTTGGAGCTGCACCTTGTGAACAGGGGAGGAGTGAAGAGTCTCAGGGCAAGAGACCCGAGCACTAAAGGAACAAAGGATGCAAAGAAGCGGAAGAGGCTTGAACTAAAAGGTGTAAATTCTGTTCTTCCGCAGCAGAGTTCAGCTGGATGGAAAACTTGACACTTCCTGTACAATTTGCACCTCTAGCTCTTGGAGCCCTGCAAGCAACAGAGTGTTAATGGCTTACGAAACCCAATCCTGAAAGTTGTTTTCCTAAGCTAGTACATTCACTTACCTCAACTAAGACTTAAGTGTCAAGAGAAATTTGAATTTTTTAAAATAAAGGTTTTATCCCTCAACTGTGTATGGTCTAGGAAATTATTTATTGGGGCATAAAGCTGAGCACCATAGCATTCTAATAATATAAGAAAGAGTCTTCTAGACTGTTGCAGCCATCTATAAGAGCTTCTCCCCCTTTTTTTCCCCCATTTTTTTAATCTTCTGTCCCTCAGAAGTCCCAAACAATTTCCATGTTTCCCACCTGTGCACTTACCTTTATTTCCAGATTTTAACTGACATCTTACAAAAATATTTTTCCCCTTCTTTTAATAAAATTTGTTAAAGCATCTACGAACTACTTCCCTCAATATTCCATCCCAGCTGATTAGTCTCATCTCCATTTGACTGTTCCCATCTCTTACTGGTGCATTCAGTGGTGCAGCTCTTACACATCTGTAGTTTTTGGCCAGCAGCAGAGAGATTCAATCACCTTCAAATGAAGTCCCTGTTGGACCAACACACAGCTTTACTTCATTCCCTTAGTTCTGCTTTACCTGGAGCCTGTTCCAGTTCTTTGGTCTTTTTTAAAGGAAAAACAGCTTGTGAAACCAGTCGGTGAAGTTGCTGACTTGGCAGCTTTCTCTCATAAATACTCCCTTCACATGGAGTTTCTTCATGACAAGAGGCCAAGTGTTTCTCCTCCAGAGCTGCAGCTTCACTCTCAAATCAAGCAGCCTAAAAACTGCAGGTTAGAGTCAGGGAAGGACTTACCTGCTCCAAAGCCTTTGTTTCCTTGGATGTGAAACCACAGTCAGGTTTGTAACAGGGAACACTTCCACTCGTCGATGATGGCACCAGACTTCTGTGAATTAAGAAATATTTAACTTGGAGCAACACTGTCAAAACAGCCCTCACAGAATGGCTCCTCTATTCCCAAAGGTAAAATCAAATTTCTGGTTTGGGGGATTGTATGGTTTGGGAATTTTGTTTTGTTGACTAGATAAATAATCAGAACAGTTCAAATCATGGGCACTGCTTCATTCCAGGCAGTGAATCTTTACCCCACCCCTCAAAATTCAAGGGCTACATTCAAGACATACTCCAAGCAATGTGCATTGAAGGTTAACAATTCATCTGCCACTTCTGAATATAGTAGTTAATGCACTGAATTAAATATTGCAATCATGTGAAGTTCCAAGTTGGGGTTCACTGGTCCATTTTGATCACCAAGTACAAAACATTAAAACCTGTCATGAGCACACTGCAGGCCAGATTAGGAGAACCTGGACAATGTCAGAGACAAGAACACACCACTCAATGGCAGCCTGAGGTCCAGTTTGCAGAGCCCAGCTGGCACATCCTGCATTTCAGAATCTGAGTCCTACCACAGAAAAAGGTTTCCAGCAGCTGCCATTCCACAGTCACTACTTGGCCAAGCAATGCAATTCCTGACTCGTTTTGTCCCACAGTACCTGGAGCATCCATCCTCTGCAGTTCCAGACAAATGGGATTTTAAACTGACACCAATTTAAACATTACTCCATGTAAGCCAAATACTTTTAAAAATGTCTGGAAAATTAGCCACTTGCATGTAAAAACACACAAATCTTAATTCTGCAACTGACAACACGTGGTATGTGTCATTTGCACTTCTATAAATTGCAGTTCTGCACAGTAAAGCACAACTTACACATCTATCTCAGGTATTCAGTTCTACCCCAAGAAATGAGAATGAAAGTTGTTAAAATCTGGCTAAAACCCTGGAAATTTATGGAGATACCTTAAATAGAGCTCTAAGAATCTGGCAAAGGAAGAACATGTACCCAAATTTTAAAAGCCATGCAGAAGAGTTTATAGAGGTGCTGCTTGAGGTCTCTGCACATGGAATGACTGGACACCCATCATGGCAAATTCTGTATGACTGAACTTCATGTACAAAAGCTCATTTTAAATAAAACATTTAATGAAAAACAATGGTTCATTTAAACAGCTGAACTTGTTTTGGGATTTTTTTGGGGGGGAGGAGGGATGCTTTTGTTTTTACATCTACTGTACCGTTCAATTTCTTTTTAACCAGCTTACATGGCATCTCCAAAGGTACAAATAGAAAAGGCATCTTTATAAATAGAAAACAAGGGGATTTTTTCAGCTTTTATTATAAATTGACATGACATACAAAGTTTACTGAACAGAAGTAATTTCATTACTATTTTTGGGGGGATCACCAACTTTTTGTGCAAACAATGCTAGCCTTCTTTTAAGCATTAAGAGCATAACTGCTTAAGAAATGACATAAGCAATAATTCTAGAACTACATCTCCCCTAAAATAATCTATTTTTTTACATATGTGCACAGCTTTAGCAAATTAAAGCCAGAGAGAAATGCATGATGTACTATTCAGAGGCATAATTAGAGTTTGCTAAAACTCAGAGAGCTGGCAATTCAAGAAGTTTGTAATGAAAAGCTGCAGTTTCCCTCTTTCCTATTTTGTACACAAAATCAGTGACTAAGAACTTAATACTGGATGACGAATCACATCCACACCATTAGTTAAATAGTCTCACAGTTAAAACACATCTTAAGGACCATCAAAATCAGTATTTACATTTTATAAATTTCTGAAGACACCATTAGAAAGCTTATATACCCCTTCAACAAATAGGGAACTGCATCTCATGGTGATGGAATGAAATAAAAACCAAAAAATACCTGTATTTACAGCAGCATTGTTCCTTTATAAATAAAGAATATGAAAAATGAAATATTTTAAGGATAATAAAAAATTGAGGTGATGTCACTCAACCACAGTGCTTGCTGGAATAAAACCCTTCGGTGCTGATACTGTACCAGTAGTGAAACCACTTTCCATTGGAAAAAATCTGTAAACGTATGCATAAAATGTGTTAACAGCAGTGCAAAACTGCTCAAATATAGTTTAGTCAGCATCTTAGTATCTGTATTGAATACAATACATCACAGAATACTTACATAAGAAGTGCAACACATTTTCTGGTCCAATTTTACAGTGCATTTTTCCCTCAAGAGTGGCATCTCGAAAGCCAAAGCTAAACCCACGGCCTGGCCTTGCAGTCTGTGCTGAGGCGAGAACTTCCCGGGAAGTTGGCGACGCAGCGCCTGCAGACGGACACGAGGCTCCGGCCTTAGCATGGCACCCCAGGATGGGCGACCCCAGGCACGAGGGGCTGCACCCAAATCCTTTCTGTAGCTGTGTAAATGTGTAATAAAAATATAAAGGAGCTAAATGTTCAAGTTTAAAATGGTACACTGGGCGATCAATACATCAGAATTATCCACGAAACCCAAACTGCTGGTTAACCTCAAAAAGCCAAGGTGGTACTTCACTGTGTCTGGAACGTGAAAAGCCAAGATCTTTCCAAACAGGCACAAGACAAAAGAAGTGCTAAGTTCGCCAACTTTGATAATTTTTAGTGTAAAAAAAATTGATTTGTAACTTAGGATCAATTGATAAATGATTTCAAATACAAGGATCAAGGTTAAACTGTAAATAGTCAGACGTTATTTTCACCAAAAGCTAACTGGAGAATTTCTAAATAAGAAAAGCAGAAACTGTATCCCAATCCCCTTTCCCTAATGTTTCACAACTTCATGGTAGGAAAAACAGCCAGATACAGATGCAAAAATCCTAATATAAAAACGGTTTTACATATACTTAAATTATGTAAATTCCATAAAGTTCTTAAGACACTAATTACTAAAATTACAAAAAGATTTTTATATTGCTCTTCATGCTCAAACTCTTAGAATATTGTCATTACATCACCAAAACCAATATACATGTAGTACTTGCATAAGTAACTGAATAAAAACCCTGTTTAAACAATATCCTTGTTGAAATCATTTATTTCCATCCAGCAGTGCCTGTTTGGAATCTCTGTATTTCTGTGTGTAATTCTTTATAGAGCTCATGCACCCTAGAATGTCACTTCAATGCTTGTCCGTTGAATGACAATCGACTTTTGACTTCAGAGCTTCTGCTTCTTGCTCTGTTTCGTGACACCTGAGATGCTTTCCACTTCTGAACTCCTCTCTCTCATGGTATTTTCACTGTATCCATTTGCTGTCCCACTTTGTTCCTCGGAGGATTCCTCGTCTGTCGGGGAGGCCGATTCTCCTTTCTCCAACTTCTGCTGCATCTCTCGGAGCCTGGCCACAGCTTTGTCTATGGACATGATGCTGATGAGGTTAAAGTCATGCATGCTGACCAGGTGGAGCATAAAGTTTCGACACAAGTTCTTCTTAATGATTTTTTGTCCATAATTTTCAACAAACAGCATACAGGCATGATTCATTTGATTGTCAGCAATAAACCTGTTAAACAAAAAAGCTGTCATTATGCAAGTAGAACATTTTCAAAAACAAAAAGATACACTACAACGTGATTTATCAATGTAACTGCAGAGAGCAGCTATTAGAGTCCAATATTTTTTATTTTCACAACCCAAAGGCTACTAGGCACAAGAACTTCTTTAGAGGCTTAAACTCTCAAAAGCTTTACAAATTATCCTTTAATGACCCTTTCCTAAACAACTGAGACAACTAAATTTTAAGTATTTAGTGAATTGCAATGCAGAATGATCAACCAAATGTGTCCTATAATTTATTTGTATCAAAACTAAGCAGAGTAACATACCCGTGCTTCATAACGTGAAGATTCCATAATTTCATCACTTCTTTCTCTCCTTCGTTAACATCAGAAAATTCTTCAATTTGCTGGAGATTGGGAGGAAGGATAGGAAAAGAAACAAACACACCCATCAGAACTGCATGTCTGCTGCCAAGTAGTGAAAGCACACCCAAAATTCACCTTATACGCAAAAATATATATAGAAAATTCAGGCTCTGCAGTCAAAAAAGTTTTTAAAAAGTCTTTTCGTGTAGAGACTTCTGATGATAAATTATATCCTTATTATATACAGCCCAAACTGTGTGCTCCTGATTCCAGCATCTCCTCTTTGAAGGAGAAAAGCAGCCACAAACAACGAACACTTGTTCGAACACAGGGGACTGAACCAACTTTGCAAACTGAAGGAATACTTGAAAAAACAAACTTTGATTCCATTAATTTCCATCAACAGTTTTTCAGCAAAATTTTCTGCTCTTAAAATGCAGAAATTTCACAACATATGCCCAATTGTTCCCTAAAACAAGGGCAGATAATCTTTTAAAAACCACAATCCACTTAAAATAACTTAGTACAAACGGAATAATTACAGTAATGGTCTTCTCTCGAAGCCATTCCGGGTCCTTTTCATCCTCACTGTCCACCTCCATCTCCTGGGGGCGGAGGGGCAGGCAGGTGTCGCTGTGGAAGTAGAGCCGGTTGTGCCCGCTGCTGTACGTGCGCTGCTGCTCCACCTCTCCGTCCTCAGACTCCAGGAACTCAGACATGCTCGCTTTCGTGCGCTTTGGCCTGGCAAAGGAGAAGGTCCTGCTGTCACCGTCACATCCCAGATGCAAACAGTGACAACTGTCAGTGATTAATACAAATTATTTTAAACTCTAGCTTGCAAAAATGTTGGGAGGAGGGAAATCTCCAGCAGTTAAATTATCCCCATCGAAAACCCAACAGCTCCTCTGACCCAACCCTCCAACTTCACGAAACTTTCTTTTGGGGAAGATAAGATTTAGGGTATGGCAGTTAAAGAGAGTTACATTGTTATTAATACCTATCTCAGCTGGAAAGATGTAGAAAAATCATGTGTGATGTTATCATCCTTCAGTTACATTTTATTTAGTCATTAACAGTGAAATTTAGCACTATGTATATGCACCTGCCGATTCCCAAATCCCCAGGTTTCACAAATCTGGTTTATAGGCTGAAAAATTCTTTGCAGAAAGAGTGGCTGGGCATTGGAATAGGCTGCCCAGGGAAGTGGTGGAGTCACTGTCCCTGGAGGTGTTTAAGAAAGACTGGATGTGGCACTCAGTGCCATGGATTAGTTGGTAAGGTGGTGTTAGGTCACAGGTTACACTTGATGATCTCCAAGGTCTTTCCCAGCCCAGCTGATTCTGTGATCCCCACACAGAGCGTGTTTCCCAGCTCGCTACCTGCACACCAGGATGTGTGTGATTGGAGTTCTTTTGACGGGCCCGTTGCGGCTGAAGGCGAAGCCGGGCTGGCGATGGATGTCCTGCGGGTTTCCTGCGTAGGAGCCATCGTAGCACTCGTTGATGGACACGTCTATCCGAGCACCTTTTGGATGATACTGAAGCACAATTGCAAATACTCAGCAGACAGTAATGACAATGCATCAAGAGGTTTAAACAAGTAACCTTTAAATTCTGAATACCTAAATATCACCTATCAATAACCTGATATAGCTCCAAGTTTCCTTTCACAACACCCAAATAATTTTTAACCTCTAGAAGCAAAGGATACTAAAGCTTCCCTGTACTATTTTACTGTTTTGTATAAAACCACTCAGAACTAATTATAAAATTAAGGAAAATATCAGCAAAAGATTGCTAGCAGGAACATTTCTGAACTTCCTAGAGCTTCAAGAGACTTCCAACCTAATATAATTACATTGCTTTCTACATCAAAGAGCACATTGATGCAAAAGCAGTAGCTACAGTCAGAATTCAGCCTCCAGTGGTCAGCATTATTTAACATATATATATTTTAAAAAAGAATATATATATAAACCCCACAGTATTTCCCCTCCGTGTAACACAAAAACATTCACAGAAAGCAGCTTCTAACCTGTAGGTACAGTCCTACATCTTACTAAGCTGGAAACAGAATCCCTGCATTTGTAGTATCTGTGACAGACTGTACAGCGCTTCATAGTGCTAAACTACAAAAAGATTACTTACAACATAATTAAAGATAAATCTGCTGTGGCAGAGTTTCAGATGTTTGAGTAAACTATAGAGTTTCCGACAGTTCAGTGTGCACCAGGGGCAGTGCAAGTCGTCGCGAGCCTCGGTCTGCTGCCTCGTGTTGTTGTTGTAAAGGAACTGATGCAAACAAAGGAACAGGCAGAGCACAATTAGCACCAAATGAATTTCATTCATCAACTTCCAACCCTCAAAACCAAGTTGGACATCATTACAGGAGACCTTGACAGCAACAGTTAGATCTCGGGAACACTACATCATTCCAGTGTACTGAAACACTGATACACTGATATTTCAAGAATTTTTTTTCCCACAGGAGACCCACCTGTCCCCCTCCAGATGTCTAACAAGGAATGTCCTTTGTCTTTGAGAACATCAGATGTGCCTCCAGGAAGGTTAGTTTTCTAAAATACTTCTGGAAAGAGTAATCTGTGGAATGGCTTTCAGTCTGTGAATCTGAGACTCTTTAAGGCATCCACTAAAAGGGCAAATGGAAATTTCCACCCAGCTCCCAAGCAAACATTTTAATTCCACACAATATTTAAATTCTAGTTTTCCCCTCTAATGATTATTTTCAATACCTGGTAAAATATTCGCAACTTCTGTCGAGGTTCATTTAAAACATCTCTCTCTTTTCTTGTTTGAAGGTCTGTCGGCAAGGATTCTTTCACAGCTGAAAAAAACCACATGTAGACACACATTTCTTTGGTGCAGAGGAACAGACATTGTTTCTTACCCAAGTATGGAAGTTCTGAGAAGGGCGCTGCTGCTGAAGGAAACAGGCTACTCAAATGTCCTTTGACATAAGTAGCTCCCACCAGCAGCACGGAAGTCTGGATGCTCAGCTTCCTTCACAAACCTACAGGCAAACCCAGTTCTAACACAAGATTATCTCCAGTGTTGGAGAATCCTTCAGAGAACTGAAAAACAGTGAAGTAAAAAGCAACCTTTTTTTTTACTCCATTTAAGCAGAGAATTCTTTATGTATTGTTAAAAGCAGGTGCAGCTGGGAAATAAAAACCATCCCTGTTTTCAGATTGCTGCATTCAAACACATCACTTAAATGTGATTTCAGAAGTTCCACCAGTCTCTTAACAAGACAGCAGAAATGTAAGTAAATACACAAAATACTTAACTGAAACTTTAACCCTTGAACACTTACTATTTGTATGTGTAAAGGCACTGCTCAGTTGCTTCTGAGTGTCTTCCATACACTTTAATCTATATAATAGTATTTGATTTCATACAATTAACAAAAAACCCCACATAACTAAGCAGGTTTATAAATGTGCCCTCAAGAGAAACCAAATAATGACCCTACTTGCTTCTGAATGGTGAAAAAGATGGGAAAACCTAACTTTTAGAAGATACACTTATTTTGTTTTTGGTATTTTGGAGAAGAATGGAAATGTTATCTTCTTTCTGTATGAAAAAGAGAGGAGGTCTTACACTTTAGCCTGCACCACACCAGAGAAATCCCAGTTCCTTGGCTCAGTTACTTTTAGAACTTCGTAATTACAGCAAAGTTTAAGCTGTCATATTTAGAAAGTCTTTGATGCCTTTATTCCACTGATCTGCCTAGGGAAATATGCCAAAGTAAAATGACAACAACCAAATTTATGTACCATTGGGAAAGAAGTACTGGATCTTTGTCAGAATCACTGATAGAAGTTTCCTACTGTTTTCACTCTTGTGGTACTCAGACATTGCAAACAGCAGAACCATAATAAATAGCCTACAGTGCTGCACATTACACTGCAACACGTTTGTGTGTAAGAGTTGGCTGTACTATTTGGGAAGGTTGCTCTGGCTGTAACTATAAATTTACTGGAACATTTAGCTTTTCTGATGGAAGAAAAAGTGGGTTCCAGGTTACACTAGTAATGCAGTCTTGCCATGTTCCTACTGTCTGCACATTTATTACAGTAAACTACCATGCGCCTTCTAGAGTTAGTCAACTCATTTCTTTTGCAAGTCTGAGCATAAAACCTGTCTAACATGGCAATACAGGTCTCCAAGAAACTCTAAAACACAAGGAAGCCTGGTACAAGGAAGTTAAGAGAAAGCAGAACAATTTTTACAGCGAAAGTTTGAGAACCACTCAGGTTCTGTTGGAATTTCTTCATGTTTGTGTGCACTGTCAGCCATTCATCCTAATGGAAGAAACCCAAGTGTCTGCAATCCCTAGCTCAGGTAAAATACTCAGTTCAGGAAACAGAAATCAGTCTTGTTTTTAAATATTCTTGTACTCTTTCCAAAGAGAAAGATGCCTGTAGGTTGGCTGAGGATGTTAGGGATCATTCTAGACATTGGCTTCTGCACAGGTAGGGTGAAATTCTTCTTGCTCTCACTTTCTTATCACACTAAAGCTCTAAAAACAGCACAAAGAATTACCACTCTTAGGAAGTCTCACCATTACATTTCTCAACATTTACAGCAACAAAACTGCATAAAAACCACATTTGGAAAAGCAGTCCTTTTTTCATAATAGTGATTTCCTTGCTGTCACTACTCCAGCTCCAAAACTTCACCAAATTCAGACTGAAATGTCATTTTGGACAAGTTCTCCAAAGCACTACCAACTCTTCATTAGCAGTGCCTCACTGCACACAGAACCACTGCACTCCAGATAATCACTTCTACAACAGGGACCTAGAAGATTCTTTAATCTCAGAGTCCCAATCTAGTTACAAGCTTGGAAATGCTCATTACTCTGAAGTGAACTGGCTGCCAATCCAGAGTCTAGATGTGTTCATAGGTGTTGAAACAACAGGTGCAGCCTTTGTTCTCTGTACAACTTAAGTTTTCCAGGTGTCCTTGAGCTTTACCTGCCAACACCAGGTTCTAATCCAAAGTCACAAACAACTGGGAGTGAGACAAAATAAAAATGGCATCTAGGCCAACTTTCCTTCTGGTTTCTACACTGAGCATGAAGCCATATGGTCTGGAGTATCCCTCTGGCCAGTTTGGCTCAGCTGTCCCAGCTGTATCTCCTCCCAGCTCCTTGTGTCCCGCAGCCCCCTTGATGGTGGGCTGGTGTGAGAAGCTGCAAAGTCCTTAACGTAGTCTAAACACTGCTTAGCAACAACTAAAACATCAGTGTTATCAACATCATCCTCATCCTAAATCCAAAACATAGTACTATACCAGCCACTGAGAAGAAAATTAACTCTACTCCACCTGAAACCAGGGCACTTACAAATCCAGAAACTTACAGACCAGTAGCTCGAGTGAGTAGGGCAAACCAGACAATCCCAGAAATCCAGCTGATGGATTTTCCCCAATGTATTTCACAGCAGGATTTACCAGCATTGTATATAATCACTTCGATACTGTCCTGATGTTTAGCTTTTAACCTTAAAAAATTTACAAAATACAGGATACAACAAAGCCCATTCAGTTTTGCTTTTTCCTGGTGAGAATTACCTGAAGCAGCTGCACCAAGGAGCCCTAAGCACACAAGGGCTAAGCAGATGATTGTTCAGCAGCAAAACCAAAGTTTGCTTACCTATAGTCTGAGTAGGCTTAACAGAATTGGGCTTGTTTTCTTGAGGGAGGCTTTCAGAATTTCGTGTTGCAAGAGGCTTAGCTATAGGAGCTGTAGACTTATCATTTGTGTCTCCTGTCCAACGAAGAGTAAACTGAAGTGTAGGTCCCTGAGAAAATGTTTCAAATGGAGGCAACCTCTGGAGAGTGGGGAAAATAAAAAAAAAAACCAGCAGAATAAGTGTCTCCACAAAAACAATCATGAGAAAATAGTCACAGAATGTAGACTCATAATTTATTTTAATGCAGGTAAAGGCTGATCAGGATAATTGAGCCTATAACTGTACTTTTACTACATAATTTGGATAATCTCTGTTTTTTTCATAATTATATGATCATGGTGAGACATAAATACTTTGCAACCATCTGGAATCTTCATGTTCTTCTCTTCAATCACTTACAACTCTTGCCAGGACATGTGAGCATGACTCTGTAAGTACATACAGTCACTGCAGTCACTTTATCACTGACTGTTGATTCACTCCAGTCAACACCTTCTCAACCCTTCCTCCTACACTGATACATCCTCTTTTATTCATCACTACATTTTATCAGCATTCTCTTAAGGTATGTACGTAAGATCACACCTGTGAAAGGTCTGGGTTCCTCTTTCTTCCCCTTTAAATATTCTGCAATTTGCTCCTTTTTGATATGTCCAGCTTGTTAGAATAGCATTTAAACTGCCTGATTTTCTAGGTCAGAAATCCAGAAGTCACTGAAAAGAAACAGCTGCCATACTTACAGTAGTTGCCATCTGCTTGTATTAATCATCCAGTGTAGCCAAAGCTTTCTAAACTGAGAGCTAAACTAAAATGTACATCCATACAATCCCAAAGAGAATTATTTCCTGTGAAGACAGGTCTCTTGGCCACTAAAACAATCCATACCTTCCCATCCAGAATAGTTTCCCATGTTGCTCTTTTCTTGCTAATGGGACACTCTTCCATTTCCTGCATGGCCACTTCATATTCCCCATCCAGAAGTTGCAAGCGTCTGTCAAGATAAAATACGTATTCTGTGTAAAAAAGCTCTTTCTTATTGTTTGCCTATTAAAATGCACTATTTCACAGTAATTAAATTTCCATGGACCTAAAGGTGTATTTTCAGGCAAATTTATTTGACTAGGTCTGAATCTTAGGCAAACATCATCCATAACAAAGAAAAATGTTAAAGACTAAACCAAACATATATACATTTTAATGCATGATTCGGTTCTGCTGCAAATCAGTCTCATTTATACAACAGCATGTCTGAGAATGTCCTTGCTTATCATCACTATAAAACCATCTAATGGTTCATATCATATTTAGCATATTGAAGTTCCCCAGTGGAATTAAGCAATAGAAAAGAACAAAATATTGTCAAGACTTCTAAGAAGATACAGATTTGGAAAGGACATTTCTTCAAAACACAAACTCTTCTCCAAATATACTTTTAAAACCCTATTTGGATACATAACCATTTTGTCAGGATTAGCTGGAGCTGGTTTAAGCAGCTTTTTCTTCAAGCTCCATTTTTACTGATAAAGAAATCATCTAAATCATACCTCTACCTGAGACCTGCATTTGCCATGGAAAGAAGTCTTATTTTCATTGTACTGTATTTTGGCTGTTGGCACTACAGTCCTCTGCCTCACAACCAAACAAACAGCCAAAATGTCCACCCAGGAAATGGTCTGGTCTGTATGTCTTGAACTAGATCTGGAGTGCTCTAAGCTATTGGCACGTGAGTTCACCCCACTCCACCTTCTTTGAAATACTTTAAGTAGTATCATGATAATAAATAATTAAACTACGTGACAGAGTAAGCCTGTTACAATTTTAACTATTTGTTTGATTGTCCTGTAGTAATGGAGAACTGACGTCCTCTGTAGCTGCTGGCAGAATGAGACCTGTGACTACATCAGCAACGGTCTGGGCGTGGAGAAAATTATGGCACCCAACAGAATGTAAGCAGTAAGGGTATTTCAGAGACCTTTTCTTTGTAATACCTTTAAATCATGCTGTCACTGATCTTTAACAGAACCCCAGAAATTACATCTGTCAAAAAATGGCAAGGAACAGACAAACGGATGCAAATTAACAGGACAATATTCAAGTTTACAGATGAGAATTATTTACAACAATTACTGAATAGGTTTCAGTATAAAATGTGTTATGAAACCTGCAGGTTTTAAAAAAAATATAACAAGCCTAAGTTCTTATCATAAATAACAACTAAAATGCAGCCAAATACAACCTACACTGTAACAAAGAACATATTAAGTTTATTAACAAACAAATTTCTAATGATTAATAGAAGCTGTATTTGTTTTTAATAATATCACCTGTTTTTATCAAATACAGTCATTTGTGCTACAAATGTCTTTTCCCCATCTTCACGATTTGAAGAGTTTCTTTTTCTTCTAGCTGGAAGCTCCTCATTGACATCTGCACATAAGAAATATGGTATTCGATCATTATATAAGCACAGATTCAAAAGATCCAAGAGTCTCTATGCACTCACAAATATAACTGGCTGTTGACTGTGTCAGATGTGCCATACAATAAAGAATGACAATGCAAGAGAAGGAGCACTTAGCTTAACAGTAATCACGTTTTAGGTATGTTCTCATGTATTTATAGTTTCATCCTATTATACTGTCAGCATAAAGAATTTGGGATTTGATCTTCCTCCTCTTGTGGCTATAAAATAGTGAGAAATAAGGTTTTTCACTCTACATGCACTTTCCAAGGCTGAAACATTTGTGTTATAACACATCTCAGTAAGAGTAAGAAAACAGCTTTTAAAAATCTGTTATTGGGATATTTTCTCTATTGGCTTGTCATTTAGTTTTGCTGAGAGATACTGATAGCACGTACAATGAGTCAGTAGTGACAGGCGTTGGTGGAGGAATAATGACACACTCAGAGACCACAGGGCTCTCTCTTGCACTATTCACCCCCTAACAGTGGTGCCTCACACCTTCACCATCATGTTAGTAACAACTGGTGTTAAATTTGCACAAAACCAGAAGCACAATTTCTAGCTGAATTTCAGCCCCATCTCAAAAGAGACTGCAAACAAATAAAAGCTCAGTCTCTCAGTTATTACTGGCCCTTGTCACAGCGTGACCTACACTGCACATCAAGACAACTCTATACGTGCTTACAAGATAAATCTTGCAAAAGCAGATTTAAAGGTTGAAGTTACCAATGTTTTCATTAGTTTCGCCATTGATCAGTCCATTAAATTCTCTCCTTCCTGGGCGAGTGACTCTGAATAACAATGAGTAAGACTTCACCATATGGCTGTTGCTTGGTTCAAACTCATTGCTGGAAACTGCAAGTGATGGGAAGTTGCCTGGTTTTATTTGGCTGAGGTCTGGGTTTAAAGGCACCTGCTTTTTACCTGTAGGAACCTGTCTTATCGGACAACTGACATCCTGCAGCAAAACAAGAAAGATAAGGTTCGGGTTTTTAGGCTTCAAAGTAAAGACATTATTTAAATTGATGTCATTTATTAATTGTATTTGTTCTGCCAACTTTTGAAAATAAGCCTCGTAACAGATATAAATAAAAAATTCTGGAGCAATCCCAGATTTTAAATGCAAACCCAGATATTTGTAAGTGTAAATAAAACTGGCATTCTATAACCCCTTCTGGCAGCATCTTTGTCTATGTGATTAAAGTAACGCTAGCATGAGGCACTTAGAAAGATTGTAGAACAGTCATTAATACTAATTTAATTCTGTTTACCTGAAGAAATTAAATGTTTTGTTTATATATATATATATATATATCAAGGGCTCGGACTGCAACAGGCTTCCTATCTTCTCCTTGCAATATTTCAAAGTGCACTTTGTGCTATCTGTGAGATAAAGAATCACTTACCTGGGATTTATTATATTTAGTACCTCTCAAAGAGATCATGGAACATTGTGTAGAATTAGGAAAACAAGACAAGATGGCCTAAACATGAAACTTGCAGCAGAACATTTGGAATAACCATGAGCACCTCCTGAGCTCACCATATTTATTCATACTATAACAATAAATAAAATTGGCCAGAAACAACATTTATTCTTAAAAACATGTCAAATCAGCCTAGCATTCTTGGGGAAGAACACACAGTTCTTACTGCAAATCTTTACCTTTCCGGTAAAAACCTAAAGCATTACTGAGCTTCCCATATTCTCATAGTTGGGAAGATAATTTGCCAACTGATGTGAAATAAGCACAGCTAAAGCTGCAAGAAAATCCAAAGATGCTTTAAAAATAAATATAAAACTGCTTATGATTCATAGTAGCTAAAATCTGCAATAATTGAAATGATCAAAATAAAAAACACAGGTACAGAAAAAGCAAGGAAAGAGACAAGAGTTGGCAGAGTACTGAGGAATTCAAAACAGTTACAATTTGTTCCTTTTTACTCTTGAACTCCAAAAGGCATAAACTACTTTATGATTCTGTGATTGCCTGGTTTACTTAAGCCTCTGGACATCACAACAGAATGAACAGTTCAATGATGTGACACACAAAAACTGAGGTAAAACCAGAAGTGGCTGAAATTCACAATGAGTGGGTGTGATTTATAAGCTCCATTCAATCAACAAATGTTTTTTACAACTCATTTCTCATAAAGCAGTGCAAAATCCAATAGAAGATAACTTAAATACACTAGTTCTTAAATTTAAAGACTAATTTCAACAGCAGCATCACTATATGGCAACGTTACTTGGAAATTCCAGAAGCAGGTAAACATTTGGCTTTAATGTATATCAGTAGTTTGTCAAATCATTTTTACCTTTCGTTTCTTGTGGCAAACTTTCACCAGTAGTACTTCCAGAGTTACAGAATTCTGTTCATTCTCTGAGTTTTGTGATGGCTTATCTAAACAGAAAAGTATTTTAAGTTCTGAAAAAGCGAAGATCTATTCAGTGATATAAATCCACTTGTAATTACTTCTTAACCACAGGCACCTCCCAGGTACAAACACCTTTAACCACATTCTTAGTTTCAACTCTCCCCAAACTTACTACAAATTTCCACTTGAGAATATATCCTAATTATTCTCATATTAGCAGATTAAAAGGCATAGCTGATCTCTGAAGTTTAAAAAAGCAAGCTTGCTATGTTTTATAGCAGAGAAAAATGTTACAGGTAGATTTAACGACAGCCACAATACACTAATTACAGATGAGTCAAATGATTTTTTCCAATTTTTTTTCTTTACAAGTTGCAAACCTGAAATTTGGGTTTAAGATCAGATGCTATCAGATAGGAAAACAAAACAAAATTACTCCCCCCACTCCAGCCTTAAATATTATGCAAGGTTAAATACATGCACAATAGCTGCTGAAGGTTCGAAAGAACCTGAAAAAAAGTCTTAGAAAATAAGATTTGGTTTCAGAGACTGCACAATAAATTTTCTAGAGCCTGGAATCTTCAAGGTAGCTGCTGCCAGCGGTGTGATCAGCAATGCCAACCAAAAAATTACAAATATCATTTTACTTTAATGGACAAACAGCTTTTGCTCTCAGAGCAATAGAACTCTTCATTCTGGTTGATGAAGTCCGATATTCTGATTCTGAGAGGCAAATCCTTATGTGCTTGAAAGATGCCATGGAATGACTTCAAGTCATTAAAATATGATTTCCATGGCTTTTATAATCATAGACATGGCATTTCCTTCACTTCTAGACTCGACAAAACTTTTTCTTACACTTCTATTTTGAACTAGAAACCACGGAATCTTTCAACTATTTGACGGCTGTGGGGTTTTTTAAAGCTACTTCAAACACCAAAGACACACTCCCAGAAAATCACTTTCTTCAGGAAAGAATCACTTTCCTCAAGGTCTATTTCAGTTTGAATGGATGATGACTTCAGGTATTTCTCAAAATTACTGTTCTGACTAAAACTCTGAAGTTATCTTCTTAACATCACAATTACAGTACAACATTTTTAAAGCACTACTAAATTATAATTAATGAGACAGGCTGAACAAGTAAATTAAAACCTGCATCCACACAGCACAGATTAAAAACTTTCAAATATTCCCCTCACAGATCTCTACTAATTTCAAAGGTGTTATACAAATTAACAGTATAATGAATGAACTGGCAAACATACCATTTTTATGGAAGAACCCAGTAAATGTAAGTTGAAAATGAGCAGACAAGCTAAATAGGGAAAAAAAAAAAAAGGAAATGTTAGAACAAATAATTGGTTTTTTCTCACAGCAACAACTTCACTGATGTTTGTACAGAATTCTAATGATTCAGTCCATCCTTTTAACTTGGAAACTGCCTGGCTGCAGCAGCTGCAGTTGATGCAGAATTGAACACCAGTTTTCTCTTTATGGACTCATTCTCTCTGGGTACTCTATGACTTGATGTGTTAAAAAAAACAACTAGACACTACAGTAGAAGGACACTACCTGAAGACAGGAGATCTTGCCTTCACAGGCAGCCAAACACATCTGTTGGACATTCATCAGCAACAGAGTTCAGTTTTGGTGGAAATTTTCTAGAATTTCACCCTGAACCATGGCTTGGTGCAGATAAAAAGAAAACCAAACCAATGTGTTATAAGCTTGGTAATGAGAATCTTTACAAGGGGGAACCTGCATCTTTAGAAATAAAGATTGCCAGTTACCTCAAGTCCCTATAATTCATAACATATGCAATCAAAATAATAATTGCATCTGTTTTGTTTCACAGCCTAGACTATTCTGCTGACCATAGACCCATTTTATTTGAAATTGTAAAATTCAGGGCACATTTCAGTTTAAAGCAAGTATTTATAAACCTAGATTAAAAAGGGTCTCAAAACCACTTAGTATTTCTGAAGTACACATTGAACAAAATATCATCTGTCCCACCACACCACCAGACACAATTTTGTGCACCTTCACTTCTCAGGCAGATACAACCTGACACACCACATTTATTTTTAAACACAAACATTCCCAAGACGTCTGAGATGATCAATGGAAGTGCCCAACAGCTTGAGCATTCAAAGGACTGTATCTACACCAATTTGCATCATTCATCCATGTTACTTTCCCACACTAAAGCACATTTTGAATAGTTTTGAAAGCACAAAAAACAACGCAGACAAATCAATATTCTCTGTTGTTTCAACAAAGCAACTAACCACAATATATGGAGCAAAATATAATTAAGAAAAACAATATACAGTAAATCCATAAAACCTCTTAGAACACAAAATTTACATGTTTGTTTCAGACTACACTCTTATCTATCACAGCTGCCTCTGAAGTAATCTAACGATTTGCAAACACTGTGGGAAAAGAACAAGTTAAAAATAGCAAGTGTACAACAACATAAGCCCCAAGTAGTAAAACTTTTTGGTATTTTCCCAAATCCACCTAATTTTTTTGCTTTTAATTCCAACACACAGAGATTACTTACTGACACAACTGACCCTCTTAAAAACAAAGTTAAGCAAATACCTATTCAAGGTTTCTATACACATTTTAAGAGCTGCCACAACAAATATTGAAAGTTTATCCCAATACTGCTTTTCTCCAAGTGACCAGCATACATACACACAATTTAAGATTCTGGAAGCAACATTTTAAACAGCAAGTGCCTTGCTTCTAGTAACGACTCTTTATCACTTGCACTTTATCAGTCAAAAGGACTTTTGATTTAGCCCATGCACGTGCTCATTTGTACCCGCACACATAAATATACAGCAGAACAGTACCTGTGAGATTCTTGTTCTCCCTTCATTTTCTCTACTTTTGATAACATGTCATCTACTTTGAATGTTTTCCTGTGAGGAAAAAGCAAAATGAATAGTTTTACAGAGCCACTACAACCCACAACTTACAGCAAGAAAATTTATTCAGCCTGAGTTTTGACTTGGTTTTCCAGCTAAAACTGTCTATATACACTATTTTAGCCTTCTCTTCAGAAAACACCCTGTAGACACATATATACTTCTTTAGACCTAGTATCATGGCCGTGTTATAAGGGACACAACTGCTTCTCAAGCACTATCAAAAACAATACAAGGAATTAAACCCAGACCTTGCAACAGCAATCCTACCGCTCGTAAGAAGTTTCATTTAATAACATATTGAAACCCTTGCAATGAACATGTTTAACCACATTTCAGCTTTGTCAAAGAAAATCTTCCTGTTTTAGTGATACTTATACATACTAGGAATTGACATGTCAGCCCTTCAGTCATTACTATTTCAATCTTGATCATAATAATAATGAAAAACACTTAAAACCTTATAGGACAAAAGAGTTAAAAACCTAATTAAAAACCCAAACCCTTACTTCTCCACACATTTCTATTAAATGGACACAATGCAAAGAGCAATGAATTGTGAAGCTACCTTTGGAGCACACTCACAGGAAACAGGGAACAATGACAACAATGTCATAGAGAATAATCACTTCAAATCATTCCTCTCTGTAATTCTGACATCAGTCTGTTCATGCTCATATGTTCAGCCTGTTCTACCATACATACAATTTCATGTTCATTGCTAAATAAAGCTCACGCACGAGCAGAAGTTATTCAACACACTACAGAACAGTCTTTCCATTCCTCATTAAAAGCAAGTTAATGCTTGGATCTAGATGCCCACAAAATTGCACTTGACTACAGTAACAACTCAAGAGTCTGAGGGCATCTTTCCTTTACATTTACACCTTAGAAAAATGGAGTAAGAGGAACATAAATGGTTGCTGAACACTGGATTTCTTGCAGAGGGAACAACAACGTCATGTTCTGGGGAAGTGGGAAGCGTTTGTCTACAGAAATATCCTGACTGAAGAAACACTGATGTCACTCTGTCCACAGTCGGCACATAATGCTCGTGAATGATTGAGTTACACATCATGTGGTGACTAAACAGCAACACTAGGCAACAAAAACTACAGGGCTGCACTCAGATAACAAGGAGAAAAACAATTATGATTTGTGTAGTAAACAATCACTGATTCAAAGCTCTACTCAGCCCAAGATTCACACATATGACAGACTGAAGAACTTGACTCACCTACACTAAAACGTGGGATTTTTAACATGAACATTGCAGTGCTCAGCTTTAAAGCAAGAGATGTTAAGCACAAAGCAATTCCTTTAAAGTTTCAGATTCTACGGTAAAAATGTCTCTGCATGCACTTTGCTCCAGTTCATCAAAATCAGCCACTGTTCTGCAGAACAGTAAGTTTAGCGGGCTTTCTCCAGACTGAGGAATTGCTTAAAACAGATTTAGAGCAAAGTTATGTCATGATTGGAATGAGAGCCAAAAACTAGCTACGAGACAAACATGATCCCAGCATGCAGGAAAGTTAACAACCCTTCATAGAACATCTGACACAACTTGTATTTAATATGTGACCATTATTGATCCAAAAAGAACAGTGGCACAACCTTTGCTAAATCCAGACTCAGGTTAGTCAAAACAAGAGAGACCTCCTAAAAAAAAATCTTTCAGAAAAACTAAAAATAGCAACCAATAAAAAATTTTTGCCTTTGAAGTTAACTTGTAAGAGCAGAAATTCCTTTAAAATGAATTACTATTTATGCTACCATGTTCCCATGCAAAACAGACAAAATTAAGTTCTTGTAATAATCACCCCTCACACTCAGGATTTTCAAGACAGCATTTACTTGTGTAACAAGTATGTGCATCTTGTGCATTCCTTTCTCCACCCACTCTTATTCCAGACAAGAAAAGTAATAATTAGCAAAGTATTAGAAGTCACATCATAGCATGCCACCGTTTTGCCAATGAATAATTATTCCTTTATCCAAATACTGTATGTGAAGCAATTTTATTAACAGTTAGTAACTTCTTTCCAACACCATCATTTGGTCTAATAATATACCTGAAAACAGACCCAGAGACACAAAGTCCAGTTCAGCTCTCCAACAAGTATCAGCTGACCAAAGCCCATCACCTCTCCAATAAGTAGAACTTCAATACCTTTTTAGCCCAGGTTGACACATAGCCATTAACTATTCCCTATGACCATTTTCCTATGCTCTAAGCATTCTAGGTTTTTTAAACACTTTCTTAGTATTAAACATGTGGAGCAATAGCAATAGATAATTTCCTTGTAAAAGTGCAGTTTTATTTCCCTACCACCAAGTGATAAATTTGTCTAGCATTTTTCTCAGACTATCATAGAGCTGGAGGTAAAAGATGCAGAGCTATAGTAACTGTTGTTCTTTAAGTAAGTCTACAAAGTTTGGAGATTAGTTCTTTATATTTTACTGATTATACTGTTTACTGAAATGGCAATCAAAACAATTATCAGCAATTCAAAAATAGCAACATTTAGGAGTTCTGGGGGAATAAATTAATATACATGTATCGTCCACATAAGCAGGCTAACAGTGATGCAGTTCCAGAAGAGACCTCTTTGCAAAGAGAACTCTACTAACACTTTTACTGTACTGAAACCAGGAACACAGATTTTTCTCAATATAAACCTCAGGATGATCTTCTCTAGTTCAGATATTTTCCCTCTCCTAAAGTCCCTTTTTCACCAAAACAACAAGATCATAGACCTTAACTACTTCTATTGAATGAAGAATAGTGGTCCAGGTCTTGTGGCTATCTGTAAGTATTTACCAGTACAGATCAGCAAACACGGATGCTGCTAACCCCCATGCAAAGTGCAGTGCAGACTCTTTTGCCAATCTCTCAGTCCAAACTACCTTTAAATTACAACTTCTGTGGTTTTAACTAGGCTGAAAGAGAAGGGCCTGACTGAGTACTGAGCATGGAAGGGGCAGCAGGAGCCCAGGGGGAACACACCTCACAATTACTTTCTGGCTTTTTCCCTTTGAACTAGGCTCGCCCACTTCTGTCGCATTATTGTGTTTTTATAAAGAAAACATACTGAAACGTTTTAGTTGATCTTCCCAGACTTAATTACCAGCATGATTTCAGTAAGTCAGCATTGTCAGAACTATTGAGAGAAACAGCTGTAATCTGTCTGTTATTAGAACGTCTCCCAACTAAACTCACAGTTCTAACATAAAACATTAAGAGAACTGGTAAAAATCAGTACATTTCCAACAGAAACCGAGCATTACTTGTGCAGCTGAATCAAATGGAATTTGGAACAGTGGCTAACAATGCACAGGCAAAGAATTGTCTCTTGCTTCCCAGCAAGTACAGCAGATATCCAACAGAACACTGTCAGGTAACAAACACATTTCAATCAACAATAAATTACTCTAAATTATAAGCAAGAGCTTCCTGTAGTACAATTCTAGTTAGAAAAAACAAACAAAACCAAACCACAAACAACAAAACACCTTGAAAATAATTTCTTTAAATCTTGCTCTGACTCATTTTAAAATAAGCAAAAAATTCATTTTGGCAACTTCTATAAGACAAAGTAAGCTACAACTTCAAGTTCAGAAAAAAAAAAATCTGATCACTGCCTGTCCTAAGTATCTGAAGTTGTATGCTATGGATTCAGTTTTAAGAAGCATTGTGTGTGGCATTAATCATAGCAAGAACATTTAACAATATTCAAGAGATCAAACAATGCCATAAATAGCTCCTTTAATTTAAATAAAAATATGCAAATTCCATTGATCTACAGATCATGCAAATATTACTTCCCTTAGATATAAATACAAAGTTTAAATTAGAATTGTCTTCATAATCACATTTTGTTGCATATTTGTTATACTTAAGTCCCACAGCAACTGTTTCCAAGCAATAAGAACTTTAGTGCTAAAATATTTCAAACTAAATGTTCAGGTTACAAAAAATATCTAAACTAACAAAGGATCTTCAGTGAAAGGGAAGTAACTGGAAGGACCTTGTGATTCTGCTAATAAATAAGGTACACTGCACTTGTCCCTCTGCAGTGTTTCTATGTTTTCAGGTCCACTGACAGGCAGCTGTAGCACCTCACATGACAGGAAGGACTATATTGCAGTATCAAAACTGAAGCCCATCTCTCAGGTGTATCCAGTTCAAAGCAACCTTTTAAAAGTATTTGTTGGAGTTCTTGTAAAATACTATAAACAGACCTCCTTCATTTTCCAGCTTTTAAAATAACTACAGAAATAATTACTGGATTCTTTCAAGACTAATTAACAAAGCCAATAGCTTTTATTTGGGTTTTGGTTTTTTCAAAAACAAGTGGTTAGGTTACAGTTTAAAATACAGTGTTTCATGTGATTATGATTAAGCACCATCGATTACAAGAGTTGGGATGTAATACAGTTTTTTTTTTTATAACAAGTTCTCCTCCAAAATAGAAAACAAACATGGGAGAATTAGTTAGGATTCTGCAGACAGTTCTCCACATTTGAATACTCCCAGTATCAACAGAAGTCACATGGATAAAGCCACACATATACTTAACATTGCAAAAAATCTCTTAGGTCTCAGCAATCAACTGTACACTGAAGTATGCATTTTAAAGTTCTTCAAAAAGAAAACAGGACGTCACCCTCTACTGTTTTTGGACTTCTGCTACTTGGTGAACATTTTAGGATTACTTTACAAAAACAATTTTACCTTTTGATATTTGTTCGGGAGTTTCTGTGGGACATGTAAGTGAGAGTTCTGTGCAAAAATATTGGCTGCAGGGGGGAAAAAATAGAAAATGGTTATGCTTTAATTAAAATTTTCTACAAGTGCAAAGTAAAGGAGTGATAAAACCAGTTACTCACTGCTATTAGATTCCGGGTACGTAGAAATCTGTATATCTGTGTTGGTTCTAAGAAAAAGGAACACGTGTTATCCAATGTAACCTATACCTCTAGACAGTCTTACAATGATAAAAAGTATCTTAGTATGGTGATTACTTTGAAACAATTATCACAAAAGTCATTAGGTGAAGCATCATAATGTCCAAATAACTCCAAGTTATCATATCCACGGTTACTTCACCAACTCTACAACACGAAGCAATTTCTTGTTTAAGGTGCCACAAATCAGGGGTCACAACTCAACTCTTGACTGCTCTTGCTTTCCACAAAATGTGTTTCTTACGGGCTTTATACCACGAAAGGGCAGAAAAAATACCTCAACATATCACAACCTATGGTCATAGAGGTAAGTTTCCTTCATGAAGTTAATGAACACATTTGCTATGACACCAAAATAGCACAATAAATTTACACAGTCAGACAATTTGGTATCTGATTGCTTTACACTTCTGGCAAGTACCAAGGTCACTTGTAGCAGGTACTGAAACAAGAACAGGGACTGTCAGTTGACTGTGATCCATTATAGATCATTCTAAGGTGGGAAATTACTGTTTTTAGTAAAGCAACTACTGTTTCCAAGTGCAAAAGGAGGGAAGATAATTCAGTTGTTCACAAAATGGACACTAAAGCACAGCATCATCTCAAACAGGTCTGAGAACTAACGTTCAAAGGATCAAGTCTTGCCTACAGACATGAGAAGGACCTTCAGTTTAGTTTTAACTAATTCAGTTAAATCGCGACAAGAAGGGTTTTGTGTGGATCAGGTTATTTCTAACAAGAATTCCAAACTAAACTGAAATACACCCTATTTAAACTGAAATAAAAGCCAACTTCACTAAGTAACACCAGCAAGAAACTTATAAATGAATTGATAATACACATCAAATGGAGAGAAAAAAGAGAATGGACAATGTACTGATGACCACGCTAAGGCTGGTAACACTGCCTCCACTTCCCACATAAAGAAAACAAAGTTTATTTTTAAAGAAATATAAAATTTTCTTTTCATATGACAGCAAAACATTTATTTCAAATAGCTGGAAACCTTATTATATGGAATGCCGCAATTAGAAGTAGCAAAAGGGCAGCTTTTTATATCCTTTACCCCTTTCTAAAGATATGATTCAGCCTTATTGCTACAGTTAGGAATGTAAGATCCCATAGAATCCATTATTAAAGAGGTGTATTATTGTTAGAGAAGTAAATCTCAAAAGGATCACAGTATTTCCTTTGAGAAGGGTGATGAAAGCCAGAAAAATTCTGCTTAGTGAAAATTATCATAATAAAATCTGTATTTTTCAAATCAAGATAAAAGATGGAAATTAAGAAATGTGCACTTTGCCATGATGTGAAAATACAGAGTAGTCACAACTTTGCAAAAAAACAACCGAGGTTTTTTAGTCTTAAAACCCCATGACATAATTATAATTTCTTAATGTATGAAAATATTAAGTTACATTCACAAAGATGTAATTTAATTTAAAGGCAACACATTGCTGCTTCAACTTTAGTTTTCCCAAGTGGAAAAAATTCTGAAACACTCTTCAACCTGCAGAGAGACATATGTCTCACAAGTCTGTATTACTCAGCAAAAGCTTAAAATAAATCTTTTATCTTTTCCTAGCATATGACCTTGAAAAGGGACAAAAACAGTCAGGAAGAATGTGATTCAATGCTACACGTGTTAGGATTTTTTAAATCCAGTATTTACTTACTGCAATTTTCCCATTATATTTGCACTACAGGGTTAACGTATTATGTACATATACATGTACATCTACACTGTAGCTTCCTCCTCATCCTCACCTCCACTGCTCTGTGCTTCCCTTATCTGACACACTGAGCCACAGGCAGAAGAATTTTTTCCACCTCGGGCACAGACACTGAGAAAAGCTCTTAGAACTCCAGGTTGCCACTTGACCCATTTGCAGCACAGTATTTACTGAACACAGAGTGTTGTTAAAAGGACTGAGACTCAAACGGCTACACATTATTCGAGACACCATAAACTCCAACACTGTCACTGTCTACAGCAAGTGTGAGCATTGCCAGCACCAGTCCCAAAACAGGATCATGTCCTCAAGTAGGGCATTAAAAATTCCCTTCAAATCCTGGCAACTGCACAGAAATCTTTTAGTACAATTTAAGTTTACTGCTCCGCTGTGCTTTTAAACCAGATTTCTACAAACAACTTTCTAGTGCATTAAGGACGATTCTCCTCCTATATGGAACTGCCACAGGGGGGATGCCTGGGTCGCAGAGGTCAATTTCCAATACGAAATCTCGACTACGGGAAAATTATTGCCAGACAAAGAAAAACCAAGTACAGTGAAGTCTTAATCGCGTCCTGCCCCTGAAACGAGCTCGAACGGCAGAGGCCAAAGAGGAAAAGGCCCCCTCGCCCCTCACTGCCCAGAGCCTCCAGGGGCTGCTGGAGGAGGGAAGGGAACCAGCCGCCCCGAAAGCCTGATGGGAAGTGCTACTGAGAACCAAGTTCATCGCTGGGCGCGGGCACACACACACACCCCCCCCCCCCCCCC
>VYXC01003455.1:898950-958024 GCA_013397175.1 Platysteira castanea | reverse complement strand
CGCTCCGGCGCGGGGCATGATGGGACGGGGGGGCCCCGCCGGCCTGAGGGGCCGCTCGCCGGACCCCGCCCTCGCACCCCGCCGCCTGCGCTCCGCCCGAGCCCCCGGCTGCCCCGGGCCCCGCCTCTCCGTGCCGCCCCGGCTCTGCGTGTGCCTCCGGGCTCTCCATGCCACCTCCCGCTGCCCCCGCGGCCGCACGGGTGGCTGATGCTCGGCTCGCCTGAGGGGCCGCTCCGCTGCCCGCAGAGCTCAAGAGCTAAATTTGTCAAAATAGAAGCTCGGGTATAAATCGGTGTCGGTTTTGTGGTAGAAGTGGTTATACTGAGTCGGCCATGAGGTCCTGCTGCAATTCCGTAGCTTTAACCTTAGCTAACCGTGAGGTTTCGTCAAAGGATGTCACAAGAAGTTGCCCATAGGTGCAGGGAGACTTGAATTCTGAGGTAAAGTGTTTCTGGGTTCATTAGACTTCCCTCTGTCCCCAGGGAAGCGCAGGTCGTGCCGCTGTGGCTGCGGCCGGAGCCCTGACAGCTGCGGCGGCGCCGAGCTCGGGGCCGGGGCCGGCCTTCAGGGCAGCACCTCGTGCGTGAGAGAACACCGAGCCCGACCGCGCCGTGGGGAAATTGAACAGCGGCTCTATTTAATCGCGTCCTTATCAGCAGTGCGGCAGCTCATACACAAAAGGCTTCGGCAGCCGTTCCATTCTGTTTGCTTTCCTTTGCAAAACTTCTCCGGGGGAATTGTACAGGGTAGAGTGAGAATGGTCCATGTGTGAAATACAGCCTTGAATTCTGATACCAGATACAGCTGTGGTGCTGGCACTCTACCGTCTCCGTTTATCTTCTAATTTCTAGTGTTAAGAAATATGAACTTAGTGATAAATATTAAGAAGAAAACCATGTATCAAAGTCAGTCATGCTGTAAATGTGCCTTACGTTATCAATAGATGGGGATTCTAACGTGATGTCTCAATTATCCATTATTAACTTCATTATGTTTAAAGGAAATATATGTATCTACACCCCAAACATTAAGATAAACAAGTCTTTGTTGACTGCTATTCCCCTGTTTTTGCTTTTTCTGCTGCACCATTTATCTTTCATGTTTGCTCTGGAAAGATCTTTTCTTCCCTTATCCTTTTTTCCCCCCTTCCTTCCCTCATCAGAGATTGATGTTTTACCTGCAAGCTTTTCAGTATTTTGCTTGAGCCTTAATATTCTTACATTTTTATGTATTCATTGTTGTCACCACTTTACCTACGTTGCGTTTTCTTCTTCTAAACAATACCGTCATAGATTTTATCCTGCTTATCGTAATTGTCTCTGCTTACTATTCGAGCTTCTTTGTCTTCTATTTCCTGCTCAATTTCTCTACAACCACTTGTTGTTCCTGAATACTTCATTTCATGCCAGTCTTTCACTCCTGGCAGCAGCAGTGTTTGATGCACTGCACATTTTTGAGGACCTTATGTGTAATTTCTTTGCTCGTAAGACCGGGGACTTCCTGGTGATGGTTCTGATGTTTGGTGATTGCCAGGCTGGACTTACAGGCTAGAGAGCAGCAGTATCCCAAATTACGGGTATCTTTAGGGGATCAGAGGTTGAGCGTGAGGTCGGTGACTCCTTGTTACAAGTGACAAAATGTATCAATATTGAAGTATGTGTGAGAAAGGCTCCTCAATGTTGTACAACTGCGATTCAGTCCTTGGAAGTTGTTTACTGACTAATTTATTCCTGTTTCCTCCCAACTGCTTCCAAGCCTCTGTTGCTTCTGGTAGCTCATCCTTCTAAATTTCAGAACTGGGAGGAGACAGAGGGCAACCTTCCAAGCAGGAGTAACAAAGATAATTCAGCAATTAATCTCTGGCATTGAGTTGGATCATTGAGCTTGTGAACAGAGGAACCAGGGCTGTGACTCCTGCCTTGAGTGAGACAGGACAGTGCAACACCACGTGTGTCTGAGCCCTCTGGAAATGTAGGACTGGCTGCCAAACAGGAGAGCTTTGGTAGCTTGAGCCTGTTTTTCTTTGTTGGTAAAGAGACTCTTCATTTTTTAACTTGTTTAGATCTGCTGCCCTGGGCTGTTCGTATGTCCTTAAGGAGCACAGAGTATTCATGAGGTACAGTCCTCAAAAACTCTGAAATGTCATTCTCCATCCCTGGCAGTGTTCAAGGCCAGGCTGGATGCGGCTCAGAGCACACTGGTCTAGTGGAAGGTGTCCCTGCCCATGGCACAGGTTGGAGGGAGATGATCTTTAAGGTCCCTTCCAACCCAAACCATTCCGTGATTCTATGAGTCATTCTCTGTTTGGAGCTTCACAGAATCCATGGCTGGAAAGAGCATAAGGCACAAAATAGCAAGTAACTTTTATTAATTTTGAACAATTAGAAGCAAGAAAAATAAATAATTTCTTTTTAGAAAGATGGAAATCATAACAGTTTCTTCAGAAGACATGAGCTATGGTGTGAGACTGTTGTGTCCCTGAGCTGCTTGGTAATATAGACCCCTACAGATTTTACAGATCCATTTATTAAAACCCCCAAAATTAAAACACTTTTCTTGTGTACATCTACATCAGATAACAGAAAGTTGGCCATATTTAGCAAATGACAATGAAAATGTTTTTTCTAATTAAGTAGTCTGAAAAAGATGCAGCTAAATAGAGTGTACCTTAGTGAAATTGACATAAATACATTAAATTGAATTAAAACAGTAGAAGATTATGATACTGTATCTTTTTACCATAAAGATAAGAAGTATCCTAACAGAATGAAAAAAAAAGGGGGGGTTTAATATACATAAGTTTAATATGATAAATGGAAGAAACAATCAATTGCAAACCAGGAGTGCTGTTGGAACAAAACCCTGAAACGAAAGCAGAAGTAGGTGGCAGAGGGGCTTTCATGCTCTGTCACATTTTCGGTCTTGAGATGGTCAATCCATTCTTGTTTTCACATCCTGTTAGTGGGATTTACATTTGATATCCAAAAGATCAGATTTGTTTCCTGCAGATTGAAAGAATATGCTACTTGTAAATCTCTTTTTCCTATGGCTTTTTGCAGTCTGTGCATTCCCAGCATTCCTGTCATCTTTAATGGGTGAACTGCAGCAATTTTTGCCCCTTCAGATATATATGTAAAAGAACATGCATATTTTATAGCACTTTATGGATTTTTGCTTTGTTTCATAGTTACAGGATTTTGTTGGTTGCCTGTAGTACCCCTATGGCCACACTACTTAACTTTCCAGCTTCCAGTCCTCCAAATTACTGTCTCAGCACACGAATATTCACAAAATATCTTTTTTCTTTTTAAAGCAGAAATGAATACTTGTGTACTTGGAACTCAGTCTAAATGAAGGTTCTGTCAGTACATTTATACTGTTTTCCTCATATCTTTAAACATGGCTCTGTCTATATAGATTGTTAGTAGCTAACTAAATACTACTACAGATCAGTTTATCTTCTGGGAGATAATTATTACATGTAACTTTGGAACAATAAGAGTGCTTATGAGCTGAATATAAACTTTTGGTCAGTCTTCATTAAGGATTGGTTCCAGATTTGGGCCATCCTGAAAGCCAGGGTGGCTATTTATTAGGGAGCATTGTTATGCCCCACTGGTAAGGCACTGGAGCTGGGTGTTCAGGGTGTCATTGAGAATAACAAATCCTCAGCGACTGTTCTGGGTACCTGTATTTCTTTATTTTGGCCTTGAGCTAACGAGCACAGTCAGTGGGACTCAAGGGCATCCACTTCTGTGGTTAAATCCAAACTTTGCTTCTTTTTGTTTTCATGCATCCAACTTCTCCTTCTCACACCGTGTCCCCAAACCCGGGTTTTCCATGAAAGAAGTGAGGACACCCAAATGCTCTAGAACCGAGACAAACAAAACCACCTTGTGTGTAGATGGGAAGGTCCCATCTGTGTCACTGTACTGCAAAACCAGACCCATTTCAGTGGCACCCCTTTCTTTCACTTACACGAATAAACTTCACTAGGTGCTGACTTAACTTCACCTGCAATAGTTATTAATTCATATTTCAGTTCATATTCTTTATTTTCAGTCTGATTTGATGTAGATAAATAGTAACTGGCCATGGAACTTGTTAGATAAACTACTCTTCCCTACCTACTTGGAAAACAAAAGTCAGCTCCCACTAAGTGTTTTCCCAGACTCTTGTAAATAGAGGCTACATAATATTGCACCTGGAGAAAGGGAGCAATTCTAGCTCTCGGGGTAAGAGCACGGGAGCAGTTCCAGCTTTCTGAGTAACAGCACAGGAACGGGTGGAGCACTGGGTGTGTGTGGGATGGCAGGCTCATGCTGCTGTTGGGGTGGAAGCTCTCAGTTTCAGTTTGTTTCTCTGCATATTAGTGTACAGTGCTGCCCTGCTTTAAGCAGGGAACTCAGCAAAGAGAAAATAAACTTTCCTGTAAGAGAAGCACTGTGGAGCATGGCAAAGGGAAGAGCTGGGATCCTACACAGCAACCCAAGTGTTCCGATATGTAGCCGTGAATGCCGTGTGTGTGTGTGAGATTGACAGAGCAGCCACTTGTGATTCTCATTCACGTGTTTGGCTGGGGACTGCTTTTGTACAGAGCTGCTCAAATGTATTCCAGGAGCGCAGCACTCAAGGAACTTGGCCCTCGGGGAATCTTAATGCACCCACAGTGCACAGCTTTCGGCCAGCAGGTTGCTCGTGTGTCTTGAGTTATCGCAGGAGTGAAAAGTGAATGCACAGGATGTTTTGCACCAGGGAGTCACCTGCCTTCTGCTTTCACACGGTGAACAATCAGTGATAATTAGTAGTCAGTATTGCTTAACACTTGTTTTTTGGAGTTCTCTCAGTGATGTTTTACCGTGTTCTTCATGACTCTTCTACACTGAAATTTTTTTCCTGATTTTTCAGTTAATGATTTATTTTTGCTTGGTGGCTTTTTAGCAGAAGTGTTTGTCATTAGAACTGAGATAGTGGACTAAAACTACTTGCTTCAAAAGCATTGTGAAAAGCTTGGGCCCAATAGATTGATTTGCTCTAGAAAGGTAGGACATCTCTTAAGATGATTAAGGACAGAAATATACTAACTACACAGGAAAAATCCATGCTAAACCTTGAAATTTAAATACTTAACACAAGGAAATGGACCAGGAATCATTCTAGCTCATGCTGTAATTTCAGAGATGCATTATGTGTAGTTGGCAAAACTATCAAAAAATGATTCTAAGTGAACTTTCAGGATTTGTGTTCTCTTGATTGAGTCCCGGAAACTGTGAAAGATATGGCAACTGAAACACTTCAGATGCAAACTTAATGATTAAACTCAGAAATGCAGAGATCAAAGAGAAACTGCTGGGAAGATCTGAGAATTAAGGCAGTTACAGATGTAAATAGAAGTTTCTGAACAAAAGGTCTGTTGACAGTGCAAGAATGAAATCTTCAATCACTCAAAAAGAAAAATATTGGAGGATCAAAGAACATGTCAGTAGACAGTAAAATAAAACCTCAACTGAATTAGTTAGCTAATTAATTTCAGCTTTAAAGTAAGGGATAAGTTTTAACGGGGACCAATTCTTTCTTTTATGACTAAACCAAGTACAGATTATTAAAGTGAAAATTTGGAATTTTATCATCATCAGTTACTTAAAGGATAAGATCAGGGCAGAAACTGTTTTCCCAGTGTTTCCCAGTTAGCACAGATACACAAAATTCACACACGGGAAAACTTATCTGAGTGTTTCATAGGAGAGTTATCTGGGGTTTCATATGCCAGAGGTTGCTTCAGAAGGTTTTTATAAGAGTTTATCTTGTTTTTGGAATGCTGCTTGGGAGGATATGATTCTGCACACTATAATCTGAATTATCCATACTCCAGAGGTAGTTTGACTGGTTGTTGTCATGACTGTGGTCAAAGTACTTTTACCATGCTAAAAACACCTCTATGGAAGGATGTGAGAAACAAAGTAGGAGGCAAATTGTGATCAATCCTAATCCCAGTTTTTGGAAGGAGAAATAAACTATACGTGGTATAGCTTATGGTTTTTGTTGTACCAGTATACTTGATGCTGGCACCAACATGCTTGCATTTAAAAGATACAAGGCTTTGCTCTGAGGAAGTTCTATCTAAATTGCTACTTATGGCATAGGGCACTGAAGACCGTGCCACAATTTCACCTACCCTTCAAACTTAGACAGGTTAGTGAGGTAAATTAAGCTTAGCATGACTCTGCTCTCCAGACCTCTGGCAACAGACAAGAAATAAATTAAATTAAGGATAATTAAGCAATATATTTTGTGGTGTTGACATTTTTGGGAGGGTGCAGGGGAGATGACTGATATAGTTTTAAAATGTTGAAATGTGACTGGCATTCCACTGGGTTATGAACTGGCAACTAGGACATGATGATTGACTAGTTGAACTGCCCTGCTGCCTTTAGATGGACTGTCAGCTACTCACCAACCAGCCAAATGACAAAATCAAATTAAAAGGCACACTCGTAGCCACTACTGTGCAAGCCCCTGGAGGCCCTGAATAAGCAGATAGATCTTATACTGAGTGCAGATGTGAATTGGCAAGGAAACAATTCCAGAGGCATCATTCCCCTTCACTGGAAATTCCCTGTGTATAGATGTTCAGATCTTGGGGCAAAACAGAATGCCTCAAAATGGGTAGGAGGAAAAATCTGATTCATAAAAATTCAAGTTCAGAGCCAATGCAGAGAAGAAAGTAAAGGTTTTGCCTTTTTAACGAAATGATATGTAAAGTATCAGATAATAGTTCTGTAAAGGCATTAAACGAAAATGTTTATATTTGTTGATTTGTGATTTTTAACGACTTATAGCTGAAAAAAGAGAAGAGTGAGTGAATGAAATTCCAGGAGGGATTCAGATCTAAAGTCACAGGGTAAGTGCCAGCAAGCTGCAAGAGTAAAGCAATGCATTGACAAAGACAAGCAGTTTTCTATCAGAATGGAAAAAATAACATCTGTCTAGGACATGTACTGGGATAATGCTGGTATGGAACAGTCCAACTGACTAACTGTAAAGTCTTAAATCTTAATTTTTGGAAGCTCAGAGTGGAATTGCAGTGATGAAACCACTATTTATTCAGACTGACTGCTGGTTTTGGCAGAGGTGAAACCAAATCATCATGTAAATTATTTTAATTACAAAACTAAGGAAGTTAATATAGTCCAAAGTTTGGGTTAGTCTACTTTTGAGAGTAAATTCCAAACTGTTTTATTAACAGATGTGCTGATATATTTTTAAACCAAAGTCCCACATGCTCAGTAAATGCTTTGAGGGCTTTGTTAAAAATATATCCCGAGGGGATGAACCACTGGCTCAGCTGAAGTCAGTGGAAGATTCACAATTCTTTTCATGAGGTCATAACATGATTGTCATTGTTTAAAAGGCATTTTCATAAAGTACATGTTAATTGTAAAATACTGTACATCTTGGGGCACCTTCTAAAAAACTATATAATTGTTTCTGCACTCAGGTAGTAAAATAGCAGAAATAAAAAAGATAGCTATAAATCAATTTGTACTTTAAATATTTGTCTTATGCACATTAACCATTAAATGTTTTAATACAGAAAAAACTTAATGGAAAACCACTGTGATTATTCCTAATTCACAACGTATCCATTGCTTGCAGATATAATCTATAAATATTAAGCTGTGACAGCTTGCCAGGTCTTCTCCGCAAGGACCTACTGATGGAGTTTTTCTAAAGAGACTTCATAAAAGCAGCAAACTGCGGGACCCTACAGTTGCCAGCTGCAGCAGTTGTTTCTCCAGTTTTCCCAATAAGATTTGTTGAAACTTTCTGTATCACAACGTCTTTATTGGTAATGGATCCCTCCTTAATTTGCACTGATGCATTTGGAATGTCAGCTTCCAAAACAAGGCACATGGGAGGCATTTAAAGTAGATTTTATGAAAGGGAAATGAACAAAGAGCATGTCAGGTTCCATTTTGATTTGCATGACAAATCCAGCATGCAGTGTTCTGGTGGGTCGGGCTGGGCTTGCCTGCCACTCATTGCATTTGTCACTTTGGTATGAGCACTTTTGACAGTCCGTTATGTTAATTGTTCTAAGGATTGTTTTGCTGGGGGAAGAAAAGGAAAGACATTTTTATTTTTGTACTTGTTCCATCTACAGGAAAGGAGGGATATCTGAGGGAACAGAAAATGTTTTCAATTGGGTTTTGAGCTATTTTTTTTTTTTGTAAATAATCCTGTGAGGTCATCAATGAAGTTCAGTATTTTGAATCTTATTGTTACTCACTGTGTGGTTTTGAGTGGGAAGTACTAGGCCCCTAAACTAGAAACTTGGGGAGTCTATTGTTTTGGTGCACACCACTCTTTGATCCTTTGAGTCCCAGAGTGATGGGTCCTGCAGAGTGGTTTGTGCTGTGCCTATGTGCTTTTATTGGATGATATTGTGGTGCTTTGACAAGTGCAAGCAAGAAATTTAATGCCCTCTGAGGCCTTGTTGGACACCCATTGTTATCAGTGTGTAGGGAACTCTCAGACTTGTTGGTAGATCTGTGCACGGGACTAAATTCTCCTGGAGACACATTCAAGGTAGAGGTTGCTGTGGCCCCTGAGGGCACACACACTTCTCTACCATCTACATTAGAACAGTCATGGATGGTTTGGTGAGCTTCAAAGTTCCTGACTGACTGCAGGTGGCAGAACACTGTAGGTTGATCACAGAACAGTATTTTCAGACTGACAGAATGATCAAAGTTTCAGACGACTCTGTTGTTTACGTTGGTGTCTCTCTTTCGCAGTTACTGCTGATTTTCAGCCAAAGAAGACCTGAATGGTTGAAGAGAAAGGAGAGCAAGAAGCTAGAAATAGAATCGTCCAGAGGTTTTCGGGTAATGGCTGACATTTACCTTTCCAATTCATAACTCCTACACTGCATGTGGTGTTCTCATTGACATGTTGGGATCTACATGCACCATGACAGACTAGCTCTAAGTACAGAATACTTTTATAGTATAAAATCATGCAATCAGATGCAAAAGTACTCAAATGAAGTGAAACAATCCAGTGTAGTAAATCCAATTAGACTCTTGCTCAGCAAGTCAGTGTGCTAATGCTACTTTTGATGCCCAGTGCCCTCCTCCTTAAGGGCTATTTTAGTAAAATCTGTGGACTTGCACAAGAATCAGCTGGAGCTGGTGCATATCAAAATATCAAACCAAATATAATTAATAAGTTACCGGTGATTATGAATAACACTCTTCCACCACCACTGAGAAGGACTGCTGTGCTGCTTTACTGAAAGCTGAACTCAATGGGAGGTGAACTCACTGAACATTAGGGCCCAAGGGACTGAAGGCTTTGGCTCACCAGTGGGGATGGCCGTGCTGGGACAGCCATGCTGATCCCCCTCCGACCTGCGGTGGTTCAGTGTAGGACAATGGAGTCTCCAGGGAGGACAGTCTCCATCAGGAATTGCCTTTGTCCTTGTGGGTGGGTAAGGGGTCCCATGGCACGAGGCAGCTGCAATCCAGAGCTGCCTGGGCCACCAGCTTCTGAATGCAGCACCAGCCTGTAGTTCTTGGTCTTGTGACTGGATGGTGCCTCTCCATTTCCTGGTAGCTTTCCTGTTTGGTTACTTCTTGGAAAATCATGTCACTATTTCCTGTCAGAGTGAAAAGTTGCTAAACCTCTGCCACAGTGAATTAGGGTTTTTTTAATTGGTCCCAAAATTGAGAAAAGCCACCACAAATCCAAGTCAGAGCAGGTAAAAAAAATTACCACTGCTCTTGATAGTTCTTGTAAAGTCTTTTGTCTTACCTGTCAATTGCTCAGGTACTCACTCTGTACTTGGCAACACCTGTTAAAACTTTTGACTGTAAAGGGAAAATTCACTTACCTTTTTTTTTTTGCAATTATGTACGAATTCTGAGCCAGAAGCCCTCTTGCCCTTAGTCTGCTGCCTTTTCCCCTTGTACGTGTGTTTTCAGAGACAAACTCCTGCCTTTTCCCCCTGGAGGGAGTGATGGCTGTGACAGGGTAGGTTTGGAGGTGGGGTTGGTTCTGTGGCTGATCAGCTCAGTGACAGCAGTGACAACTCAAAGCATAAGCAGCAGATACTGCTGTGGATAGTATGCATGTAAGCAATTCTCTCAATAAATTATCTCCCATCTCAATTTTTATTTTCTGGAACATCCCTAAGTTCAGAAACAAAAATTTACAGTTGCCTGGTTATATTGTTAATTTTCTCAGAATCATAGACTCATGGAATGTTTTGGGTTGGAAGGGGCCTTAATGATCATCTAGTTCTAACCCTCTGCTGTGGGCAGGGACATCTTCCACTAGACTGGGTTACTGGAAGCCCTGTCCAACCTGGCCTTGAACACTTCCAGGGATAGGGAATCCACATGTTCTTTGGTGCCAGTATCTCATCACCCTCGCAGTAGACGATTTTTTCTTAAAAATCTGGAAGGTAGAAAGAAGAAATGTGCCATGTCAGTGACAAAGAGCCGTTTGTCCTGGAGGAATCCCACCAAGAAGCAAAGTGCTGGAGCAGTTCCAGGCTGATGTCCCATAACTGAGCCTGGTCAGTGCCATTGTGTTTAGCTCCCAGGCCGGTGCCAAGAAGACGGTGCCAGACGCTTTTAGGTGATGCCCAGAGACAGGACGAGGAGCAATGGCCATAAACTAAACCACAAGAAGTTCCACCTCAACATGAGGAAGAATTTCTTTCCGTGGAGGGTGGGGCAGAGCACTGAAAGAGCTGCCCAAGGAGATCGTGGAGTCTCCATCTCTGGAGACATTCCAAACACACCTGTGCGTCCCCTGCTGCAGGCGACCCTACCTGGGCAGGAGGATTGGACTGGGCGGTCTCCAGAGCTCCCTTGCAACCCGATCGAGCCTGCACAGACTCTGCGGTTCTGGCCCCGCCAGCCGGGCAGGGGGCGGCAGAGCGGCGCAGCGGCCGCGGAAGCGGGGCGGGCAGCGGGCNTCTAGTTCTAACCCTCTGCTGTGGGCAGGGACATCTTCCACTAGACTGGGTTACTGGAAGCCCTGTCCAACCTGGCCTTGAACACTTCCAGGGATAGGGAATCCACATGTTCTTTGGTGCCAGTATCTCATCACCCTCACAGTAGACGATTTTTTCTTAAAAATTTGGAAGGTGGAAAGAAGAAATGTGCCATGTCAGTGACAAAGAGCCGTTTGTCCTGGAGGAATCCCACCAAGAAGCAAAGTGCTGGAGCAGTTCCAGGCTGATGTCCCATAACTGAGCCTGGTCAGTGCCATTGTGTTTAGCTCCCAGGCCGGTGCCAAGAAGACGGTGCCAGACGCTTTTAGGTGATGCCCAGAGACAGGACGAGGAGCAATGGCCATAAACTAAACCACAAGAAGTTCCACCTCAACATGAGGAAGAATTTCTTTCCGTGGAGGGTGGGGCAGAGCACTGAAAGAGCTGCCCAAGGAGATCGTGGAGTCTCCATCTCTGGAGACATTCCAAACACACCTGTGCGTCCCCTGCTGCAGGCGACCCTACCTGGGCAGGAGGATTGGACTGGGCGGTCTCCAGAGCTCCCTTGCAACCCGATCGAGCCTGCACAGACTCTGCGGTTCTGGCCCCGCCAGCCGGGCAGGGGGCGGCAGAGCGGCGCAGCGGCCGCGGAAGCGGGGCGGGCAGCGGGCGGAAGCGGCGGCGGCTGTGCCTTGCCGGGCTGTGCCGTGCCGGATACTCCGGAGCCCCCGCGGCCATGGCGGAGCGCGTCGAGCAGCGGCTGGAGGATCGCATCCCGGAGCTCGAGCAGCTGGAGCGGGTCGGGCTCTTCACACGCAAGGAGATCCGGTGAGCGGGGCCGGGGCCCGGGGCCCGGGCGGGAGGGTGAGCGCACGCACGTGTTGCGGCCGGGAGCGCTGCGGGCGCTGATCTCCCGTTCCCACAGGGCCGTCCTGAGGAAAGCCTCGGCTCTGGAGTACAAAATCCAGCGGAGAGCGCTGCGGAAGGAGGATTTCATTAATTACATCCAGGTAGGCTTCACTGAGAGGCAGAGCGAGGCAGCTCTCGATGGAGACCCAGCTCAGTTAGACCCGGGTAGTTTTGTAGTGACCCACGTTGGAAACAGGTCAGAAAACGGAGACCCCTCCTCACCTGGTCCCTGGTGTTCACCTGTGGGCGCTTTTTGGCACCAGAGCAGGAAGCGTAGAGAGGAGTTGGTGCCTGAGTTTGGGGTCAGGTTTCTCTCGTGTTGTGACCTTTTCCTGAAATTTCTCGTCTCCCCAGGGATATAGAGCTCCCAGTTCCCTGGTGTGCTGTGCAAACTGTATTTAAGTGGAATGAATAAGTTCAATATTAGGAAGAGGTTCCTGAAGGGGTGGTCGGGCACTGAACAGGCTCCACAGGGAATGGTCATGGCCAGGAGCCTGACAGAGCTCAAGGAGTGTTTGGACAATGCTTTAAGGCACAGGGTGGGATTGTTGAGCTGTCCCGTGCAGGGCTAGGAGTCTTCGAAATGTAGTGACCCAGCCAAAAATCATTGCTTATGTTTTCCTGACTGTAATGTTTATTGTCCACCTGATCATCTATAACAAACTTGATTTGGGTTTTTTTTGCCTTACCGTTATGTGTCTCATCATTTGCTTTTAAATGTTTTCTTCTTCCCATTCTAGTATGAAGTTAATCTGCTGGAATTGATCAAGAAAAGAAGAGCAGTAAGTTCGTCCGTTATTAAGAGTGCAAAATACTTTACGCCAAATTTTCTATTGCAATAAAATTAGTATTTTTTTCCTCCTAGCGCATTGGATATTCGTTTAAGAAGGATGAAATTGAGCACTCTATTCTGCATAGAGTCCACAGCCTTTTCAACCGAGCTACAGGGAAATGGAAAGTAAGTTTATTTGTACTGAGATTCAGAATTCTTTTTTTTCTGCACACCAGGTCATTGTACCAAGGGTGTGTTGTTTGCTTGTCAATGTACAAGTGATTTTGTACACTGTGAGATTGATTCTCTTCTTCTTTTGATTTCCAACAGGATGATGTCCAGCTCTGGCTTTCTCATGTTGCATTTTGCAAGCAGTGGGTGAGTTTTCAAATCCTGATCTTACCCAGGTTGAGATACTGGATTGGTGCTTATTCACACATCTGAAACTTGATTTAAAGATGGGGTACAAACTTTACTGCTACATGCTGTAATACTGAAATAATTTTGATAGTATTGTTGGAGCTGCTTGGAATTTTCACTGACGTATGTAAATGTAGAGTTTGACTGAGAATGAATTAGTATGAAATGTGATGCTTGCAGGGGCAAAGGTGAGGCTAACTGTGTTAAATCCGGAGTACCGATTGGTTTGTGAGAGCCATAATATTGATTGTACCTTCTCTGGAGTGAATGACTCACTTGTCTGTGAATTGTGATTTTGTTCCAAATATTTATTGTAGTGGCTATGCTGAAAAGTCTCATTCTGGCAGTTCTGTACTTGATAAACTTACCTTCATCAAGGCTTCATGTTATTACCAGCATTCAAGCACTGTCATTTCTGTACTGGAGAGCATGACCTTGCATGGTAGTGAAGGTGGCCAAAGGAAAATACAGTCCCTGTCTCAGAAAGGGGCAGTAAGACCCTGGGTTTGGGACTTGGGCAACATTTGTGTTTGCTGTGTGGTTCAGAAAATTTGAGTTAGCCATGCTACTCTAATCTGGTGACATTCAAATGCTGGTCACTATGGAGTAAATATGAGAAACTGTCTACTGAAGATAAAGTAGCAGAGAAGCATCTTTTTCAGAGCAATTGTACTACAGCTAGTAACTTTTCCTACTGAAACTTTGGTGCTGGGGGTTCAATTCAGTACCAGAGTGGGTGAAACAAAACTACTTCTTTTACAGAACGCCAAACATCAACTCAGTAAGGTGTTTTCTACCATGTTGGCCATTCATTCCAATAAACCAGGTAAATAACACAATGGTGAGTGCTGAATAAATGCCTCGTCATAGTCTGTATGGTGTTGGTTTAAGTTGGTTCAGGCTGTTGGGCTGAAGTTCCTACTCTCTGTTCTTTGCCTTGCTGCTGCTTCAGAGAGAAGGGCTCTGACAGGGGTCGCGCTGAGCAATGTGTGAAGGATGTGAAGTAGGTCAGAATGGCCAGTTCCCAGGTGGACTGGGGACTCGGTAGACGTATCAGAAGTGAGAGATGTTGAATGCTCACGACTGCTTTTCGGCTTTTGAAGACATAATTAGATCTGTAGCTAAACCAGATTAAACTTCCTGGATCTGCTTGTCTGCTTTACAGTTTTACGTGGGAGATGGGCAGTCTTATTCTGGTGCTGAGCCCAGGTTGAGAGGTTAAATAAATTTATTTGTGTCACCTGTTGCAGCACTGTGGATTATGGCAGCAAAGTGGGAAATGGAGACACGACTCTCATCAGAAAGTGCCAGGCACTTGTTCCTTCGTGCTTTGCGCTTCCATCCAGAGTGCCCCAAACTTTATCAAGAAGTGAGTTCCTGTTTTTCTTCTATGACCACTTCCTTGATCAATCAGAGCAAATCGGTTCAGCATGTTTCCCAGGTCTGTCTGAGACAACTGGAAAAACTTGGTTTTCCATCAGCAGGAAAATGTCAAAAATATTAAAAAAAACAACTCCAAAATTCCTTTCTAAGGTGCCATTAAGCTCTGCCAGAACGTAGTTGTCATGGTCAGTCTGGCATCCCCAGTCTTTATTGAGGAACTTGGTTTTCTTTGGGGGCGAGTTAAGGATGACTAAAGTATAGAGTGACTAAAAAATGATCACTGCTACCTGTTGGAAATTTCTGGGCAGACACACAGGCAGATAGTGGTAGGTGCCCAAGCCTTCAAAAACCAAGGCTCTAGGACATATGTGGGATGTGGCAAAGTCCTTATTTGTAGCTCCTCAGAGCTTGTTTTACCCTGTTTGTGGACTTAGATTTTCATGATTTATTCCCAAAGTAATTTCATTTTCTTGTCACTCTTGCAGTATTTCAGAATGGAGCTTATGCACGCTGAAAAACAGAGGAAGGAGAAGAAAGACTTCGAACAAGCAAAGATGGACCTGGTAGGTCAGCTAAACTTACTTAAGAAATATTGTCTGCTTGTGTATTACATATTGAAATTCACACTTTTGGATTAATGGTTTATTTGACAATGGCTTAGAGAAAGTTTTTGTTCCTGTCCTGCACCTGTGTGGAACTTTTCAAGTATTTGCTGATGCTCAGTTCAAATACTTCATACATCTGTTTTTTCTTTGCATTTGTAAAATCTTTTATTACATTCCCCAGTCTGAAAATTAACAGTAATTTCTGGAAAGTAGTAGTCAAACTTCCTATCTCATTTCTTTATAGTTGACTTGTGCAAATTACATAAAAATAGACTTGCATGAAGAAAAACATTAATATCTTTTGATTTTTCTTTCCCTGTTTGCAAAAATGTTGGCTGAGAAAGGACGATAATTTCTCCAATGATATGCTTGATATTTCAGGGGGAATTCAATTACTCCGAAGAAATTCTCAATGGGGAAATGGCTCGCATAGTCTACAGGGATGCTTCTCAGAAAATTAAAGGTGAATGAACATTTCTTGTACTTACTCATTAAGAAAATTGTGACCTTTAACCCAGTTCTGCAGTAGGCAATGCTGATAGACTTAGCTTCAATGCACACACAAAGAGCCTTTTTTCAAATACACCATTTCTTCAGTAGAACCTATGTAATGCCAGAGTTAAAAATTAATGGTGCTGGTAGTTCTGATTCCATGTCTTTCCTGCAGGCTGACCTCTCTTCCAGCAAACAGCTTTAGGGCTGAAGATGCCTCGTGCTGGATTACAGTCTCAAAACCTTGATTGTTTAAAAAAGCAAAATGAAGGATAGTTCAGAGTTACACACCTTTTTTACTTTGCTGAACATTAGATCACAACTAATCAGCTACCACTAGTGGCAAAGAAGTAAGAATTCAGACTAATAATAAACGAGATTAAATTATTCTAAATTAAGCAGGCTTGGTAAAACTCAGCTATTTTATTGAGAGAACTGGGTAAAATAACTGCAAGCTAGTAGCAGATATCTTTGAGAAGTCATGATAGATGGACATATTTTGGAACACTGGGCAAAATACAGTAACGAACATTGAAAATTAGTGGGGAAAAAGGACATCAGAGGAAATTTCAGAAAGATTTGGCTTAATTTAATTTTCTGGAGAAATACCAGAAAAAATAAGCATACAAATGATTTGTAAACACCTAAAAATAAGGTGAGTAATGGCTGATGGGGGTTCACAATGATCTGATTATGTCAAGTCATGTCACTTGGCATTTTCAAAGGTAAGTTGTGGAGATACAAGATGGACTTAATTCACGGACATGTATTTTGTGCAGCTTTGGAGAGATCTGTCCCGAGTGTGGAGTATTTTGTGTTTTCATGGCAGAGTCAAGTGAGGGAGTAGAGGAGGTGCTGATTAAATTTGCAAGTGGAACCAAGCTACAGAAATGCAAAATGCAATTGATGTAATGTGTTGAGGAATTCTTCAGCAAATACTCCACTTGATAGATTTTTCTCCTCTTGAAATGTAGGTGTTGAGTTCCAGCTGGCTGTGCTCTCTATTGCAAAGCTCTTTGATTTTACCCAAGATTTGCAAAAAGAAATCCTTGAGAGGTGAGTTGTGGCTTTATGTTGTATTGTTCTTTTGTTTTGGTTTGGTTTTTAAGAAACATGTTCTCATAACGTCTCTAATTTACAGTGGATTGACTGGACTTTAGAACTAAAGACTGTTCCTCTAGGGAAATAGTGTTAAGACTTATGTGAGGTCCTTTAAGAAAAACAAAACATAAGGCAAGCATGATCTTTAGAAAAGGATACTTGTATCTAACTTCAGAAAGGGCTTTAAAAAGCTACTAAGAAAAGTTTAGATAAAACACAGTTGTCACTGAATAATTACTGCACTTAGTTTCTGTAAATTCACTGCAGGAACTGTGGATTTTCCTGGTAGATTTCATAGGGGGTTTGTGTCTTTTATTTCTCCAGTTGTTCCTCTCAAAAGAAAGATTTCTCTTGACAGCTCCCTGTCTGGGTCATGTTATTTCTGGAAAATATCCATATTAAATAATATTTTTTAAAAAGCTAATATTTTGTCTTTCTCTTGTGGAAAGGTAAAATGTTTTTTTTCTCTGGCATTTGGTTACTTAGCAATTGACTACATTTCTGTACCAATATAACAACCTTCTTAAACATACCTGCAGATGAAGAATGGTGGCTGTGGGCTGTTACAAGCATGTTGTGTTTAGTTTGCAGGCCAGGTTTGCTGATGATCCCCTGACATGGGACTACATGGCCCGCCGGGAGCTGGAGCTGGGGTCCCTGCAGCCCACAGAACAAACCACAAAACAGAAGAAAGTATCAGAAATGGCCCAGAGAGAGGAACGATGCTGTGCTGTCTTTGACGAAGCTGTGAGAGCAGTCCCAACAGGTGAAATGTTCTGCCTGCATTTTAACATTTATTTCTGGTACTTGAGCAGCCTGTAAAAGTCTTGAAGAAGGTGATGGCAGGCTCTACCATACCTAAGAGAAGGCAAGCAGTTTTTAAATGCTACCTCTTGGGATCTATTTTATGTGATATTTGGGTTGTTTTATGCTCTTGGAGGAGCTGCTTAACTGAAGATGTGAGTCTATTGCTGGTTAGCTGTAAGTTTTGAGTTGCCAGTAGAGTGGATATCAGCTTCAGCATCTGGCATTGTCCTTACTCTGAAAAGAGGTTGTCAAGGGGCTGTTTGTGGAGTGGTCTCAAACTTGCTGCTGTATAGCCTTTAAAGCTGTAGAATAGTTTTGGGTTGGAGGGGATCTTTAAAAGTCTCAGATGAACTAAGAGCTTGATGCTCTTTACAAAGAGTTACTGCCTGCAGCTTGGACTGGGGAGCCATTTAAAAATGGTAATGTTATAAATCTAGGGCCTCTTCTGTAATACAACATTTTAAAACAAAGTTGGCATTAAGACTTTGTATCATTTGTATCTTTGTATTTCTTAAAGACAAGTATTTGTGCATATTCTTGTGATTCTGTAAAGTGTGATATTATGCCTTTGCTTCTACAGAGGACATGTGGAAATGCTACATCACTTTTTGCTTAGAGAGGTACAAGAGAAAAACCAACAGTGGAGAATTAAAGCAAAAGGTAAAAGTTTATTAGGAAATAATACTAACAAATCATCCCTATTTTTACTGACTTCTGTAGTACCTCACACAAGAATCAAATATATTTTGACATTTTATCAAAAATACTTACCTGTGGCCATCATTGAAAATAATTTAGCCTCCATCTAGGGGGATCACCTTTACTGCCAGGCTCACACGTGGCCTGCCTGAACATGATTAACCTGGGCATAAACCAGCCTTGTCAGTAAAGTACAGTGACCTCTTTGGATGAAAGCTAAGACCGCAGACTTGGTAACCATGGAATCATAGAATGGTTTGTGTTGAAGGGGATCTTGAAAGTTCACTGACAGGTCCTTCAAACCTGTGCTTGTTCAAAGAAGAGGATGAATTAAAATGACTGTTGCAGTTAAGTCTGAGCAGAGTTTGGTGCTGGCACGTGGACAATTTAATTACACATCTCTGCTTGGCTATGACTCAGTGAATTAACAAATTATCCTGTGTAGCTTGGTTCCCTAGTATTACACTAAAAGAACAATGCAATGTTGTTCTTTGCGCCTTAAAGGAGAGAAGTAAATGCTCAGATTTCCACTTTATCTTGGAATGTTTGCAGGTACCTAAAGCATTAGACACATAATGTGTAATTAGATATTCACTGACATCATACACAATCCAGTGGGCTTCTTGAATGCTGGGGTCTGGTGTATACAGGAATAATGCTTGTTTTCTTTTTACTTCTCTGTTGGTTCTAGAGGTTGGAGAGGACACTGAGTGTGTTCAGCAAAGCCCATGAGTCCAGTTTGCTGCCAGAAGCTCTCTATAAGCAGTGGGTAAGAACTGACACAGAAAAAAAACATGCTGAGGCTTTCCTGCATTGCTTGTGTGCCTGTCTTTGCCATTTTGAGTAGACACAAAGATGGACAATATCGGTTCAAAGCCCTGGTTTTTAACAAAGCTGTATCTGCTGGATTTTAGCTTCAGCTGTTACTGGACTCCAACCTCTCTGAGAAGGCTGTGGAGGTGGCAGAAGCTGCAACCAGGCACTTCAGCCAGTCTGTGGAAATGTGGCAGATGAGGCTGCAGGTGCTGATCCAGCTGGAGAGGGATGATGTGACCCAGTGTTTTGAAGATGCCATTAAACATGTGAAATCTAAGGTCTGTGCTGCTTTAATGGACTTGCATGCATTGGTTTTGGGCCAGAAACCTCTGATGATTGGTTGTTGCAGGGTTTGTTGTTTTGGGGTTTTTTGGTTGGTTGGTTTTTGTTTAGTTTTTATTTAGTTGTTTGTTTGTTTCATTTGGGTTTTGTTGTTTTCTTTGTATTTGTTTACAAGGCATTTAAAGTCCCTAACCATTTTTAAGGTCAGAAACAAGAACTTGACATTTCACATGCAAATTGCATTCCCAAGTATTAGGGAATTGTCAGTTCACTTAAAATGCACATGTTTAAAGTTTGAGTGCTTGCAGGTGTCATTTTGCATGTTCTCTTAGCAGTGAGCTAGGAGTCTTTTTTATTTAGTCTTAATGAGTTCCTCTTAATGAGAAGCTTTGTGTCTTAATGGAAGAATGTGTTTCCCTTTCTTCACTGTCCTGATACACGATTTTCCTATGTGGTATTTCAAGCCTTGATTAGATGTGTGCTCTCCTACTCTGTTCCATTTCAAACACTGGGCACACTGAGTGAGGAAGCAGGAAGGTTTCTTTCCTTCTTGTTCTTGGAAGACACCTTTGTGTACTGCAGTGCTCAATGATGCAGAACTTGGTTCTCATCCCTCCCAACACAGCTGTCCAGCTGAGGATGATTTGTCCTGTAAGTGAGGAAGGAAAGGAGAAGTGATTTCAGTGTGCAGGTCAAAGCTTTAATGAGTTCAGCTGTGTCTAAAGGGTATTTCTTTATGGCAGGTAATAGAGAACCTGATGGCTGTATTGCTGTTTTTGTAAATGAGGGTCACTGTATTTCAGCCATTTGATGTGTTTGCTGACTTTGTAGGGCACTTTGCCATTGTGGACCCTCTGGGTGGAATGGAGTGAGGGCACAAACAGCAAGGAAGACACAGAAGCTCTCTACCAGGTACTTGGCTAATCAAAATCTACTTTTATGTCTGTGTAAATAAAAATGGAACAATGTGTGTGGATGAACATGCAACAAATGCTTTATACTGAGGTTCCTTCATGGATGTGTTGATATCAAAGCATTTTAAGCAAAACTCTGTGTGTTAAAAAAACAGTTGGGCATAGACTTACAGGCACAAATGTCATTGCCATGCTTATAAGGCATATAGATGTTTGTAAGCACAACCAGTGATGGACTCCCACTTTGTGGTCTAGAATTTTTGCTCTGTTTTCAGATACCTATCTGAACATGGAGAAGAGAATTTTCCAATCTTTGTGAAAACATCAGTCTTGTTACAGAAAAGTCAAGATCAGAACCAGGACTTTAATCTCACTATGTATTTCCTCAGTAGCGTAGGGCAAAACATTTCCTCTTTGCCTGGCATGTTGGGTTGTGGTTTCTTTCGTCCCATTTACAACATAAAACATTTATTTCAAGTGGAAGCTTGAATTCAGCTGTTTGTAGAGTATTGTGAAACCCTCTGCATGAAGGGGTTTATGGAAATGCCAGTTCCAGCTATATGGAATACTGGGGGAGAAATGTATATTAGACTTAGGAGATCTCCATCTCTCAGATGGCTAACTAGGGAGACGCACTAATTAGGCCATTTAATTGTAGGATATGTGATAGGTTTATCTTTTGTTTGTTTTATTTTTTTTTTCCTTTTAAACTTGCAGAGATCCTTACATGCCACAACACCTGCTGAATCTATGACTATGAAAGAAATGTATCTTGACTGGACTTACAGAAATGGTGGTTATAAGAAAGTGAAAAAACTCTTCACCAGGTAAAAATTAAAACCTTCAAACCTGATTGTTCTAGGGTATATGTTAAAAGTCCTTATGTCTGAAGTCACTTATTTTATTTCAGCCTGTGTGAAAATCGTCCATTTTCACTGGACTTCTTCAGGAAGATGATCCAAATAGAAAAGGAGCAAGTAAGTTGTTGACTATCCAATTATTGCCTTGTATTTGTAAAATACAGTTCTAACTTGGGATTTAAATAGGAAGCAGAGTAGTGGTGTTAGTCTGTGATCAGTTCACGTTTGTTCTCTGCAGTTGATTCACAGGATGTGATAGAAACCCAAGTTCCATGGTAACTAATCTTCAGCAGTGTGTGCGCGTAATTGCCATGACTCTCTTCCTTTGTCAGAATCTAATCACGCTGCAGATTCACTTCTGTACTAAATAAATGGCCTTTTAATACCTTCCTTTGTTAGGAATCCTGCAAAATGCTTCATCTGAGAGAATACTACGAACGTGCCTTGAGGGAGTTTGGTTCAACAAATACTGGTAAGGGCATTCTATTTTTTATTATTTGTTCATTCACTCACTGCTGTTATTTCCATCCATTTCAGAAGGTAGCTGTTTGTTCTGCCCTTGTACTTGCTGTCATGCAGAGTGGAGCTTATTTCTTCTGTGCTATTAAGTGTAGGACACTGCAGGGACCCTCCACTGTCAGCCCAGGGTCATTGGCAGTGGAATGGCTTCAGCACAACTAGGAGCAAACCAGATTCTGACACTGGCTGGCATAAGACGTGTATCACTTTTAATTTGGATATATGAACAGTATGGAGCTACATATTTATAATCAAGACCTCTGCAGTATTCCTTTTAAGATAGTACACAGCTCAGTTATTGTTGCATTATTTCTGAAGACATGTTCCAGCTGGGAATAGAACCTGGGGTTTTGCTCCTCAAGGTGCTGGAGATCGTAGTTTCACAAAGTAAACCATACTGCATTAATATCAAGACACTTAGAAAAACAGAGTTTCTAGTTAGGCTTGGTATGTTTGTTAAGTAATATCTAGTCAAAATCTAACTGGAACTTCCATTTTTCTTTTAAAGACCTCTGGCTGGATTATATCAAGGAGGAGCTAAGTCATCCCAAAGGCAAACCAGAAAACTGTGGGAGCATTCACTGGCGAGCTATGAAGATGTTGCAGGGAGACCTGGTGGAAGATTTTGTTTCTAAATACACTTTATTGCAAACTGGACATTTATGAAAAACTAGACATAGTTATAACATGACTGTGCATTTTTTCACTTCTTTGTACAAAGGTAAATATGTTCCTGGATTTTATTAAAGTTTACCTTCTTTACATTTTATGTGACAAAAAAGAATCATCTCTGTTGCAGTCATTTCTGGAGTTGATTCTGCCAGGGGAAGGTTCAAGTACAGTCAGAGAAAGCAAACCTCTGAGGGTGTTTTCATCAAGACTTCTGAGAGCAAACTCTTCATCCTGCTTAAACATTCAGATAGTTCTAGTGCATCAGTTTTTACACTCTGGAAAGCTAATATTAAAGCACCTAAATGTAAAAAACCAAAACCAAACCCCATGGAAACTACACCTGGGGGTGATCTTTTTGTCTTACTAAGTTGAATTATCAAAAGTGGAACACTTTTCACTAGGTAATCAGAAATCAGTAAAAATACAGTATTTATTGCTTCCTAGCCTTGAAATCATCTGTAATCCTCACAACAAAGAGAAACAGCCTCTGCAGCCACCTTGCATTGGTGTTTGCATCCTGAGAGTGATGACGGGTAGAGGGGAGCGGAGATCTGTTAGCAGTGTCCTTGAGGTGAGAGCAGAAAGCAACTTTCTGTTCACTATGCCTAAAAAACGGGTGATGTTTTTTGAAAGAGTGCTGTCCTTGGCTGTTTACAGAGCCACAAACCTGAGAAATCAACATAAATGCTATCTTTGGACCAGTAGAGAATGTAGGAAAAGTACAAGAACATGCTGCAAACGTTCCTTTGTGCAATTCCCAGTGACTGAAGGGTGACATAATGACAGTACAGGGAAGTAGTTCTTGATTTTGCACTCAAGAAGAAACTTCAGCTCCTCTCAAGCAATGAATTCCAGTAACTTAACTAGCTGGGAATAAAGTTTGGAGGAGCAGTCTGGTCAGATTGCTCCTTCTGTGACCAGATCTGAAACATCCTGCTTTTGTGTTTTCCAAGCTTTTAGCCAGGCCATCTCCTATATTCCCCCGAGTTCCCTGCCACCTCATGTCTGACACTGAGATTTCCTTACTGATAATCACATCTACCCTCCCTGCCCCTTATGCTGTTAGTCCCTCTCCTGACCTGCTTCTTGTAGTCACCTAATGCCATTTCCTGGAGCGGAGCAGAGAAGGAGAGAGACACAGCAGGCAGGAAATGTGCAGCGAGATTGATTTATTTAATTATTTTACAGCTCTTTTTTTCCTCATAGTTTAATTGGTCAATTTCCTAACCACCCCTCTGGGGTGATTGGTCGAACTATATGCAAAATATTTTCTCTACTTGTACTAAAAACAATTTGCAGGTGTCCATAGTTTACAAAACTGTACAGATAACTTCTGTGAGAAAGGAAAGTCTCACGGGATTAGAAAGCGGCAAGAAAAGTTCTTGCCAGCAGCATTTTGTATCCACAGCTTCTTGCTTCTTCAGTTGCACAACTAAAAGCTTTTACGTGCAAAGTTTGGAGTTTTTGAAGTCCAACAAAGCTGGTAACGCCATCATTTCAGAAAGTGGGCCTTTTTTCTTCAGCCGTTCTGGTTCCTTGCAGAACTTTGCCATTCTCCCCAGGGATACACATTCCCCGCAAGAACGCGTGCTCGACACGTCACAGCTGTTCAGCCAAGGTGCTTCCTCTCCCTGTTCTGAGCATGCTGCTGCCACGAGGCCGGAAGGAAATTGTTCTCTTTTGGCAAGGGGAAAACTCCACCCAGCCGAAGGGGTATTGATACTTTACTTACAACTGCATGAGTTAAAAGGGCCTTTCTCAGAGCTCTTACGCCTTTATTTCTTCAGGGTGCAGTCTCCCCTGCATGGTGGTGTTGGGTCATGGTTGCACTCGATGATCTGGAAGGTCTTTCCGGCCTAAGTGCGCTTGTGATTCCGAAGCTGTGCGCGGTGGGCTCCGCAGGCCGGGCGCTGTGGGCTGGCGCGGCGTTGCAGGCACCGAGGCTGGAGCGGAAGCCGTTCCACCCTCTCTCCCAGCCTCTCACCCTCCTGCCGCACCCAGTCCCTCGGGCACAGCCGCGGGTCCGCCCAGCTGACGCTGCTCAGGGGCGCTGAGGGCCGGGTGGAGTCGGGCGGTCGATGGTGCCCTCAGGCCGGGCGGCGGGCTCGGCTCCGAAGGTTCGGGAGTCCCGGGGAGCGCGGAGCGGGCAGCGGAGGCGGCGGGGCCGCCGTGAGGGCTCGCCCGGGGTCCGCGCCCTGGCCTTGGTCACCGCCGCGGCCCCTGCGGGCCCCGGCTTCCCGCACCCACCGCCGGTTCCTCGTTGTTCCAGTGGAAGTGTGAAGAAAACTCGCCGTCCCCTTCCCTGTGCGCCCCTCAGACCAGCTGCCGGTTTTCCTCTGCTCTCCATCCATCTCGGTCCACCCCCTCAGGGCTGTTGGAGGGTCCGGCTCGCTCCTTTCCCCTCGGTGTGTGGGCTCCCACTGAGTGGTTGATTCAGTGTTAGTACTTTTCCCACTCCTTGTGTCTTCATTACCTCTGATGCTTTCACAGTGTGCTGCCGATCCCAAACGGCACATTTTGGATCGGGGTTGTGGGGGTGAGTGAGGAGATGGGCTGTTCTGTGTTATATAATGCTAAGGGTGCCCGATGGCAGAAGCGGAATGAGCCACACCTTTGCAGATTTGCCTTCTGAAGTGAAAGCTTGTTTGTTTTTAAACCTCTCATTCATCAGGGGAACAAATGGAGGTGCTCGGGAACACTCACAATATGGTAGCAGTTTCGTGAGCAATCAATGAAAGATGCTGCTGCATTCTTTAAAATTGTCTTGTAGGTGATGGCTGCTGCCACTGAGGCTGCAAACTCTGAGCAGAAACAGCTTCCTATTAAGAGAGAAACTATGATATGGAAGCCCAGAAAAGGTAGGACAAAACAAAACAGATGGTGAATATTGAAACTTGTGTACTACTTGAGAAATATACTTAAAACCTTTTGTTGATGCGTGAGAAATGCCTCTTTACTTACTGCACGAAATTATTTCCATGTAGACATTTGTGTATGTCTAAGCACATGAGTAATTAATCAATATGACTATTTTTAAACCAGAACTGTAGCTTTTCAACATACCATTTTTTATTTTTTTTTAATCCCTACAGGTGAATGTGGTGAAACAAGACCTTGGCCCTAGTTTAAAGAGTTATTTTCCAACAAGAGTCAATGGAAAATCCTGATTTGGGCTGGTGCTGTGGTGCAAGGCTATGTCCACTCTCCCCAGGCATCTGAAATGTGAAGCAGCTTTGTAGTGATATTACATATATAGGAAACTTGCATGTATTACACTAAGATTAGTAGTCACAAAGTGCATTTGTGAGCCTCTCTGAATTGTTGTGTGCTGAGCACTTAATTGTTCTTGTTTAATTTCTGAGTGTATCTCTTGGTGCTTTCTACTGGTTTTAGAGTGTTTGCTGAAGAATATTCCAAATGTTCCTGATGACAAGTCTGAAGAAAGTGAATGTGCTTCTACCTCTCCCAGTGAAGGTGATGTCAATGGCTCTACTGATAATGGTTGGTACAATATATTTGCTGACCTGGATGTGTGGGATAGTGAAGTTTCCAATATACCTGAGTCTCCAGGGCAGCAAAATGCATCTGAGTATGAGGTGGAGGACTGGGATAAAGAATTGGAGGAGTCTACATGTGGTCCTTATGGTGAGTACACATTTACTTGTGCTTCATTTGAGTTTTGGTTAGTAGGTGGTTGGAGGTTGGTGCTCTGCACGAGAATGTGTTTGAGTAACTCTATGTTCTATTCTGGGAAGCAATTTCTTGTTGTGTTGACCTCATCAATATGTAATGCACAATTTTGTTATCAAATACGGGATTTAAAGGTGGTGGTGGGGAGTTCACATGAAACTCTTGCTTGAGCAATTGAATTCTTAGGGTTTGGCATGGTAAGGAGGAGAATTCCATGTTTGTGTTGTGTTTCTCTGGTGAAGCAAGTTCTCAGAGGTGTCTTTGTTATTCTGAAGCAGAAGAGAAAGGTACATGTTGTGCAGGAATGTAACTTTTTTTGTGTAAAAATTCTTCAAGAAAATTTAAGACTGTTGACTATAATGTCTCTCTAGAGCATGGAGTTCTTTGGAACAGTGCTCAGTCTCTGAGTATGGTTTGTTGCTTTTACTGTAGTTTTTTTTTTTTTTAATTGGGTTTTCTTGTGTTTGTTTGTTTGCTTGCTTGTTTGACTTTGTTTGGTTTTTTGAAGCTTGATCCTCCTAAGTGATTGTGCACATGATCAATCCCATGGACAAAAGTGGCAACGAGTAGGAGTTTCACTCACACCTTTAGAGTTGAATTATTCCTCCAGTTTGTAACTTGTTTTTATGGTGACTCACATGTTAAAGAGTCTCAACCTTCCACTGGCCAGGCTGGTTGTTAGCACAGAACGGGTGGATGGAGTTTAGCCAGCAGTGGCTGATAACCTGCTGTGTCTTTGTTGATAGTACCATCTCCATTTTCTTCTCATTAATGTGTATCTTTTTGTAATTAATACAATTTTCTTTGCTTAGGAAATACGAATTTTCTGTTTATTTTAATCCAATAATTAAAATAAGCTTTTGTATTTGAATTCCATTGTTTGATAATGGAAGAAAGTTGGAAAGTTTTTGCAGCCTTTCTATAAAATCATTCTGATTTTAACATAAAAATACAGTGTTGGTTTTTCACACTGGGTAATCTGAGAAAAAGACTGTTCCTTTTTTGGAGATTTTCCCTCTCTTCCATTCTGAGCTTTCATTTTAATCTCTTATATGCTCAAATTTATGGAATGTTTTGAATTTTGTGCTGGAACTGTCACAAGTTCTTTTTTTCCCCCCTTTACTGAACTTGCTCATCCCACCTGTAGCTCTTTAAATCCTCACAAACTAAGGCAGCTGTGATTATTGGATTCAGGTGCTTCTGAGGGATACAGAGTCCAAGTGTCTGAGTTGTTAACAGCTACAAATACAAAAATGTGCTTGATTGGTCATTCTATGGCTTTTCAATGTGTCTTAAGCTCTTGCTGTGGTGGCTTGTTTGGCAGTGCTGCTGGAAGGCTGACACGTGGGATATTGTGTTGGGTCCTCTTCTCCTCATGTTCTGGACTTTTTCTTTGCTCAGTGTCTGCTGGCTAGAAATCTTTATGCTTCTGTTAAAACACTTTGCCCTATTTTTGTGCTAGATTGGTTAAATACAGGCCCATTAGGCTGAATTCTAGCCTAGTGGAAATGTTGTTCAGAGCAAGCTTTTACAGGACCCCACCCTCCCGTTCTGTCCAGTGACCCAGTTCTTAAAGAGTTTGGAGGACTCCTCATTTGAATGGTGTTACGAAAACAGCAGGAAGGGGGAGAGCAAATAAAAATAGTAGTTTCATGAGCCTTTTATTCCCAGGGGGAATGTGAAAAAACTGCATGCCTTGTAAGAGCTGGTGCCAGACGTTCTGAGTCCCAGGTGTATCACTGAGCTTTCTGGAAAACTGTTTTGTCTATGTGGCGTGAACCTTCCTTAAAATGAAGACGTTGACAAATTCAGTTTTCTGTTTGCTTTTTTTAAAGTCTAATTCATGAATGCTGGCAAATTAAATTGAAATAATGAACTGGAAGATGCCATAGACCTCCATAATAACCTGCTACACTACACCACTACTTTCCTGAGTATCTCCCATGATTTAAACCTTTTATTTCATCTTCTTTAGATGCTGATGATCTCTCCTGTGGAAGCTTTGAGGAAAATAATCTTGTCGGCTCATATGTATGGAAAGAGGATTGGTTTTACAACCCAGGCTGTCACCACACACCTTGCTTTGCTTTTCCACCACAAGATAGAACAGTTGAGAAGGGCCAGTTTGATGATGCTGATGAATGAGGTTGACCCTGGTCAGAAATAAGTTTGGCTTCTGAGCTGGATTATGTTCTTCACCTATTGAGCTGTGTCAAGTCCCTTGGCTTTTTTTGCAGAGCTGGACCTGAGGCCAGAAATGCGACACCGTCTCCAAAGCTTAGAGTGTTTCTGAGCTGTTCATAAACTGACCACCCTTGCCCTGGAGACAAGAGTGCAGGTGCTGGCTCTAAGGAGTCAGTGCATTTCTAGAGGTTTTGTTTGTATTGTATAGATCTATGTTACTAAGGAATTGCTTGAGGAGAAATATTTAATTTCTAAACTTCACCTTGTTTGCCAGCCATCTGTCAGTTTTGACATGCTGATCCCTGTGTTTTTCTGTAACTGTAGTTTTCTTTCCTTTTCATTTGATGCTGTCAAATTGGCTTGGATAGCTTTAAAAACTCTCCCTCCTTCAAGCTTCTCTGTTGTATTTGCATATGGTTCTAATGTCCATTTGTGATTCTGATACTGTTGTTTAACAAAATCAGCTGTGGCAAGTACAGAATGAGTTGGTTTGTGTTTTTTATGTATTTCAGCATAAAGGAATTACAAGCAGTGAAACACATTTTGCAAATACACATGTTGATTTATAGGGGGGCCAGCTGCATCCAGTAGGAATGCTGAGTGCTTAAAGCTGCCTCCCAACAAAGATTTCTCCACATCAGACCTTCCCGTGTATGGGTATAATACCCTGGAGTCCCCTAGTTGTCTTTATTACATTCTCATGCAACGTCAGGTGTGCAATGACAAAGAAAGTATCTCTGCTTATATGTATTTTGCAGTATATAATCTCTGTGTCCTGCAGACAGTAGTGAATTAAGGTTCCTGATGCTGTTCTGCAGTTGGTGTTGTGGCAAATGAGGAGATGGGAACACAAAATACCTCCACAGAGTCTCTAAGAATAGCTGGAACTAGAACATATCCTTCTCACCTTTGCTCCGGAGTTAAAGGAGAGGTTCTCAAATGAAGTGTGTAAGTGGATTGAGAGGCTGGTCACCTGAGTAACAATAACCTTCAACATGCTCATGTTTCATTTATCACTTTTATCTCAAAAACATTTTCATGGCTTTGTGTTTAGACACTGACTGAACTGGAGCACAGTACAATGTTTGGGTTTTTTGGTTTGGTTTTTTTTTCCCCAATAGTCCAGTGTATGAGACAAAAGAATTCATGCAGTAGTTTAGAAGGAGGAAGTGAATGACACAGTGATATTTCCTTAATACTTTCCTAGAGAGCACAGGTGGACAAGAGCTTGTAAGACAAGAGCTTTTCTTTAGAAACCGTTCCGTTCCTGGTTATGTTTTGGTATGTAGCAGTCAAAGCAAAGTGGAAGCATAGTGTTAAGGTTGCAAAAAAGAGGGCCTGGTCTATTCCCATATAGTGATCTAGGGATTAATATTTCTATCTACACTTCCTCAGTTATGCCAATAACTGGCTCATCGTCTCAAGTTAAAAGGCTGATTTGCAATTATAAATGCAGTATTCATAAAGATAAATTGAGTGCAGATTACCGTTGAAGTAACTATACACCAGTAAATCATAAAAATTCCTCTGGAAACTCCCTGGTTCTTTAGTGAGCCTGTTTATTCTATGCAGGCCCAACTGTGGGTGACAAGGCCCAAGGCTTCCCTGCAGAGGGCAGCAGAAAATTGTCTGCCCTGCTCGGTGTGTGCTCAGCAGTGTGAGCTCCCCGGGCTGGATTTCTAACGCTGATAGCAATTTAGATCAGAGTTCTGCATAGCCCTGTTGTTCCCCAGTGAGGCTGATTCATGGCCCTGATTAGTTTCTCATTTTTTTTATTTCACTCTGAAGTTATACTTACTGGACTGAAAAATTTCTCCCATGGCTGAGTGAAGAACATCACTTGACTTCAGGCTTAATATATTTTTTTTTACTATGCTTGTGGGAGATATCCCACCGTATTCAATAAAGATGAAACTAATAGAATTCTGTGGAAGCAAACCCATCCTTTGTAGAATTGTTTTATAAGGATAACCAAAAAGTCTTTGTAACATCAATTAGGATGATTTTTCTTCCTGTACAGTTCCTAAGTTCCATCAGTCCCGAGTCGTCAAGCCATTTTCCATGCACTTTATAAATCAAGGTGTTTTTTTACCCTGTTCCTTTAATTGCAATCAATATTGTCTGTCTCAAAGGTCTTATTATCTGAGGAGAAATTGTACTGAATGGTTGCCTTGCTAAGCTGTTTGTATTTTAAATGACTGTAAACTTTAAAGATTTGTTTTCAGTTTCCATTTAAGGTTAAAACCGACACCAGCCTGTCCAGCATTGGAAAAAACAGGATTTTGCAGCAGAGGTGCACTGCTCTCTCTAGGGCTGTGTTGGCAAAGCGGCTTTGTTCAACTTGGCCCCGTTTGTGAGGGCAGGGGCTTGACGTAAAGCTTGATCTGAACACTCTCAAACTTCAGGGGGATTAGAAAACCAGATGCTGGCTTCTCAGAAAGCATCTGCCTGGAAGGATTTGAAACCAAGCTCATGGATTCCAATGTTTCTGCACTGCAGAGTGTTTCAAATTCCATTGTGAGTCTTGCACCAAGCCTGTTTTGTGTTGACACAAGCCTGTCATCCTAGGCAGGAACACTTGCAATTAAAAACAACATAAGGTAACACATGAGCCCACAGTTCACACCAACAGTCAGCCCTTCAGCCTGGCCAAATTATTAGAGAGAGCAGAGTGCCTATCACAGGACCAAGATCATAAATCTTGGATGTACACAAGAAACACATTGGCAGTTCGTCAGTTGGAAAACTTAACCAGAAGTGCCAGAGATTGCTCAGTTAAACGCTCATACATCTCTAACAAGATTTCCCCTTTCTGTACCCACAGTGTAAGATACCATTCAAAGAGACCCTGCTGCAGGTTAATAGGTTTGCTGGGTTTATGCTGTGGGGGCAGCTTAGGAGTGTGGCATAATATGGTGGCTCACAAGAACAGGGTACAACTTGGACATAGCCCTTGCTTTTCTTCTCGTTACTCCATTTTGTAAGTAAAGATAATGAGACCAGCCAGTAAAGTACTTCAAATTTGCTGAGCAAGAAATTTTGTCTAAATAGTGAGGTGCTAAGAAACAAAACCAAAACAGTGTTTTGCATTTTCTTTGAACAGCCAGCAAAGAAATGAAAACTTGTTTTGGGTGCATCTGTTGTTTCCTTTGAGACCTACAGGGAATGATTTGCAAGAGGAAATAATTGTAGGAAATGTGTTCATATTTCCTGCTGATAAGGTAGAACACTTAATTCATACATCAGATTGAGATAGTGTTTCTTGCTTTTATGTAACCACAAAATCCAGCCCATTTTAGTGTCTTTTAAAGACACCACTGCTTCACTTGTTTTGTCCCATCTTTTAACTGGTCTGCTTTCACTTTTAAACTGAGAAAATGCCTCCACTGTTGAGGGGACTGTGAGTAATTTCACAGACTAAAGGAAAAATGCTGATAGCAGCAGCTCATCCTGACCATCTGTTGCTTCCAAGGACACCAATGTAAATCCTTTGTAACAAAGGTCATTTTGTGAAGCTGGGTAAGTCTCTGTAGGCATGGGGAAGGCACTTGTGATACTTCACCCTCTGTGGTTCTGTGTTGCAAACAGAGACATCGGAAGCTTGAGTATTAGAGGATAAATTAGTGGTGGAGTTGTTAGTCCTGGAGTACCAGCTGCTCATACCATAGTTTCCTAGCTTGGCAGGAGAAACTGGAACCTACTAAAAAAAGCTGCAAAGCACACAATCCCAATAATTGGGTTTAGTGATGAAACCACTTCCTTTAAACATTTGGAGTAGATCTTCAGCTGGTACAAACTTTTGTAGCTCATTACCCAGGCAAAACCTCTGTCCCGCTATGTCCCCCTGTGCAAAGCCTGTGTCATCTCTCAATGAAAGCTCATGTTCAGTGTTTCATTATTGCTGTGTTTCATTATTGCTGTGTTCTTAATACAGTGGGCTTTCTTTATGTTACTTTTAGCTCTGTTGACCTTTACAGAGCAAAACCTGTGAATGTGGCTCAGTGGCTGCATTTATTTCTTAGCAGGTTGTATCGGGTGGGTTTTTCTCCACATTGGTGTTAGCTAGTTTCAGGGCATGTAGCTGAAATCAGCCTTGGAAAGTTAACTTCTCTGAGTCAGCAATTCTTGATTCTTTGGCCTGAATTCTTTTAATCAAACGTTTTCTGATCTACCTGCAACTTCTGCATTTAAGACCTGGAAACTCTTTTCATTGTATGAGGAATTTAAGAGTAAGTTGTATATATAACTTGTATGTATTTGTGAGCCTGAGGTGTCAATTTATTTTTTTATTTCCCTCAAAGGGAAATACTGCTCTTTGAGCTATTGGTCCTTAGTTAAACATATATTGAGCAACACATTTTCTATGACATCTGGGGTAGCAGAGGAGGCCAAGTTCTCATTCGCTGCTTTGCAATTTTAATCAGTGTAGCTACTGTGGACTCCTGTTCCAACATTAAACAAGTTGTTTAGTATTTCTGCATCTACCTCAGGAACTACTCCAGAACATTCCCGTTCTCACTGAGGAGTTCCTTTGGTTGCTTAACACATTCTTGAAAATACGAAAATTATTTTACCTCAGATAAAGTAATATAATTCACCTGTAATCTTTATCCAGACATCAGAGTAAATATGTAATTGTAATACACATTGTGATATAGTTCTGGCTGGCTACAGTTGGTTGGGAATTGTGTAACTCCCTGCCCCACGTTACATGCTCATGTATTTCTGGGGAAGTAAATAGGTGTGACAGTGGGATTAAACAGGACCTATATCCCACAGCAGACAGTACAACCTCCTACTATGCAGCTGGAGATCCAGATAGTGAAAGTCTTCTAGCTGAGCAGGTCTTCACACTGTTGCTGACAATAGTATGGTAGAATTAGAATAGCAAGGGCAGAGGAGAAACTGATAGTTCCACCAGAAGCATGAGAAACAAATAAAAATAATTTGGTACAGGAATCTCACTTGCTGCATTCTCCTTAGGACAGGAGAAAAACATGTAAGGGAAGTTTGCAAATTGTGTTTTAACTGTAGTTAACTCCTTAAATCACGAACTGAAGCAGAACAAGTAATCTGAAATGAATGCACCAAGGTGGCGTCTGCAAATAGCCACATGCTGATTCAGCAATCATCATCTTGTCTACTGTCCCTACTGGACATACACTGTCCCTTGCTGGAATATCAGACCCCCCCTTGTTCTCAGTGTTATTTTTATCAGTACCTTCAGTTCCATGTTCTTCAAACAGGTCATTATTTTCCAGGTCTGAAACACCTTTTACCTTCTGTTTTGCTTAGTTGTAGCTTATCTTCATCATTCAGGCTTGATTTGTTTGATTGGGCCTCCAACTCTGCAGCTTGCCAGACGTCTGGTCTTTTTAGTGGGATTGGTCAGACAATATCAAGACAGATAAATATTTCTCAGGCTGAGACTGCCTGTCTGCTAGATAAGAACTACGTTTAGTTCTATTATCTGCACTTGTGTTAGTAAGTGGATTAGGTTTAATTTGGCCCTTTGGAGAGAAGCAGGCAAACTGTTCTTCAGACATATCTGGGATTTGGTTTAAGGACAGGCTTTGTGATGTGGTCTGTAAAGTGCCTCGCAGCCCTGTAGGAATACTTTGTGTGTCTGGTTCCTGACAGCAATTTGGAACGCTAACTTTAATGTTTGTGCTTCTAATTATGTACAGAGGTAAATTCTCAGATGAAAGAATGGGGAGTTTCATCATCTGTCCCATTAAGTGCAGCAGGGTTTCTGTTGTGCAGAGGAGTGACTGCCTAAAACTGGCACTTGATAGCTGCAGCAAGGGGAAGGGTTTCTCAGGCTGCACAAGGCACCTTCAATCCCTCCACATAGTGCAACTCTGATTAAAGGATGTATTGATTTCTTAAATGAGCCATGTGTTTGTCACGGGTTACATTACTGTCATGTACATTTAATGTCATTTTTCTCCCCTGCCCCCAAAAAGGGGGTAGATGTGGCCATTTGTCCAGCATGTAGCTGGGTGGCTGGTCTGTGTTAGAGGGCTGGGGAAACTGGTAACACCCAGCCTTTGTGATTCTGACTGCCTCCAAACAAAAGGGCAAAGTTCAGTGTCCTGCTAATGGACTTAACTGTTCCATAATTGAGACTCCAGGTATTTGGGAAATGACCTCTTTTGCTGCATATCCTGTCAAGTTTGGGTTAGTTATTCCCATTCAGTTTACCTAGGTATTGGATATTGCTAAGGCTTTAATGCTAGTTTCCACCACAGTTCAGTCCTCCAGGCTTGGCAATAGGATTTGTCTGCTTTCAGGGCTTATCTCTATGGTTTGTCTATGGTTTGTGTTTCACTTTCTGCTTGAATTTTCCATTTTGGAAGGATTTTTTTCTTTTTTTTACCCATTTTTGTACCTAGTGTCTGCTTCTGCCTGGGGTTAAATTTACTTTTTATTTCTGCCTGTAGTACTAAGACCCAGCAACTGGTGCCAGGTAAAGGAAAGAAAAATGTTCTCTGTTATGGCAGCATCCACCTTGTGTAACAACTGGAGGACTGTATCAGCAGCCAGTGTGGGAGGAGGCTGAAATAAGGTAAATATGGGAGAACACAGAGGGTGCAGTAACTGCTCATTTGTACAATGGGAGTGTGCTTCAAGTTTCACTTGATTGCTTCCTCTTTAACTGAAGCCTTGCCTACTTGAGCTGAGAGCTTTCCCTTCTCTAGTTCAGTGCCATGTGTCCTTTTTTTTCTTTATTTGCTGTTTTACCTTAGACATGACACTGATGTGAGAGGAATATTTATTTTTAGCACTTCTTCCTATGATTAATCCACGCAGGCTCTGCTTGACGATTCAATGCTATTCTAATGATGTAGGCAACAGCTGTTTTCTCCATGTCTTATCAAATATCCTCCATGTTCTAATAATAACAAAGAAGTTTCTTTATTCTTGAATTTCCACTCAAGGGATCTCATTGCATCTTTTCACAGGGACTGCAATCTAGGAATGGACTTATGGTTGGCTAGGTGGATTCTGCTTTAAACAAATAAGTATGATCGAGGATTTAAAAGCCATTTTAATATGGATTCTGTTGTTACACTTAGGATGGCAGAGCTAGTATTTTTAACAGCTCAGTAGTTTTAACTGTTGTCTTGTTGCTTTGGTAAAATAATGAGTATCCCAATCTGCTTTGCCATCAGATGCTGTAGGGATGATTTAATTAGACTAATTTCTGTTTTCATTAACACTTCTATTAACTGTATTTTAATCCTACTGTTTACAGATTCTTATTTGGGGATTTTTTTTCTACATATTTTCTCTCATTTTTTTTGTTGCCTGTTTACTATCACAAAATTGATAATAGATAGCAATTGTCTAATTTTACAGGAGGTCTCTCAGTGATACTATCAGACAAAATGTGGTACCTGCACTACTGGCATTGATGTCCTCTCATCTCCACGGTCCTTCCAAAAGCAGGGTAGCCTGAACTAGTACTTTACTAGAAAACTAGGACAAAATCCTCTGAATTAAGGCAGTGTTGGCATATCTTGAGAGACCAGAACTGTGATAATGGCACATATCCCAAATTCCTTCTGACTTCATATTTTCTGTGGTGATTTTTAAGATCTGTCAGAGATGTGGTTTTCAGCGGAGTCTGTCATGTTTAAGAGTTACCATAATTATCCTGAAAAAGTTCTGAATTTGTGAAATAGGTGCTTGCTTTCAAGCTTTTTACGGTCTGCACTATACAACAGAGGAATGCAGTTTATTCTAGGCCTGGAAACTTTCTCTAATACCTAAGTGCTTCATCAAATTCACTAGTAATACATAGCATGTATTTCTTTCTTAGCAGTCTTATCTTCAGCAGTGAATCTAAGAAAGCCTTTTGCACGTGGATTTCATTCTGATAAAACATTCTACCATAGCTCAGTGCCAGGTTTATTCATTAACTTTCTACCCATACAGCTGCATACTTTTAAAATAACTTGGAAATTGAACAGGACTTGGAAGACAAAGTATTTCAGCTACTCTTAACAACTTATGATTTAGACACTACAGAACATTGCCTGCTCTGTCTTGTAAAAAAATGAACATTTGCAAACACTTCACTTAGTTTATAAAAAAATGAAGTTGTCAAGGACAATGCCGGCAGAAGTAGAAACCACTTGGCAATTTTTTTTTGTCAAGGCTCATACGAAAATTATATTTGGAAGAGAACTATGTTGAAAAGCACCTGAGAGGCCACTACTATTAAATGTGAATAACTTCATGTATTGAAAAGCATGGGTCTGCTGGGAAAAAATGGTTTGAATGCCAGTCTGCAATTTGACAAATTAAATATCTATTAAAATGTATATTGAAAATTACAGTGTTGCTATGGTTACCAAAGCTTCCTTAGTTCCAGGACTGCAGTGCATTTCACTTCAAAGAAGAATCCCTTTCCCCCCATTTCTTTAAGTATAATCAAATAGAACTTTAGGAAGTGCTTTTAATTTGCATGCATTAGTTGGTGAAACTTGTTGCCAGAAAGAATCAAAAGCCCAGAAATATAGCTATTTCCAAAACATATACTTCTCTTTCACAGCATCTTTGAATTAAATCTCATAAAATCATATTCTTTGGTTCTGAACTGTAGAGCAGAAGTGACCACCCTTGGCTAGGAGGACACAGGGACTCACAGCAAGCCACTGAGTGTGGGTAAAACTCTAACAGATGCTGTTGTGGGTGTCCTGTGTGTGTTTATGTGAGAGGCCCAGTTGTTCTTCAAATTGGTGTTGCACTTTTGAATATTTTTGCTGTAAGGTACTCCTTTGAGTAGTAAATGAGAAAGGTTAAAGAGGAATTACTTTTATGGTCAAGCTCTGCCATTATTGTTCCATTAAGGCTCATTTCCTCTGAAGCTGCAGGTGCTGCCACCATGTCATTGTGGCCAATTCATGAGTTTTTGGAAAATACAACCTGTTACTTGTAATGTGGAGAGATGATCATAAGCCCTATGGTGAGATCCTGTCAGATGATACCTTTGCAGTTTTCCTCCCGGAATTCAGTAAATGGTATTATTAAATAATATTAGCAAGGTTGTAAAAACAATAGAGGGTGAAGGAAATAAAACCAAGGGATTTTTGCTCTGTCGTCCTGGAATCTGCCCCAGACCAACAGCACATCTGCCCAGCAAAGGTCAAAGATCAAGTGCTTCTGACACTGCTTACTTCTGTCAGGGATTGTTCCCTTTATATGGAGCACAAAAGAGCCTGTGTTGAGGCGTTTCCCATCGTGCCCTCTATGGTTATTATGTAAAGTTGACTCTCTTCTTGTGGCCATACATTTTCTGCATATTATCAAACATATTTTATCCCATGTGGAGTTTCTGCTTATGGTTTTACGGTGTACATTTGTGTCTGTGTAAATAACTAATGGAGGAAAACTATGTGCTGAATTAAGTCTGTTTGCTTTAGAGCTGAAAAGCTTTGTCCCTCAGGAAAACAATCTGTCAGGATACATGAAAGCATTCGGTTATTTGCTGTGAGAGTGCACATCTGGCCAAGCCATGGCGTTCCTGGTGACACTATTCCCCATTCCCTTCCTTGCTATCCTCTCAGATGTGGCTGAGCCAGCTGGAGCGGGGTGCAGTGATGCCTTTCATGCTGCTGCATCCACAGAGGAGAGGGAGGAGGAGGAGAGTGTGGATCTCTAATGTAGCACTCATGGCCTGATTCATCGGTGACTTGAGCAGGCTCTAGGAGTGCCTGAAGTGAAGGTGAAAACCAAGGGATGAAGTAACACCGACTGTGACTTCTGGTGCAGCTCTGACATGTACACAAAATCTTCTAGTCCTTATATCAAACTGCTTGTTTATTTCAGGGTGGTTACTGTACCAGTCTTCATGAGGTGTATGAGTTGAATGGAAGATGCTTGTTTTGGGTCTTTGCTGTCCTTAGGTCCCTCTGCTCTGTAAGTTGGAGTTGCGTGCTCTTGAGTTGGAGTAAGAAAAAAACCATATAATTTTGTAGACAGAGAAGGAAGGGATTAAATTTAGAAATTACCACAATAGCCATATCCTCTTTTTCATATTAAATGAAGAGGGAACTGCTTATTTAAATCAACAGTTTTGAAAATAGCCGAAAACCCTCACAGATCTGCAACACGCACTCTAGATAGATTGTTGTGAAAACAAAATGCTTCCCATAATATACACATTTACAAGTACATACTTGGGTCCACCCAGGGCGTATTTCTGAAAGAGCTTGTTCACCAGTACTAGTGTGTTTGAAAGTTCAATTTTCTGGCACTTTTGAATCTGCTCCCTGAACACATTCTGAGGGTTGGAAACATCATGTGGTTTGTATAAATAAAACCACCAAATTGCCTGGGGTGCATCTGTGCCCCTTGCTGTGCAGGCTGGCTGTTTCTCTGCCATCAGCCTGACATTTTCAATCAAATTTTTAATGGACTCCTGGGGCTCCCCCAGTTTCTGTTCAAGCAGAATCTGGCACCAGTCTCCCCAAGTCCATAGCAATGAAAAGCTTTATTTTAGCTTTTGATTGTACAGAAATTTAGTGACAGTAGGAAAGAAATAAACTGGTTGGAGGAGTGCCAGAATAGCAGGAATGATCTGTCTTTAGAAAAAAATCATAACCTACATTTTCTTTTGTCAAATTAGGGAGTGCAAATATAAGGCAACCATAGATCAGACTTCTCTGTAATCTTTTCCAGATTTTGACAGATTGACAGTTTTAATTAAGAGTATTTTGTTTAATTCATTTTGCCTTTACACCTGAGAGTGTTCACAGGCCTGTGCAGGTTTGGACTGCAATTCTGCAGGGTTTTTTTGAAATATAATTGTTGGTCATTAAAAAAAATTGAAGTAAATGTTATAAAGGCTTTTAATTTTCATTCCTGTTCAGGAAGTTCCCAAATCCCCTCTTATGCTTACATAAATTATTTTAAACAGTTTCTTGTATTTCAAAACTTCTTGTTGTAAAGGAAGAGTGAACCATAAAACCGTAGCAGTTGCCACTTTGCAGTAATTATGGGCATTTCAGTTCTAAGTAAAGGAAGCCATTGTGATTGCCTCTCAGGTTTGTAACAGCAGCTGTTGTAACAACTGGTAAAGGTTGAAGTCCTGTGATCTGTGTGGAATAGATGTTGGGATTTTATATCGAGAAAGATCTCAATTAACTTCCTCTGTATCCTTCTGGGAGTTACAATTATTATTCCTCCATACAGTAGGTGGAGACAAAGACCTCATGAATTTTATCATGTCTCCTCACACTGATTTTGTTAGCTATGCTTGTGCTCTCCTGACTTTTGGTATTATTAAATCTCTTTATATATTTATGTTTATAAACATAACTATCAAACAGTATTTTCCTAAAGGTTGTTAATTATGTTCACATTAATGCTGTAATTATTTTGCTGGCTACTGTTGATAAATTGGTTCTTTTGAATATAAGGGGTGATTTGGAGATTGATCTGTGAAACCTTTCTTGTGTTAGGCCCAAAAATTCAGAGGTCAAAGCCTGCCTGAGATAGACTTCAAGTTTGAACGTATCTTGAAATTCCCTGTGGTGTGGGAGTTGGAGTTCTGTGTAGGCTGGAAGATGGAGCTGTGGTCTGCCTCTGTTTATAAAGTGTATTTATATGTGTATGTATGTTTATATAAATCCAGTGCCTGTTTACAGGTGGGTGTTAATGTGCTTACAGCATGTTTGGCTGCACACAGAATATGGCCTTGGCATCCTGCCTCTGCCTAAACTTACCCTAAAACTTACAATGTAATGTGGAGTAGTGAGAACACGTGGGATGTAATACATAAAGTAGGAGAGATGGTTTTATTTGCTTTTCAGAGGGAAAATGGAGTTTGCAAATTCCTCAAATCCACTGCTTGACTATTTCAAGTCATCTGTAGATACATTTTTATTTTAATCTCCTTAATATCATTTAAACTAGGCTGTTGATTCTCTATAATAGAGGAAGTCTCTGCCATATGCATCATGCTGCATGTACTGAAGTTGACTGAAATAGTCATGCCAGAGAAGGATTTCCAGTAGTGTGACAGTTCAGGGTAGGTTTCCCATTATTTTGGATGCAAAGCAGCTTGCTTAGGAGAGATGGTTTTGTCAAATCTGTTCTTCATGCTCAGCTAAGACTACAACTTGACAAAGCCCTGTGATATCAGCAGATCATGGTAGGAGTTCCTCTTTCATTGACACAGACTGGTCTGATCCAAGTTTCTGTGGTTCTTAAAACAGAGTTTACCTAGTGAGATGTGTTTATGACAGCATAGATTCAAGAATGCCAAGTGGAGTTTTATCCAGTAAGAAGGATAGAAGGAGAGAAGAGTCCACATGTCAGGGTAAGATCAGATACCCGAACTCAGGAGACATTTAAGCAAATCTTTAAGAAGGGATTTTTTGCTGCCTCAAAAAATTTGAGAAGGGTTGTTACCAAGTACCTCTGTTCCTTGTCTGCCTGTGAGGGGAGAAGTTTTGTCTCCTGAAAAGGAATACCTGGGATTAAGTTTAAACAGGAAAATGAGTTGTCTGTTCACTTCCTCATTATGCCAAGTAGCTTTGTGTGTATGGGACAGTTAATTTCACTGGAATCCTGACAAAATCTCCATTTCATATGGAAGAGTTGTGTACATCTGATTTTTCACTCGTGGGCAGTATATGCTACAGAAGGTCAAAATGGATGTTATTATTAAATACAGTTCAAATGAAGAGGCAATGGGCAGAGTAGTTTTCCAAAATTAAGACAACACAGGGTTTGGGGGTAACTGACAAAGATGTGCCAAGTCAGTGCCTGCCACAGTATCATGTCTGTTCTGGTGAGGTGGGTGTTTTGCAGGGCATCTCTGAATAAATCAAAATATCCTCCTGTAAACATCAGTGGGAAGTTGAGAATGACATACAGGTGGGTGTGTGGATCTTGCCTCTAGTGATGCACAGAGCCTGTCTTTCCAGTGTCATTCAAGTAGAGGCAGAAAGTCTAAACATCCTAACATTGCTTCAACTCTCAAGGGCATTCAGCTCTTCAAATGCAAGGTGATATTTTTCAATTTTGACCTACTGAGCTAATTGCAAGGGCTGAACAGAAATCCTGACTTGGAGTATAAATGATGATAGTGAGTGACTGTGCAGTCAAACGATGTTACTGCTTGGTACAAGAGTTACTTTTATTGGTCTCAGAGTTACGGTTCATCAGAGTTTCTTCTATGCTCCTTTACTCTAAGAGTGTGATTTAATTTAAAATGTCCAGATCTATATAATAAACTCATTAGATCACTAACAGACATAAACTATTATATTCCTGAGGTTTGGAGCACTATTTGCTGTAAATCCAGCACAATGCATCTTCAGCTAGGAATGGTGCCAGGCCTGAGGGCTCTGGAGAAACTGTGCTTTTGATGTATCCATCTGAACTTTGCTAGGCTGAGGAAATAAGATTTTGAGGAGCCCAGAGCCAGATGGGGACGGTCAAACTAAGGGTTCATTCTCTGGCTCTATCTACCTACATCTTCTCTTTGAGCACCAGAACTGATCAAAGATGTGCTCTCCAAGTGAGCTTGTGTAAGAGTGCCCAGGTCTGTGCTCCCCCGGGCTGGGGCTGCTCAGAGGATGTTTCACGGAGCAGGGATGTCTGTAGCTTTTGGACTGAACATGTGAGACCACAGCTTCCTCCCCTCCTCTGAGTACTCCATTGTTTGCTGAGGCTTCCCTTCTGTCTTAACAGAAATCACAATTAATAAGATTTGTAGAATTCAAATTACATTCTTTTCTATGTGTTGTTAGATATTCCACACAAAATTGTAGAAATGGATCAGTATAAATGTCATCCAATTTACTGGTTTTCTGTATATAAATTTCCCTTATTTTCCTCTATAAATGCATGTACATAATTTATACATGATATTATTCATATGTTTTATCAATAGCAAGAATACTTGATGAGGAAGAAAAAACCCAGCAAGCTAGTCTGTTTGATTATCTCCACACTTGTTTAAAAATGCCCTTGAAAGTGGAAGGAAAATGAATGTTGTGCTGTCTGTTAGTTTGATTTTTAAGGTGGTTGCATGTGGATAATCTCTGGTGAGCTTGAAAAATGAAGCTGCCATAGCTGCAGACTTTCAGTGCTAATGGTTGGGGCAGAGAGGTACGAAGAGTTTTAAACACAGAGGTAAGACACTGGGATGGACAGAGTTTTCCGTTCCAGAGTATAGTTTAATGTTTGTTTTGGCTTTGCTGTTCCTGTTGGCTTACATCTATAGGATGCAGACTGCTCTGTGAAAGGAAGAATGAAGTGTCAAAAGGGGCTGGAGGGAGACTTCTTTGAAAGTTATTGAATTTGTGAGCCAGTAAGTAAGTGGGCAAATGCAGTGTTAACTTAGAAGGAAGTAAATTTCATTTGAGCATGTTATTTTGTTCACAGAGGGCCAAATCCTGAGAGATACTAAAGATTAAGTATTTTTGATAAAATGTTCTTTTGTAGATTCAACTTCAAGTTGCCTTGGGTTTTCTTCTCCAGATATGCCTAAGATTTGGCTCTGTCTGTGGTAACTAGTTTTGCTCAAATTATTTATCAAACTGCTTTGTAATATCTGACTCAAATGCACGTAACATTTGCCTAAAAAAATGTCTTTTGGGAATGAAAGACTTTGCTTGAGGTCTCTGCTATTAAATCTTTGCTGAGGGGCAGGGAGAGGCTGTGAGTTTTTTGGCGAAGTTAATAAAATGTGTGGATTAGTGAAGTGCTGATTAGTGAGGTTCTATTGTCGACAGAAACATTCCTGCCTTAGCTGAAACCCAGATGGAAAGCTGCCCGCCTCGATTGCAGAAAATGGTTTATGTTGCTGGTTTGCTGGAGTATGTTGCTGAGGTTGCAGCAGAGTGAATCTTACTAATGTCTTGAAGTGTAATTAACTCTGTTGTTCGATGTAAATATTTGAATACTGCTCATTCGGTCTCCACGGGGGCCTGTTTAAAACAATTTTTGCCAAAGAGCTCAAAGGCCAGTAGGAATGTGTGTGCATTAATAAACTTCTCTTTGTCCTGGACTTGATCCAGAGCTTATAGAGGGCAGATAGGACAAGATCTTCCCATCTCATGTATTTACAGTAGAGCTCAGAGTGCTTGATCAAGGCTTCATTGTGCTGTCATTGTGCCCAGGGTTTAGTTTAGATATGAAACACTGCGGGACGTGGACACCACAGTCAAAGGGACTCAGGGTGCTGGAAGGGCTAAGGGAGAAAAAAGGAATAGAATTAATGAGAAAAATAGTGAACTCTGTTATCCTTATATATTACATAAAAATGATGGTTTTTTTAAGGTGTAGTTCTTCTATTATTGGTCCTAAGCATCAGCTTAAATGCTCAGAATGATGCATTAAAGGTCAAAACAATACTCTCAGGGAAATAAAGTTATATTTCCTTGCAATCATCATCTTTTTTAGGGGGTAAAAAAATTTGCTTTCTGCAAAAAATTGTACCTGTTTTTTAAAAATAAAATCCTTATTTCTGAGATCTGAAGTACTTCTTTCAGAAACAGAGTGTGCTTCCTTTATGAAATGTCAAATTGCTTCTGAGATATTACATGTTATATTCTCTGTGTCTGGACTCCCCAGAATGCCTATTTTTGTGCTGTCTCCCATTTCTGAAGACTCTGGTCCTGCAAGCTTAAGCAAGAAAAGCTGTGGCAGGGTAAGAATGCAGCCATTCAGCAGCAGATGGTCAGCTTCCATGGGCCCAGCCTACAACTCCCTTAAGATCCACAGTGTTTCCAAATGAAAATATCTCTTCTGCCAAAGGGGATTTTTTTGTTTGTTGGCATTTTGAATTTTCACCAGAAATGCCTTCATATTTATCTCTTATGAGCTCTGCTTCTGAGCAGCTCTCCTCAGTTTCTGCAACAGTGAAGATGAGCAGGACTCTGCAGTAACTGCACAGCAGGGGAAACAGCACTGCTCAAACAGTGCTGGGAAATGAGGATCAAATTTTCATTTTATTCCTGCCTTGCTCTGGTGATGTTCTTGGTAATTCCATTATCCTGTGTTAATTTCTACCCCACTGTAAAATATGCTATAATATTGACACTTACCTCCTATGGATGTTATCCATTTTATTATGTTCTGTAAAGTACATTGAGATCCTTGGATCTTAAATCACTGATTGTTGCTGTTAAAGGGATTGTCCAACTTGGTCTTCAGGTCACTGCCAAAACTGCAGACAGAGATAAGCAGCACTTTGGAGATGTAGCTTTGAAACTGCTTATGAATTAACTTTTTGTTTTCTGAAGACGTAAATAAACACCAGGATCAAAGAGGAGTGTTGGAGCGATGGCAACGCATTTGCTGTAGCTCCTGCTCCTGGATACCTGGCTGCTTCTGAACTGACATCCATAGGAAACTGTTGCCTCAGCCTGGCTCCTGCAGTGTGTGTGGATGAAGTTCACCGTGGAGATGTGATTTTTCCTTTATTGCCCAGCAGAAGTCCAGGGAGCCAGACAGGCTGGGGGAGCTGGCAGGAGCTGCAGGAAAGCATCAGTGCAGCTGTACTCCCTCTCCAGGGAATGCATTGCTCAGGTGTTGGTCAGTGCTGCACCTGCCTGGGAGCTTGCATGGGTGACATCTGGACAGTAGATACATGGAGGTGCCCCACTCAAAGCATATTAAAAGAAAAAGGCTAGAAATGGGAAAAGATGGCTCTGTTGAATGAGTAGTGGCTGTTTGGTGCAGTAGCAAACATCTCTGCCATCTCATTCTAAGGTGTCACTGGATGCCAGGTACACCACGTGCGCTTGAGTTGCATAACAATACACCCCAAGTCATTAATGATTTAATTTTTAAGCTATGCTCCTTCCCTCATAACACCTCTGGTGTGAGATTACTTGCTGCCAGAACTTTGAGGACAGATTTATCGAAGACTTGCAGACTGAGGCCTTAAACACACACCTGGAGTGGTGCCTGTTTTCTTCTTTAAACTTGTTTTGTCTGGAGATTATGGGGGTGGCAGTGGATTTGGGTTTGGGGTTTTTTTGGGGTTTTTTTTTGGTTTTTTTTTGTTTTAAGTAAGGTCTCCAGAGTAGCAGTAGAGATATAGTCCTAAAACCAAAATAAAGAAATAAACAGAGGCAGTGTCCAGGATTAGAACTTCAACTAGCATAAATTGTTACAAACCATTGTGTACTATCACATTGTACTGAAAAATCTGTTCCTTTTCAAGTTAAGTCTGAGCATGTACCCAGAATACTTCACAAGAAATAACTGACTAATCTTCGTTGCTGAAACTAAGCTTCGTTCCTGGGATCTGCACGAACCCTTGGCATATCTATTAAAAAATCTCAGAGAGAGGAGCTGCTGAGTGTAGTTTCTCTGGGGGTTATGAAGTTCCTGAGTGGATCTTAATTTTGGATAGAAATGCATCATGACTTTTAGCATGTATATCGTACCCTGCTGCTTAGGGAACTGTAGGCAGAGAACTGAGACACAGGGAAACCAGGTAACCTTTGTGAAGTTTAATTTATGTCTCATTTCAGAACATTCACACCAAAGCAGAGCTCAACCAAAAATATTTTGCATATTAGGACAGAACAGTCCATCTGCCTTTCTTCCAACACAGCCTTCAATCTGCTGCTCTTGGCCCTCTCCTCATCTTGTACATTCTCATCTTTCAAAGCCTACAAAATGCAAGAATTTACCTGGTTCTTTCAGCTCTACGTGTTCCTCGTGATATTGGTGTAAATGGGTTAGGGTTTTTATATTATTCTTTTCTGTCAGCTTCCTGTGTCTTATGTCTGTTTCCAGCTTTAGGGGAGGGAGCAATCACAGCTGCCTTTAGGTAATCTGGCTGGGAGGTGCTACATGATTGAGGAAGGCAGCTTCTGGCAAAGCTGGAGCTGTGGCAGCTGGCCAAGGTCACTTCTTAATGCAGTGCTGCTTTTAAATTTAAAATTCCTCCTGCTCTGGTGGCTGCATGGCCACCAAGCTGACCCTGGAGGAGCCAGCCAGCACTCAGCAGTGCTGGGGGGAGGCCTGGGGTGTTGGCACACGCCAGTAACACCTTGAGCCATTCGCTGCACTTTCTTCTTGACTCACTCCAATCTTCCTTTCTTTTCTGTTTTTATCTCTGTTGTGTGACCTGCAAACATTTGGAATTGATACACTCGTACAGTCATTATGGAGAACCTTTCCTGTGACTGAAAGTTGGGGATTAATTCATTGCTGTGAAAGGACAAATAACACTGGAGTTGTGCAGGGAGTAGTGCAGTGGGAGGGTGGTGGTGGACCCGTTCAGACAAATACTGCCCCTTTCATCCCTGAGCTGCCTGGTATGGGGCAACACAGAGCCCGACATTGCCTTAATCCATCAGCAGCTATACTCTTGGGCACAGTGGTCACTGTTTGACTGGGGAAATTTGTCCATTTTCTGCTCAGTCTGTGCATTTTCTCCTAAAAATGAAATAGCACAAAGACATTGGTGAATATGTGCAGCTGCATAGGTGGGATCTGCACTAGCACATACATCGCTGTCTGAAGAGCTCAGGGGAAAGCTATTTGGTACTGAGTGTTGCTTTTTTATGTGCTAATAAAATAGGGTATTCAGGACTCTCTGCAGCTTGCAGTGTGATTTGATTCTGAATTGTGTGGAAGACTGTCTGTACCACCCCAGCAATCTGCCAGGATATTAAAGTAAATTTAAATTTAATGTATTTTTAAGCTCCTTTGCTCAGCTAAATGATGCAAAGGGGCTGTTTTGAATTTTCAGCTCTTACGAAGTGGTAATTTTTCCTTTTCTTATGAAATTGCATTTTCTGAATCTGCATGAAAAATGGCAGAGGAGCTGCACACAGATCAGCCTGTGCTGGCAAACAATTTTTCCTCTCAAATGACATTTTCCAGTCTACTTCTGCAAGGATGTGAATCTTTTTTCAATCATACTGGTCTGACAGCAGCTTCATCAGAGTTAAGACTTAATCTGTGTTTTCGGCTGGTGAAAACTTGCTCCTTGCTTTGATTAAGGAAGTGTTGCCACTTTCTCTTTGACATGCACTTACTGTCATGTCAAGAAAATAGAAACCCACTGATGTCTCTGCCCTGTGGTTAAGGGCTCTGCAGTTATGATTCACCCATTCATAAGCAGAGAACTCGGGGAGGTTGTGGAGCCTCACACGCCCCTGGAGCCCTGCTTGTGCTCAAGTGTGCTCTGACCCAGCTCATGGTGCTGCTGGTACAGAGCTGCCACAGTTGGATCTTGACCTCTGAGATGAAAGTTTTTCATCCTGTATTTCCCACTTAGAGTTTCAATACTTTGAGACATGCTTTGGAGAGAGATTTCTGAGGAATACTTAGGATGACCAGTTAGCTGATGTTCCTGTTTTGAGTCTGAGCCCTGCTTCACATAATGCAAACAGTACTCTCCATCTCCTCAGTGAGATGAAACATTTATTTCAAATCACTTGAACTCATGTTCCAAGTTATCCCTCTATTCAGTCTGAACTCCACTTTCTTACTTCCATCTCTTTTTAAATGATTTTGCAGTTAGAACTGTGTATTGTTCACCCTCAGATCCTGCTGTAAACTGCTGCGAAACTCACCTTCATAGGAAGCTGCAGTTCAGCACTTTCCAGGTACTGCATAGTTTTATAAAATGCTTTGGCTTGGTGCAGCTGTGTAAACTAGGATTTTTGCCTCTGCATCTTAACAGAGTTTCTTTATTTATTGCTTATTCTGGGCACGTTACATAAATATACTCTTGCTTTTAGTGAGATGTGGACTGTGGATCTCAGATTGACCTAGGTTTTTCTTCTGGCCCCTCAAGGTCCTGTAGTTTTGTAAACAACTCAATTTCAGTCTGAACTTCTTTGTAAAATGAAAATAAATTAAACCAGTTTCCCACCTGGTTTTGTTTATGATGTTTGTTGAAATTCCCAGGAGGTTGTACATAGCTGGTCAGAAATACACTATCAGGTGGTCCTAGCTTGTCCATTAAGATTGATTTTTTTTAAATTTTTACCTTTTTTTTTTCCTCCTTGGGGTTATGGGGGGAAGGGAAAGCTGATGAGAGAGAGAAAGATTCACTGTGGCTGACAGGGAAGAGATTTACTTCTCTTCCATGACAGCTCACATTTTCCTCTGTGTTCTTCCAAGACTGTATTCCAAGTTCTTCTATTTTGGACTAATCAAGATTTGGTAGCTGGAGCAGAGCTCACCCATCATGTAAGATGCCAAATGCTTTCAAATTCATTGATCTCAGTGGAACATGAGGGATCTCGGCCATCAGCACGAGCCTTTCAGTTCTTAAACATTTTCAGGCTTTCAAATGGGCTGTTAATCTTGGCTCTGGCAGAGCATCCAAGGACGTCAGCAGTGTGTGATATGTCCCATAAAGTGCAACTTCTAGGAATCCTTTTTTTAATGTGTGGAGCGCGTCAGGGCTCAAGTTCTGTTTGCATTTAGTCTAACAACGTCTCAAAATGTGTTATTTAGAGCACATTTCAAAAAAAGAAAAAAGGTTTCGTTACCATCCAGTCAGTGTCTGGGCTAATGTGATTACCTTGAACTGAAATACAGCTGGACTCTCAGATGTATAGTAATTCAGTGGTCTTTATAGGGAATATTTGTTTTGAAATAAACAAAATGAAAGCTTAAAGCAAAATGTCCCTCTTTACAGTTTTTACCTTCATTTAGTCTGGTTTCATATAAAAACTTGCAGTCCTTGTCACTGTACCTGAATTTTAAAAAGTTTCAGTACATTTATGTGAGAAGGTGGCAGGGACTTGAGTGTCCTTCGCTTGGTCTTGTCTATTAAACCCGAGCAACAGCAGAGCTTACGGATCCTGGGCAGTATCTGACCCTCTCTAACACCAAAGGGTGTGACAGGGCATGTCCACAGGGAGGTTGTTTTTCAAAGCAGCAGACTGTAATGTCAAATTTGTGAGGATTAAAACGATGTGATAACAATGAGAATTGTGCTTGTCAGTGCACTGCACATTCGCAGTCCATGTGAAGCAAATTTGGCTGTTGTTGTGATGTGCTGCTTTGTAAGAAGTGTGGTTGCTCTGCAATTACTTATCTTCAGGCTTGTGCCAAGGATTAACCCATGGGTTAAGGCCAAAGGGCCCTGGTCTGTTGCCCATTAAAGTCAGCAGAGAGCCTTGCATCAGCTTCAGCAGCTCCTGGATCAGAGCTGAGATTCATGGTCTGAATGCAGCTCTTAGGCTGTCTTGGTTTTTCAGTGTGACCTGGAAGAATATCACTTTCTCTCACTTCACTTGACTTTGAGCAAAGCTGTTACTCTCTCTGTGCCTCACCAAGAAAAGGAGGCTTATAAAATCATTAGTATTTCGAAAGCACTCATCCTAGAGAGGGAGGGGACTGTCGGAGCAGAGCAGTAAATCCTGCTCTATTGGAGCTGTCCAAATATTATTGCGTGTATTGAAAGAAAGCTCTTAACTGAAGGCTTGTGTTCAGAAGCCAGTCCAGCCCAGGAGCCATCACAGCAACCCTGATCTTCTCCTGTAAACCTGGGATGTCAGTTCACTTAGTGTGCTTTCACACAAGCAGTAGTGTTGAACTTCAGGCTTCTGGTGTAACTATTTGTGTGACTGGAGAAACGGATTTGACTGTTTTAGGGATATTCTAATCCCTCTTTGTAAATGGTGCTGCATTTTGTTCAAGGTAGATCTAGAGTGCAGAACTCTGGAAAGCTTTCTTGAGATTTAAAATGGATCCCTCATCCTAGTCCCTGTAAAAGTCCCTATTTATCAGTCACAGTGAAAACACAATTTGTCCTTTGTGCAGTTATACATATATATGTAGATATCTGTAACTGGAGCAATTAAAACTTACATTGACTTGATTCAGAAACTGCTAAAGATGTGCAGATTTTTTTTTCATCAGATCCTGCTGGTCTTTGGTTCATACCCGTCCCTGGTTAAGTGTTTTCAAGTTAATATTGTTCTATAGGAAGATCTTATTCAAAATCATGGCAACGTGGATTTTTGTTCCAGTTTTGCAGCTGCAAATTCAAAGCAGAAATTAATAGAAAAATACAGTAGGATGATGTGAATTTCTTACAACAAAATATCTGTATCTTTTGATTTGAAGTCTGTGCAGAGCGCTATATCCTCCACAGAATGAAAGCAAAGTAGAAAGCTTTAGGCATTTTTGGCAAATTTTGGAATAATTTACTTCCAGTCACAGTTTGGCATTTCAAGTTTGGAGCAGCTGCATTTCTAGCAGCTTCCACTGGTTAAGCCTCTAACATTTAAAAAATTTGTATTACTTACAAAATAAATGTTAAATGATCCAGTCCTGTTCTGCTCTAAATGATTTGTACCTACCTGTAAGAGAATATTCTAGAAGAGTTGTCTGTTTGGAGCAGCTTCATATTAGCATGCTTGTTATGTAGAGAAAGAGGGGGAAGACCCTTCTTCCCTTTGAAATTCCTCAGGCTTATTTCTGCAATTCTGCCTTGTGGCCAAATGCATTTTGGGTCTCAACTGTTGCCTGCTGCAGATCAGGGCTCCAAAGATCTCAGGATCTTTGGAGGAGAACATCTGGTAAGGCCAGGTTATTTACTGGGAGCATTACTCCACAAAACGAAATCATTGCATGCCAGAAAGGCTCTGTAGGCAACTGCTTCAGTTCCTGCAACAGCATCAAAGGTTCCCCAGACACCCTCTGGTGACGTTTGCTGTTAAACTGGCTGTGTGTGCCCATGGACATCCTAACTGAAATACTCTGGCACTCCTTTGAGCTTTTGCATCACCAATTCAACCTTGAAATCTGCTCAAGAGGGTCAGAATTCCTTAAAAAAAAAAATCCACCCAAACCCTTAAAAAACTCTACCAAAACATCAGTGCTAATGAGATCTCAACTGAGGGAAATATTTGGCCTGCTGGGTATGTAAGGTCCAATGTCTCACACTTGTATGAACAGGACAGGCTGCAGTACTCAGCGCTGCATTTAACCAGATGTTTGACCTGTGGTCTGTGCATGGAAACATTCAAGCATGTAAGTTATCATTTTGCACTGGGACCACTTAAACTTGAAATTTCCAATGACAAAGTGAGGAATACTTCTTTTAAGTTGCAGCACAATAATGGGAGTTAGGATTTATAAGCCCTGCCAAATTTAATAAGCTTGTGTTACAGCCTTTTAAAATTGTTATATCGAACACAGCTTATAAAGAGCCATCTTCCTTCTATTGTTTCATAATTTATTCAGTGTCTTCTTAACTGGCCCATCAGCAGAACAGTAAAAATGCCACTGAGTAAACTTTGTTTAATGGTGACCAATTTTTTTGTCTATGTTACAATAATGTCTGTGGGAAGAAACAATTACCTTGTGATTTGCTGTCAAAGCGGTAAGTGCATTTTCTTTCCAGTTCATTTAGAAGGGACATCACTTTCAAGCTTTCCCTTGTTCTCTTTGTGGGGTTGTTTCCTCCTCTGCACATTTGGGTTTTTTGCTATGCACACTAGGAAGTACTGGGTCAGTCCTGGATCCAGGATTCATAAACAGAGCCTCTGCTGTCCCCTGGGCATTATCAGTACAGCTCAGACTGGTTGCTCAGATATTTACTGAAACCCCCCAAAACAGAACAAACCCCCCAGTGTCAGCTGCTAATGCTGATTTTCAATTGGATTTGCTGTATGAATCAACATCCATTGCTGTTTGTTTAGTTACACTTCCATTTTCAGTTGCAGCACAGATGCCCAAAGATGTGGTCTGCTTTCTTTTCATACCTGTCCAAAGTGCTAGGGATGGAAGTGTTTGTGAGTTTTTGGCTACTGCATGTTGCATTTAGCATTATTATAATAATCTAAGAAGACAGTTAGAAATGTTTATTGTGGCCTGAAACTTCTCAAATGTGTCAGTTCTTCCTTTTAGTGATTGCTGGTCAGTCCCCAGTGTGTTTTGTAGGATGGGAGCATTCCAAGGGATTCTCAGAATCACTACTGAAAATCTTCCTCAACTGGGAGAGGAGCAGCACATATAGAGACTACCCAGCATCACATACAGTGACTGTTGGCAGGAAAGAAGCTGAAGGTTCAAATACATTAACAGAAAACAGTTCTCAGAGCTTTTTAGGAGGGGTTGTGTCAGGGTTTGGGGCAGCACCCATATGTGCCCCCAGGCTGTGGGTATCTGTAAGCAACATAAACCTTCTTGATTTGTATCCCTTGGTCCAAGATGTGCTTCCTGTGCTGTTTGCAGAGCTTTCATCCTCAAATACCTCCCAATTTCAATGCCTCTATTGTACACTGAAAAGATGAAAAGCTAAATTGACCCCAGGGATTGAAGGTGTTTCCAATCTGAAGATTAGGCTGCTAAACAGCCCTGGGTTATGAATAGCCTCAAATCTTTCCTTCAGGCTCTACAAGAAGACTTGAGGCATAATCAGCATTATCTGCTCCATATATCACATTACTCTTCTTGAAGGTCAGAATTCTGTTAGAAAAACCATATTTGGAATTCATAAATTGTCTGGTGCTCTTCTCCAGCATGCTGGCCATTAACCACTATTTATTTAGGCAGCATCATGTTTATAACAAATTGCTTCCTTAGAGCCCACCTGCTGCTTTCAGTACTTTGAAAGCACAGTAAGTTAGATCTCAAAAGTTGTGTTTTGGTAGATGATGGGGATTTAAATAAAAGGTTTCAAATTACCAGGCCTCAAATAGCTTCCTAGAGCGGCAGTGTCTAGCATCTGGACTATTACTGAATTACTCTATGTTGCTTAATCAGCAAGGGAGCCCCTAAACTGAAAGGCTGGTGGGAGTGAAACCTGACACTAAATGGACAGCAATGTCAGAAAGCTTTGTGAGCAGCTCCCAGAGGAGTGCAATGAGTAAGTACATCTTCAGGGAAAGAAAACCAAAGTTGCCTTGTAGGATAGAGAAGCACATTCCTTGCAGTGTTTTTCCTTTTGGTTTTGTTTTTTGATGGGTTTATTTTCCATATACAGTTTTTGAATGCCTCCAGACCAGATCTTTTGGTGCTATAAATCAGTGTAGTTCTCTTGGTTTCGATAGGGTTATGTTGATTTACTCCAGCTGAAGATCTGCTCTGTGAGTCTGTTTTCCTATTGCTGGAGTTAGCAAGTTCAAGCCCACGTTTTGAGTCCTTTGTGCATGCACAAGAAATTAATCAGAGAAACAATCTGTGCAAAGTATGTGTGAACATTTTTCCACAGGCAGTTCTCAAAATCCCTGCCTCTGCTATCCCCATTTGAAGCTGGCCCTGTCTCTTCTCTCAGTTGTGCAGGTTTTACACTGGAGTAAGTCCACTGACTTCAATAGGTTTGCTCCTGGTTAACACCTGTCTGTGAAAGTAGTGTTAAATCAGGACTCTAATGCTAAACCTTCTGTCTCCACATAAAGCATTGTATCCCCAAGGGTCCTAGTTTTGGAATTTTTGTCCTTCTCCATTTAATGTTGTAATGAGTGATGAGTGATAACTCCTGTCCAACACCTACTGAAGAAGAATGTTTCACAGTATTTTCTGAGGATATTGGCTCAAGCTCAGATTCTTCAGGAGTAGTTTAGCATTGCCTGTCACTGATTTCATCTGTCTCTGTGTGGTGTCTTGTCCATTTGCTGGGACATGGTGGGCTTGGAGGGGAGAGGGGCTTGCTTAAACATTACTAATTCTTTTTTATGAAGTCCTGAACCATTGTGCTGACAAGACACAGGGAGTTGTATCTAACAGTTGGTACATGGGAAAGCAAGGTGCCATCCATCCCTGTTGGCCTGAGGTTAGCAGTGACCATATCAGCAGCACCAGGGACCTGAGGAAAACCTGCCTGGGATTATCAAACTGATCCCAGAGCACTGCACCTCAGTGTCAGTGTCAGTGCAAACTGGCTCTTAATTTCCTCCACCCTTTCCTATTTCTCTTTAATTCCCAGCATAGCAGCTGGCAGCTCTGGTCTGCTTTTCCAAAACAGTGGCTGAGGTGTGAGGTGAGCAGCTTTCCATTCATTCCCACAGAGCATGTAGGTGGTTTCTCTGTGGCACTCAGAGCTACAGGTGCTTTCCTGCTGTGGAGTTTCTGTACTTCAGGAGGTGATAAGATAACCCACCTGTGGTCACTCAAATTCTGTGCACTCTTTTGCCCTCTCCTCAGTGCTCCATTCCTGAAGCTACTGAGCAAGAATGTGCTCAGCCTGGAGACAGCCACTTTGTGCACCCATGTCCTCCCAGAGCATTCAGGATCACAGATCCAGGTGTTCAGCACACGTGGTCTCAGTCGTGAAGGCACAACAGGGAAGGGACCAGTGAATGGCCATCAAGTGGATGTGTTGAAGAAAGGCAAAGAGCCTTTGGGAGCACAGTGGAGATTGGCCCTTCAAGGGGAATGTGTGAGCAAAGGAGGGCTCTTCCTCCACCTGTCCTTGCATGACATAGGAGAGGGACCTTCAGGAAGCCTGGAGATTCTTTCCTGTGCTCTATTTTACTTCTTTCTCTGTAGCAAAGCCTGGGAAGGGTTACCTCACCTCATCTGCCAGCCCTGGCTCTGTGAGGTGCTGATTCCTGGGCAGCTGCCTTTGGCTTTTAAGTAGAAGAGAAATCTCTGTTCAGATAAAGTGGACCCTTACAGCCTGGCAGGTGGAAAGTCCCAAAGAACAAAAACTGGAGCTGCCAAATAAATGTTTTGTTTCCTTGAAATGCCCCATGCTGGAGTATTAGGTGCTGTTCTGATACCTGAGGTTTTTTAAACTGACATGGCTTAATTTAAACCTCCCTGCTGTGTGTGCATTTGCATGTGTGCATGGATTAGCAGAGCACGCGGTGCATGTTTGCACACGCAACTGCTCTGGCCAGCTGTTTGGGCCTCCACACTGCTAGCTACATTGATTAATTTAATTCTTCTGTTGGCTGCTGAGTAATGTGTGCCAAATGCAGAACTTGGATCTGCTCTATGAAAATAATATAAACAAATGTAACGGCCCTATAAAAAGGACATTCTTCTCTTTTGGCTGGAGGAAGATTCATGCTCAGTATTTGTGCACTGGCCTGCGTGGTGTCTTGCATTTTATTTTCTTGGCTGGGTTGGAATTGCTGGATCTGATAATGTGAATAAATAGGTTAACATTTTTATTCCATGTGGAGTAAAAAATGGTAAAATCCTTAAGTCAAAAGAGATATGACATGTTATTTGTAAGGATAAGAAGCAGTGTACATATGGTTTGTAGTTTGAGTCTTCTCCATTCCATCAGTGACAGGAGTAATATGAGCTGAAATCACCGGTTACTGAGACCTCCATTTAGCTTCTGATTCCTTTAAAGTAGCAACATGCACACCTAATGAAGATTTAAAAGAAATACTTCAGCTATGTTATATCATTATTTTGAAAATTTGTATATGCAAGGATTGATAGTTCTATCTTTATGCAAACAAGTATCAATCACTTTATTCCTGTTACAGAAAAGATAAATTGCATTTTCTGAAATCCTATTTGCTGTATATCATCTTAACTGGGGGAGGTCTGTATTGTCCTTACTTTTTACTAAAGCTCTTATGATTGTGCTTAAGAAGAATCCTAACACCATTGTGTAAATAGTTTTTTCTTCCTCTCCTGGGTAAATGCTCTTCCTGCCATCTCATTGCCACCTCAGTCATCTGGTTTTGGAATTTCCTAGTCCTGGCTATGGGACTGCAGCTGGAGTTTATAGAGCTCAATTGAATTCTCTTTTGAAGTTCCCCCCTAAGAACTGCATTGTGTGTTTGTTCCTCCAGCTGTCTGACATCTATGTAAAGAGACAAGCTTTGTTTCGTCTAACCAGAGCTGTTTGAAACTGTGTAAGGGGTATTTGGTACTGAAGTTACAGATGTCTTACTCTTATGTAAAAATGTGCTTGTGTCATATGTGTAATGTGTGAGAGCAGCCCTGCCCTCCCGTGGGTAGAAGGAGAACTCAGCTGTGTGTGCAGTCCCAGCTCTGCTGGTGCTGGGAATGTTGTTTTCAGTCAGGAGTCTGGTTTATTGGGCAGAACAATCTGAATCCTGGTTTTCTCTGATGTTAAACACTTCTTCAGCAGCACGAAGCCTCAGGAAAACCTTGTGGTTTGCTGGAGCTGTTTCCTTTCCTGAGTCTTGCTCCTATTTTTTCTTTTTTTTTTTCCATTCGCCTTGTCCCCTGAGGGGGAACATGGTGCCTGGTCCCACTCAGTCAGCCTTTCCTTCTGGGAAGCAGTTTCTCAGAGCTGGTGGGATATGGCACTTTGTTTGGAAGAGGTGGTGTTGCAGCCTGTGGATATGTGTCACTGTTTAGGTGTGCTGAAATTGCAGTGGTATGTACCAGTGTATCAAAGCAGACTTGTGTGCGGTCACAGCCTATTAATAGGATTTATTTTCAATTCTAATCAGCCACTTAACTAAGTCATATTAACCTGTCTCCCTCTGCCCTTGCTTTTCCTGTGATGAGTAGGACTTTCTTTATTTCTTTAGTTCTCTCCCATTCCTTACAACTTTTTGAGAGAGGTCAAGGACACTTGGAATAAATCTTTTATTCCTGGGAGGAAAACCATGATTAAAATTAGCATTAGATGATGTCCCAGCACAGGTGAGCAGAACCATCCAGCTTCACTAGTGCTGCTGCCGTTGTCCAAAGGGTGAGGAGAAGAGGGGAGGATTCATTGAGGAGGGATGTATGATTTTTTTTCCTTCATCCTGCCAAGCTTCTTCCAAAAGAGCCAAGACTGCTGACATGAGCAGAAGCTTGACCTGCAGGCAGCAGTGCCAAGTAATGCCGGCAATGTGTTTTACACAAGGGTGTGCTAACCTCGGCATTTTTCCCGAGCTAGATCATTCCCACAAAAACAACTCTCTCTGCTCTCAGATGTAGACCGCAGTAGAGAGCTTGGTTTGCAAGCTCTGATTTGATCAAACATGCCCAGCAGAAGACAAAATGGAATTGCAGCTTTGCAGCTTTAAAACGTGTCTGTTTCCTTTCGAGCCGCATAAATCAGGAGTGGTGGACTCTTCCTGCTCGGAGGTGCTCGAGTTGCATGTGATAAATTTTTCATGGCAGGAAGAACGCGCTGTGTCCGTGTGTCATTAGATTTGATAATTTGCAGATCAGACCCAGCAAAAATATTTATTGCCTGGATTTACTTGTCATGAAATTGCCTTAAAATATGGGTGGAAGAAACATCAAGTAAAGCAAAAAAATAAAACGAAAATGCATTATTGGATTAACAGAATAAAAAGTCTTTGGAAATCGCTATTTTATAACCTTTATTTATGTAGGTAGATTCAATTTCTTTTAAATGATTTTATACATAAATCACTGAACTGTATACCTTAACCCAGAAGGATGCTCTCAGGAATTCCTCCTCAGTAACACTGGAAATGAATGACTTGGAAGAGGAGGAGAAGATTGCTAATGTTGGCAGTGTCCCTTCTCATTATGCTGGTGGCTTTTTGTGGCACTGTATTGAAGTACAGGTTTTAACAGGGAATATATTTTTGAATTTGATAAGATTTTGTAATAAACCTGCGATATGAATATGAGATTCTACAATAATCAGGATAACAATTGGGAGAGTCATAAATCCTAATAATAAGAAATTTTTAGTGGCTTTTCTTTCTTTTTTGAATTGGGTATCCATATTGTTATTCATATTTAATTTAGAAAAATCCTATTTTAGAAGTAACTGCCAAAACTTTATTCAGGATATTCCAAAAGACTCATTTATTTTCAGTCTTAAATTCAGCTCATAAGGTGAGCTATATTGGAGGTGCTGTGCATGGGAAATTAGGCAGGGCTGTTAATTTGATCACCTGAGTATATATAAAAGTGTCTGTCAGGCGTAGGTAATAACCCCAGTGCTGTGTTATCTCCAAGGCAGTCCTCTCAAGAACACTTTCTGTATTTTATTAAGTGCCTGTATGAATCTGGAGCTCAACCCTTTTCTAAATATGAGCCTTGGCACAGGGAACCTGAGTTTGGGTTCTTGTTCTGTGGCACAACTCTCGTGTGACTGCAGGTGAGTTTGGTGTCTGTCTGTGCCTCACATCTGTAACATGGGCTAGAGACATCTGGTTTTGTAGCTCTGCAGTGCAAAGAAGTTGAAGAAACTGGAGAGCCACAGGTGCAGTGAGGAGTAATTTGAAGTATTTTAGCAGAGTGGGGAGCAGGAGTGTGTCTGGGAAAACACAATAAAGACGCTCTCAAACCTGCCAGGTTCAGCAGCAAGGAGGGGAAGGACTCTGTATTATTTACATACGTCTTATACAATTCTCAACTCCACAAGGGATTGGAGAGCATGTCACTTCCTTCCCAATCCCACTGGAGAAAAAAGATGCTCATCAAAGTTCTCTTATCACAAAAGGAATGAAAAACAGAAAATACCGTTAAGTAAACATTGGCTATTATTTACATGAAACTGTGTGAGAAAGAATTCTGACTCCAAAGTTAAAACAGAAGGCTTTAGAAAAAACCAGGGCAACACAGGAGCTTTTCTTGAGACTTATCCAAAGGCCACTTTTATTCAGCCAGCACAGTAATGTACTGGTGGAGGTTGATATGTATTAGTGCTCAAACAAACAGGCAAAGAAATCTTCTGGGATTCAACTCCCCTCCCTATTTTTTCTACTGAAACAAATAAATTTGTAAAATGCTTTATTTTAGCAACCTTTTTTTTTTTTTTAAATTTTTAAAAACCATTTTATCCATGCCAAGAAAAACAGTTAGCTGTATTCTAAAGTATGTAATTTCTAAGCAAAATGTTGACAACTTTTGAGAATTTAGTGAAGCAAACCCTTTCTCTAGTGTTCATCAAGTATTGTAGAAAAGTTTGGCTTTTTTCCTATGTAATAGGTTGAACCCGAGTTGATTGACAGGCTTTTGGGCCAATTGTGCTTTTGCATTTTTGCATATAAAAGCCCGTGCAAGCACGAGAGAGTTTTCTTTGTTTCTGGCCTCAAGGGCCGAGGGGTGGCCGAAGGCAGAGGGCCCTGGGC
>VYXC01003455.1:770676-898836 GCA_013397175.1 Platysteira castanea | reverse complement strand
GAGGCCATGTCGCCGGGATGGTCTGAGGCTGCCAAGACCCCTGACAGGACCAGCGAGGCCAGCGGGGCACCCTTGCATCCAGCACAGCTCTTGCCAAAGCTGAAGAAATACCACACACCGTAGCTGACAAAGACACTTCTCCTTTCAAGTCAGCCAGGAAAGACGANTAAAACCCTATTTTCTCCTGTGGCCCGTGACTCAGCAGTGTGGGAAGACTGTGAAAGATTCATGGGAGAAATACCTTTTTCATGTCAACAAATTGTTTCTCTGGGCAGACTCTTGGTTTGTGAAAACTCTATGGCACAATAGAAGAACCTCTTTTCCTTAAGCATAAATAAACTCTTAAAAAAGGTGCAACTCTGACCAAAATGCCATGTTCTTTTTTGTTTTCACTTGCAAAAGGTTTGTGATAAAGGAAGAGATACTGGGAAAGAAAGGTGTTTAAGGTTTGCTATAATTTCTTATCTTTTTTTTTTTTTTCATTCTGTTAATAGTAAACTTTCCTTTATATTGCAACTGTTTAAGTGTGAACCTTGTTTTGCCCCGAAGTTTCTTTACATTTTCCTCAATAGATCTATATTCCCCTTCTGCACATAATTAAATTCCGTGTGTTTGGCGTTTAAACCAGCGTCAAACCATGACATTCTATTTTCTGAAGTAGGCTGTAGAAGCCAACTGTCACAAGTACCTCAGAGGAGGGGACGGACTCAGCAGGAATGTGGAAGGGGTAGTGAGGATACATCCAAATAAAGCCAGAAAAAGATTGTTCCACAAACTACTGGATCGCACCTGAAGTGAGTGATTGGTGCACTCTCCATCCTAGTGTGGCCTGACTGGAAAATGCCAGGTTACAAAAACTAAAACCCTGAAAATTTACTCCTCTCGTCCCCTCCGTTGCTTTTCCCCTTCCTCCATGGTCTCTGCATTATTTTCTGTGATGGTTTCTATTCTGTTTGCAGCTAAATGTAATCTGCAGAGTAGTGTGGTGTATCACGCTCTCCTTTACTCTTTATTATTAATTTAATTGACTCATTAGGTTGATTTAAAGAGAAACTGAATGGGTATGAAATGCTAGTCTTCCTACTTGGTTTTTTTTAATAATAATGCCACTGCATTAAATCTGCGTTAAGTCCTACAGCATCAATGAGATGGTTAGCACAAATGTACACCATGTTGAATGAGCACACTAAGTACTGGATTAATACATGGGAAGTGTCCATTTGTAAGATGTCAAGGTCCTATGGTTGGTAAAATGCCGCGACCTTCCCAAAAGCGCCTCTAAGGAAGCCTCTCTGTTCAGCCAGCACGCCTGCACACACACGTGCGCTCTCACAGCAGATAGCCAGCAAAACAGTCCGACGATGAACGAGCAGCAAGGGTCTTCGCATGGGGTTCTACAGGACAGATTTTAATGCATCTGCACTCGTGCAAGGTTTTCCGAGAAGTGCAGGGAGAGCAGCGGGGGTCCAGGGAAAGGGAACCAGTCAGGAAACTCTGAGGGTGTATCAGGTAACAAGGGGTGTAGCGGCCAACGCAGCCAACCAGGGAAGCAGAACTGGTGTGCATTAACAGAACAGAACAGAGCATTCTGGGGGAAGCTTTTTCAGTCACCATAAGCTGGAAGGAACCTAGGATTTATCCCACTATAGGACTCCTTTCATTCCTTGTCCTGCAGGCCCACTGGCCTCCACAGTAAGGAATGAATAAGTCTACAGCAAGGTTTGCTTGTCACATGACAGGTGCTCAGAGAACCCTTAAATCACAAAGGCCTGTCAGGAGACAGAGATGACACTTCAAATCAACCTTGAGGACAGGACAGCACCTCTGACAAACCCATCTCTCCAGCAGAGCAGGGCAGGTGTGTGGTGCCAGCTGTGTTTGTCTCTGCTCTGCTTCCTTGAGGAGCCACGGGGCAGTGCCAGGCTGGCATGAGATCACCTTACCAAGTGCTCCAGCCTCTGCTGTGGACCTGCACGTGCTGCATCTCGACAGGAAGCCTGGAGGACATTCCTGGTTCTCCTTGGTTGGGCAGAGTGCTTCAAGGTATTCCAGAATGAATCTGCTGCAGGCTGTCAAATGCTTTTCTTGATCTGTGTGATAAGGACAGTGGTGATTTATCTACAGTTTGGTTACGTCTCTTATGGTAAATCTGGTGAACAGCCATGATCTTTCCCCTTCAAGTTTTTCCTTTGTTCTCTTGGGGATGGAAGAACAGATGACCAAGGGGCTTCTAAAAGACACAACTGGCCTCAGGCACTTTTGCTGGTATTTTCTCCTGTCAGGCCATTTTCTTTTGGTTGTGGAGGCTTTTCCTAGGTACCTCTTTGGGCAAAGGGTTAAACCATGTCCCTCATGCCAGGATTTAGCATTTGAACATCTCATATTTAAATTACAGGTCTTCTTACTCTCTTAACCTCTCTCTCTTTTACCACTATTTTGTTTGAAACAACAGTGAACTATTTATTCCAGCAGAAATGCTGAACCAAATTCCTTGCTGATACAAAACAGAGGGAACTTTAAAATAGTAAAGTTCTGGATCATTTGATCTTGGCTATCTGTGTAGATACCACAGACTTTCTAAAATACAAGTTGGACAATGTCCAGGAGAGGCTGATGAGCTCCTCAGATCCCACATGAAGTTGGTAGTGTAGCAAGGAATAAACAATGCATATGTTTGTCCTCTCCAGCCCACTGTGATGCTTGCGAGATGATTATTGAACTTTGCAGTTTCTTCAGCTGACGAAAGTCTTAGAGACCTTTCTAGGCAGAGAAATGCCTCACAGGGCTGCAGCAGAGATTGTTTTCCCCTTTTTATGCAGACTCAAGAAGTGAAGGGCTTGATCTGTCCTTTCTGACTTTGGATTTTAATCCTGAGGCTGGGTGGCTCATCAGGAGTGAGGCCAAAAGCATCCAGGTACTCACTGACACAGTGCAGAGGAGCAGTGCTTCCTCACTGTGCATTTCTCATTAGCCTTGCTGTAAATCTGCAGAGAAGCAGCAGTGTAGGAGGGTGGTTCCCTGTAAGCTCAGTCTTTCAGCCCTTGCAATCCAAATTCTTGTTCCTGCAAGTGCCCTTCCTGAAGAAGCTCTCCAAAGCAGCACAGGGAACTGGAAGAACAGTGTTGCCAACTACCAGGACCTGTATTCTGAAAACTTTCATGTGGAGCGTTTGCACATCTCTGCATCCTTTCTGGTTGAGTTGTGGGTTGTTCAAGTGCTTTGTCTGTGCGTCTCATTCTGCTAAAGCCAATCCCCATGTTGTTTTCTTGAAAGCTTTGCAGAACGCAGTCTACAAGTCTGCATTACCTGCTTTTCTTGTTTGCTGTTTTTTGCCCCTCCCCCTTCTCCCATCCATGTTAAGCCATTCACCAAGTATTATTCATTAGGAATTTGAGCATCTCCATCCTGAGTAAGGAAAAAAAAAAAGCTTCTAGTGAGCCAGAACTCACTCATCCTATTTTTCTGCCTTCTAAGAAAAATGTATATGGTCTAATCATAATTCCCCAGTGACCCGTGAGCTGGGTCTGGCCGTGGTAATCAGAGCCTTATCCTGGGGCTGCCTGTCAGAGGTGGCTGTTAGCACAACTGATGCAGCAGACATCTGTCTCAGCTGAACTCGGCTTGTACCTTGTGAAGGAAAGTGAGCATTCATTTGTATACATAACTTGGGAACAGGAGAGAATCCACAATTCCGTTGCCATCCTCTTTAACGAGCTATCATGATATTTCATTAAAATAACATGCACACTTTGAACTGTCACATTGCTGCACAAGGCACTGCTTCAGGAGCAGGAGGAAAAATCGCTTCACTGCACAGGCTGCGATGCTGCTGCAGTTCACTGGGCTGTGCCTGAGGGGCATGTGGAGATAAATTAGTGAGGGACAGAAAAATACATTTTAATAGTATAATTAGGACCTTTTAAAATTTAAATATATAAAAACCCCTGTCCTCTCACCTTCAGAGAGATATTTTTGTGTTGCTTTTGAAAACAACTCATACTTCCAACTCTTTTGCAAAGAATATGCTTCTGGCACTACAGAATTTCCAACAAATATCAAGCTCTTGAGTCAAACACCCAGAGGCCATCATGAGGTTGAAAAGCACACAAACAAACTATTGTTAAAATTTGCTGATGCTACTGGCATTGCCAAGGGGGCATCTTGTTGTTTTTTGCTCATGTGATTTAAAGTAATGAGAAAATTCAGAATGAGACAAATTAGGAGGCAGATCTTGTGAAAGGACCAGGCCTTCCTCACTGCCACTGAGTAGGTTCAGACAAAGTGTACACAAAGGGGCCTGTTGCTGGATGGCCCAGTGTGTTCTAAATACTTGGTATCAGTAGTGAGGGAATATAAGGATGATATTAGTGGAGCTGAGAGGGGGAGAGGAGAAAAGATAATTTTGAAAAAATCTAAGTCCCACAGTTATATTTATGATTTAAAGTCCCAATTGCATATGCATAAATTACTTTTTCTCAATAAATTACCACTACACTCAGCTTGTTCATATGACAATGAATTGGAAAGTGCATCATCCTGTGCAGCCAAGTAATTTTTTCCTCCTCTAAATATATTACACTGTTTAGATGAGTCTACAGTTTTGTGAACAGTGTGTGTATCAATATAAAATGAATCACCCTCACACATTCTTCTCAGGCCTTTTTTTAACACCTCCTTTGCTCAGCTTTTGAAATATAAAAATATATCTTTGCCTGTTCTTGGTGAAAGTCTGGTATGCGAAGAGTCGTTTTTACTGTATTAATAAAATAGTTCAAACATCTGTCTAAAACCTTCAATATATCAGAAACTCAAGTGTGTGAAGCATCAGATTTCCATATTTGAAGACCATTAAACTCTTCTCTGGAACAAAAACAGAAGGGTGAAAAAACTCTGGAAGAAGCCAGGCATGCTTGTTGCCTTCACTGCCAGGGCATCTGAGCACAGCAATACCAAGAACTTCCAGCACACGTTGACAGCACTGGGAAGTGGGTTTTAGCCGCGATTTTCCTGGGGGGAGGGGAGGGAAGAAGGGCATGGACATGATGAGAAATTTTCCAGGTCACTCACAACAGGTCAGGAGCTGGGCAGTGTTTAATCTTTGTGCCTGGGCATTAGAGTGGACGTTCATCCCAGGGACTGGGCTGTCCTGTATGCACTGCCTGCGGAGTTGCATTAATCTCCTTAGGAAGCAGTTTTCTTTAATTTTTTTTTCAGGGACTTTATAGTGTTTGTTTCAAAGCCAGAGCTGCTTACATCTTTCTGAGATGTTCTGTGTACTTGAAAATATATTGAATCTGAAGTTGCGTGCATGGCTCACATACCTTTTTGACTCCTTTTCCTTATTTTTGTTTTCAGTGTTGTATTTTTCCAGTCTGTCTGATTTTAGTCCCCTGTTCCTAACATAACATGCATGGTGTGCGTATTGGGCAGAGCAACCTGATTATTTCAAGCTCCAGTCTGGTTTCCTTTTTTTGTCCTTTTAAACCATGTTACTGGAGACTGGTAGCCATGGTAACCCCCTTATCTGTGTTGAGAAATAAATACTAAAAATTGCTTTTTTTACTATTTATATATAAAAATGTAGAAGCAAATAAAACCTGCAGTATATGACTCAATATTTTCAAGTCTCCACTACTTCAGTTAAATGCAGAACCAAATCATCTGAGGAAATCAAAACAAACTTAATTAACAAATTAATAAGCACATTTTGCTCCTTTTCAAGGGGTTTCACTGGCAATGTGCACAGGAGTTCAGCTCCTGTTAGTTTATGTACCCCAAAGAGATGAGAGTGACTCTCCAGAGAGCCTCAGCTGGGACTGGACCCGAGTGATAGAGAACTCCAAAAAGAGCCAGATCTGAGTAAAGGTTTAGACTGAATATTGCTGGTTTTAATTTCTTTTTTAATCAGACTTTGTTCCAAAAAAGACCTGTGTTTTCTATACCTCTGGATCAGCTCTTTGTTTAGAATAAGCTGAGAAATGCACCTGCTCTCAGTTAAAGTGAGCCTTTCCAAGATGGAATTACTGCAGGTGTAAAATCTTTAATTACTGCACCTTGATATCTTGAGACTAGTGCGTAATTCAGTGATTCCTTGTAAAGCAAATCAATGTTTTCATTTCAATTCCCACCTAGAATAACCCACTTCAAAAACACTTTCTTTCTGTTCATTAGGGGACACATGGCTCCAAATATGTCTCTAATTGTACCTGCCTGTGCACCTTTAACTTACTTTAAGTAAGTTAAATTGATGTGACATCAATTCCACATACCCTGCTGACCACTGGGATCAGATACTGGGAAAGTGACTCAGACTGTCTCAAGGAGTATCTCATCCAAGATCTTCATTTGCTTTCCAGTAACTGGGCTCCAGCTGTTGCTAAACTCATCTGCATTTTGTAAATGGTATTTCTAGCATGTCTTTTTAGGCAAATTCATTCCTCTTTTCTCCACCTACCTCACTGGGGTGGCAGAAGGTTTTGTTGGGAGAAACCAGCTGATATAATTGCTGGAAAAAGACACACAAGTTTTTGGCCACATTTGTCTGTGCCTCACTGTTTAGTGAGTGTGCTCTTTCAATTCATCAATATCAGCTTCCATGAGAAAAATGGGAAGCAGACGTTTTCATTGATGACATCTGAATGGCTGGAGTTGGCAATGCTGTGTTTTAAATTCAAATAATCTGCTGTTTCACTTTACACGTGATTTTGTTTCTCTTTTTGGATTGGATGAGGGTAACTCTAGGATTTCAGTGGAAATGCTTTTGTATGTGAATTCTTTGCGTATATGCCAACATATGATTAATATGCTCTTGTTTACAACATTCCTACTTACAACGTTATTTGCAAGAAGTGTCACATAGTGCAAACACAAAAAGAACCCTGTGGACTCAGTAGAAGGAAAATTATTTTAAAATGTTTCTATTCACAGAAATATTTGTTTTGGACTAGCTCTATTTCAGACTTCTATTTTCTGTCCATGATAATGTGTACATTTGTTTTCCAGCAGAGCTCTTCCTCCACATGCTGTTCCATTGCTCACTGTCTCTCCTTCTACGTCTCTGATTCACTAATAAACTATTTTTGATTCTTTTCCTCTGCCTGAATTTCAACTCTTGCCGACTTGTTGCAGCTTTGCCCTCTCCCCACAGCATGCGTTACTGAGCACTGATTCTGGCTTGATTATTTTATTTTTCCTTTTTAATAGTTCACATTGTTCTGAATGGCAGAGTGGCTCTGAAGCTCGCTCCGTGACCATCCCTGTTCTGACAGGCACCGCTCCAAATTAGGGACTCTGGCATCCAAATGGGACAATTTCTAGGCGTGATGTTGAAGGTTAAATTAGGAGCATCTGTTACTCCAGAAGTGGGCTGCCCATATATAGTCTGAACTGATTAGCCAAAGGGGATTTAAGAACTTGTGGAATTGCCTGGGAATTGAAAGGAAAGGCAGGCAGCAGTGTTCGTGGATGTGCACAAGCACACATGCCTTTATGTGCAAATATGCAAATATGTGAATTTAATCAGTAAGGTATTTTACTCTTTTTTTGCCTATCGTGTATAAAGGGAGAAGTGAGCCATGGAAAAGGCTTTTGTACTATTTTAGTAGTTATCTGCTGTTTCAAAGAGATTTCTGTATGACAGCATTAAGGACTTACAGCAACATGGATGTGATTCTCAGAACAGTGTTGGGAGACCTGTTTCCCAGGCTGGGCTGCTCCAGACCCTACATTTTGGCAGCAGAGCTCAGGAGCACAACCCAGGCACCGTCCCAGAACCCAGGCCCTTGCTGTCCAGTTTGCTCAGTCTCTACATGACCTTGGCGTTTGAAAACTTCCTCTTCGGCTTGAGGTGCTGCTGTTTTATTTGAGCTTTTTCCTTTGGGAAAAGAGCAGCTTGCCTTTCTTTGCAGGGATTTCTGATGTGAATGAGAGCTCAGATGAGATGCAGAAGGCTGAGCACTGCTCACAGCCGTTCTAAGTGTGTTAGAAGCTGTGCAAAGAGAGGGAAATTTGCTGCCACTCTGTAGAAGTTTCTTTGGCGGTTCTGGAAAAATCTTTTCTCTTCCTGAGCAGCACCTCAAGTCCATTCTCCCAGGGCAGAAGTGCAAAGATGGAAATTTTTGTTTAAATCTCTCACATTTCTTATGAGTACCTTGTCCCTGATGTGTACTATTTCATGCCCTTATGTGGAATCTGCTTGTCACCGATGCTGACGGATGCAGGATAAAGTGCACTTTCCTTTGCCTCTGCCAAGTGGATATGCAGCAGCGTGCTCAGCTAGAGAAGCCAACGGCAGATTCTGTGCAGAGCCAGGATTGTCTGAGAGAGCTTTTCTTTCTTAGAATTCCCAGTTCAAAGGGCATGTGTGCAGCTGCCTTGATGTGCTGGTAGGGATGAGGTAGTGGCCAGCAATTAGGTGTGAGGTGAATGTGCTGAGCCCACTCCTCCTGTCCACTTGGGATTTTCAAATCCAGAGTGATTGTTTAAATCACCTCTATTGTAAATGGAAGTAGAAGTTTTTAGTTTCCCAGCGTGGTGCCTCTGCACTCAGGTCTGACATTGGGGCCCACAGGTTTTCACTTCAGCTGCTAATCCTTGCTACTGAATAACGGGTGACTTTACATTGCAAATACATTGCAAGATCTGAGGTCAGTGGATGGGAATGAAGAATCAGAAAAGGTTTGTCACATCTCAGTACTTGCCATAACAAGCCAAGTGGCCAGAGCTGTATTTGAGCACCCGATACAGATCATGTACCTTAGCATTCAGTTTGCTGCAAGAGTTACTGGTTCTGAAGTTCACAGTATAATATTTCCAGGGAGGAGATTGACGTGGGAATTAGGCCAATAGATGCTGCCTTTCCATTTCTAGATTTAATTACTTGGGAGGTATTCATTTACTTCTGCCATCTTCCTGTACTGGATCAAACACAGGCACATAGAGTAGATCACCACAGTTGGGTTATTTCTTCCCTTTACACAATAATTTTCCTGTTTACAGCCTGAAGATTGCAGATAGAAGGATTCATCCAGAGTGAATTTCCAGGCTTTATTCAACCTCTATCTTTCTTTGAAGTGCCATGGGAATAATAATCCCTGTTTTTGTGAGCTGGTTTTCATGTATGCAGTTGCAAATGCTGGGTGCCAAGAATGTGAGGGATCCAAACCTACAGTAACTAACTAGGTCGCTTTTGAAATGTTGTCTCCTGTTTGGGTTTTTGATTTTTTTTTTCCTTCAGTGAGGCTGCAGGAAATAAGGGCTGGGCAAGAGGCAGCAACACAAAAGTTGGTCTGTATATTCTCTCTCCAGCTATTCCTCATCCTCAGTAGTGTCTAGAAAATAGTAGATCCCAAAGTGGATGACCTAACAAAAACCTTCCAGCTATGAACCAGTCCATTTTAACAAGCAGGTAATTGGACTGGGAAGTAGCAAGAAAGGCCAGATTCTAAATCCTAATTAATCATTGCTAGTGGCTACATGAGGACGCGTCAGATGCTTTTGGCAACTGCTAATGGTTCTACATGCTTATGCAAAATTGCTAAAGTTTATGTTAGAGGTATCTGAGGTATCTGCCTTTATGGTTCCTTGGTTGCAAGCTCTGACTGTATTTAGAAACCTGCCTGCTTCCTTACTGAGTCTTTCTAGTTGTACAAACACTTGTGTGCTTCCACGGGCTGACAGTTCCAGTGGTTTAATGGATGGAGAGGCTGTGGTTCTGACACATGGGGGCTGCAAACCCACTGCAGGGTATCACTGTTATAATGCTGCTGGGGAAACTACGGCACATCCAGGCCCTCTTTACAGCCATCACCTCATTCTAAACACTTCTCTGACACGGATTTAGGCTAAAAGGCTCTGAAGGATATGTGCTAGGAGTTTTAAATGCAATAACTGAACCTTCTTGGCATGAAGCTGAGATCAGGGATTGAGGGAGATCTGGGCTAGTGCAGCAGTGAAGGTCTGTAGGGCTTACCCACTGTGTTCTGAAATGACCTGGTTTTATTCTAACACTTGAGGCAAAGTGATTCCAGGAGCTGAGTCAGAAATATGTTGGGTGGCCTTGTCATGGCTGTCAGAGGTCCATCAGAGGTCAGAGCCAGTGGTGAGAGGCACTGTGATCATCACCAAAGGATGCTCTGCAACTGTTTCTTCAGAGTTCACATCCACAGTCATGCCCTGCTGTTTTCAGGCAGAACAGGTGGTCCTGTGGCTCTCTGACTGAGCTGAACAGCCTTGAAATTCTGCAATGAATGAAAAGATTTTGTGTTAAGGACTTGGTCACTGCTCTTGGCTATTCCTTTGGAGAAAAAACATATTTCTGAAATGGATTTCAGCTTGGTCCATTCCAACCCCAATCAATCACATTTAATTATCTGCCCAGGGCACAGGGTATCCGTCATACTCTGATAAATTCAACGAACATGCAAATTGTATCATCTTTTGTCATCAGTACCGTCTGTTCTTGGCATTCATGCTATGAGGCTAGACTGTAGATATGTTGATTAGCAGATACGCTGATCAGTCATGAAAATTCATTTCCAAAATGAATTTGGATTTGGAATGAGCATGGAGTTTTTTCCACCTCAGGCAAAGGGAGCCTGAATTCTTGATTACACATAATTATTTATACTCATATTTAGGCCATTTTATATACCCCCAAGGTGGTGTAAACTGGTATGAGTTTAAATATGAGGTTAGATCTGAACTGTTTAAGCATTTCACTTGTTGAGTGCTTGGAGGAGGCAGAATGGGAACTGTCTTTCTTTTTAATTGTCTTTATGTACAAGCTGATTTAGATGTCCTCTGCTATTTTATTTTCACTTTGGAGGTCTGGATTTATTTTCACCAGAAGCAGCCCAGTTGGTGCCCTGAAGTTTTTTCTAGAAAGTGCCGTTTTCAGCAGTTGCGGTTAAGGAACACATTTTGAAGGGTGCCTGCTCTCCACATTTTGAACTGAATGGGAACCCTGTTATTTCCCAAAAGACAGATGATGGCCTGTGCTTGAAATCCCAGTATGAGACTGCCTTGTGTCATAGCTCATGTTGCTGGAAATACCCCCAGTCCACTTTTACTTCAGTGTGTTATGGGGAGGCACCTTTCCATTCTCCAGTGGTATTGTCATATGAAAGGTAAAGGGTCCTTTTGCTATGGACTTTCAAAAGTCCTTGCAACATCAGTCACTTGGCATTCAAAGCAGATTTCTGCAATGTTTAGCAATGCCAGACGTAGCTTGTGTCAGGATAGCTCAGCCAAAATTGTTGCCTGGTGTTTTCACAACAAAATGGGCTGCCTGGAGTTCAGTGTCTGCCACTGAAATACCTTGAGACTCCTCAGAGGTCAGTGTTCCATCAAGTCTCAATTTTTCCATGTAAACCCTGACAGGCCTTGGTTTCCCTGTGCTAAAACCAGGCTTATACCGTGACTTTTTCTCCACTTGTGAAATTTACCAAGAACAGTGTTTTAAACTGCATCTTGAAAAAACCAAATGAAAGTCCCCAAGTGGTTGTTTTTCTACCTCGTCCAAATCTGCAGGATTTTATGTACTGTGTGAGAGATCTGTTTCCTAACACATGTCTAGGAACCTCTCTTTCCAGAAAATCCTGTTGGAGATTTCTTGAATCCATTTCCAGCTGTCAGTCACACTGAGAAGCTACAGGGGCTGGACTTTCCCTGCAATCTGTAAGTGCCTTTATTATAGAGGCCAGTGTTTAAGGAACACGTTGGCAACCTGGAAACACGCTGAGGTCCCAGACTTGACAGTAAGCCCACTACAGGTGGGCCCAGCTGCTCTCTCTGTGTTTTACTCTTTGCCTGGGCTACACTACCTTACAGTCAGTGTGGTCAGTCACTGCCTATTTGTGTACCTGATTCCCAAAGCATTTCAGCTCCAGCCCTGCAACTGTTGGGGAGCAGTGAAACCTGTCTGGGCTCTGTAGAGGCAGAAGGATCTGCCTGTGTGGTACATACTGGTGATAAGGACCTATTCTCCAATATTCTGCATTATTCTTCCCTTTTTTAACAGATTAGTGTTTATTTGATCTTCCTTTGGGTGTGTGTTGTCCTCTTTTAATTGCAGTTTTTTGAGTATTCATACCCCTTTGCTTAGCTCCTAAGTTTTGCTAATAAGTTCCTGATGTGTGCCAAGATAATGAAGATGATTAATGAAATTGTTACACTCCCAGATTCTTGTTCTAACTCGCTGTCTTTAAGTGGTTTCAACCTTGGATTCATCTGCGCTGTTACCTGCAGCACACCCCAGCTGCAGCCGCAGAAGCAGAAAAGTGGGAACGTGCTTTGCTGCCTTCAGAGACTGTCATGTAAGAACCCCACTGGAAAGTTACCCGGAGGGAACAGGCTGGTGGCAAGTGCTTGGTGGTTCGGTCATGGGTTTTACTGACTCCCACAGGGAGGTGACACTGGTACCAGTGGCTCACTTTCACATTTGGCAAAAGGCATGTTCCTTCTCTGCCAGGCTGCAATTATCCCACATGCCATAAAACAGGACTGGCAAAGGTGGTGAAAGAATCCCAGCTCCACAGAGTGGTTCCAGGGGAGCGACCAGATCTCATAATCTCGGTTATACTGCTTGTTTTCCTAAGCACTTTTACTCTTCCTCCCAGACTAAAATACAGCAGTTAAGTTCATTAAAAACACTTTAAGTTATAAACAGTCACCGTTTTTCATTTCCTATGCAAACAGTACTGATCTGATAAGTGTGTTTCCTTTCCCAGAGCCGTGAATATTTCTTTGTAGAAGAAAGTTTGCTCTGATAAAAGCTGGTTTAGTAAAGTCTGAGTGTATGATTCTCTTCCTTCTGACAAGTATTTTGCTTCTCACCGATGTTTTCTTTTCCAAAGCCCTGCCTTGTACAGGGAGTTTCAGATGTGGAAAGAAAAGCTCTCTTCACAATGCCTTATGGAGGCCTCTGATATAATACCCACTAGGTGCCTTGGAAAGCAATGAATAGTACTGGTACATTGGTCAGATAATAGATACTGAGAAACACATCCAGTTTACTTCAACTAGCTTTGTTAAAAAAAGGTATGTCAGTGTAAAGCAGGTTTATCTTTTTCTGGAAATTTGCATGGATTGCAATGAGGTTTTCAAATACTGCCTGTGTTAGAGATGGTTCTGTTTTCTTCTTGGGATCCTTATTTGGGATCTGAAACAGAGTGGGATGGTAGAGCTGGGCATCATCAGTTTCACTCCTGCCTTTCCTTTCTGAGCTGTTTTTCTCATTATTTTAAGCTTGTGTGGATCCTTCCTTGAGAAGAGCAAAATGCACAGCAAAGAGGATGGGGCACACAGCGGCTGGGAATGGTCATGCCCAGCTGCTGACAGCCCCGTGAGCTTGTCTGTGTATGTGGCTGTAACATGGAATATCCTGTGTCCCTCTCCCCACCCAGCCTTGCAGCTTTACTTGGCCTGGAGGCAGGTGCTGAGCCTTTTCCTTGCTTTGTCCCTTGGCTGATGCTTTGAGAAGAGCCCAAGTGCACTGGAAGAACAAATCTTAATGTCTCAGTGTAAAGCTTGACATGCTCCAGCCCCATACAAACTTTTATTCTGTACTGTTCAGTGACCCCACTTGTTACCTGCTTTGTAACAGACCTGGAGAGGAGTCCAGGCACTCACACTGAAGGAGATTTATTGTTCATCCAGTCTGTAGCTCCCAAATGTGCAGAGATTAATTTGCCAGCAAGGATGTGTTGTGCCGCTGCTTCCTCCAGAGCTGATCTGGGGCCAAACGCACCCTTAGAAACACCTGGTATGTGAATGGTAAAAAAAATAAATTATTACTTTCTTAAAACAAGAGCAGAACTAACCTTGTCTGGAACAGAAAACATGCCCTGTAGAGCTAAATGCTACTTTTATTTTTAACTCTGGAATGTTTGGAGTGTCTGTTTGAAAATGAAATAACCTCATCATGGTTTATGGGCACATTTTACACACATGCATCATCTCTCTACAAACAAATCAGTTGTTATGATAAGGAGAGAATTTAACAGCTAGAGCCAAGACATCTTTCAAGAAATAGCTCTGAAGAGAAGTACAAACTCTTGACAGTGATCTGAAGTGTGAAAAACCTCTGTTCAGTTCCCTGCTATTCCCCAGGTTTCTTCTGTGACTTTTGGTGAGTTAATTAATGTCTTGATGCCTCCCTTTAATATCTGTAAAATTGCTATGAATGTATTTTCCATCCTGCAGCACTGTCATGGGGATCAGTGCATCTAGAGTGTATTGCATACAAAGTGGGGATTAGATGCTGTGGAAATTGGGGCCAGGCAAGTGCTCAGGACCACAGGAGGAGGTCCCCGTGTGCGTGATGGGAATGTGGCTGGTTTGTCTTGTGAGGGAACAGCAGTGTGGGCTCTGTCCCGTCTGCACACAGTGAGTTGAACCTCTGTTTCTGGGACGTGTTATTTCTCAACCACTGAGTCTGCACATCAAGTCTTCATGGAACAGGGCATCCTCTTGCCTAATTGCAAAACACTGCTTGAAAATCAATCGAGACAACAGGCTCCTAAATCATCCTGCTGATTTTCTTGCAACATCCTTTTTTTCCGTTTTTCATGTGGAAACTCACAGACACTCTAAGAATTAATGCCAGCGATTTGGGAACCATTTAGTTATGTCAAGATTATCCATGTCTGTAAAACCAGCCTGCAATTCATTAGTTGGGTCAAGTATATTTAATGATGCTTCATATCACTGATGACATCACATCCTAGCCTAATTACATGTGCTTTTCTTAATATTGATTTCTTTTTTTCTTCCTAGCTAATGTTGTTCTGTCCAAAATATGCTGCCACTAGCTCACAGTATTATTGGCCCTGGAAAACCTCCTATGCAGGCAGGACAAAAGGAGAAGGCTGGGTTATGACAAAGGTGCAGGGTGGCTGTTCAGGGCCTTTTCATGCAGCTCATGTTTACACTAAAGTACTATGGGCAGAGAGAGATTCTGCTGAAGCCTATTAATCCAGGCTTTCACAGGTGTTCCTGTGAGGGAGGTCCTTACCTCCCCTTGAGGATTTAACCACAGACTGTTGATGGTCTCCTTCAATGACAACTCTGATAGGTTAAATTTCAGCAGTAACAGCAGGGATTTCAGCACATGAAGAAATGTTCAATATCTATGGATTTTACTTTCAAAGTGAAAAAGCTGTTAAGCTTCCTGTAGAAATGTAAAACTTTGTTGTTTCTGTGGCTAGAATATGTTCAGACAGTGGGAAGGGGACCTGATTTTGAACTGACAGAGAGGTGTAAATGAAATCTGAATCTGAAAGATTTCTAGTAAAATTGGCTAACTGTCCTTCAGAGCTGGATGGGAGGCCCAGATCCATTTGATGAAGTTAGGGACTTCAGCTAATAAAAAGGATTGGTCTGAAAGTAGAGCAGGAGCCTCAGTAAATCTTGTTTGGTGAATTGTGCTTAGAGCATATGCTGTGTCTCTCCAAATGCATCTGCATAAACCCAGTAATTCTTCAGCCATATAGTCTTTTTTTCCATCTGAATCTAATAATTTATTTGCATTCCTTCTTGGTAACAGCTTGGGGATTTAGGAGACCAAGACCCATTTTCAGAGGAGGTGCTTCAGGCCAGATTTGCCATGACATACTCCCTGTGCCTGCCATTTGCTGTTGGTTGGGTAAGACCCAGTGAGATGCCTTATAATCATGAATCATTAGGCATTGATGTTTTAAAAGTACAGTTTAGAGTGTTTGGACCTTAGGAACAAAATTTTGATTGTCTTTCACTGAGATGTGTGTTTCTAGGAACTGGAGTGAGTCACTTTCAGAGATGTGCCAGCACTGTGGTTATGTGGGATACACCTTTCTGAGCACGTTCAGAATGCTCAGGTTGACCGTGACCCTGCTTGATTGGCCATGGGCAAATGCTAAATGTGGTTTTGTTGCATTTGAGCATGAGTACTCTCTAGTGAGTTATCTGCCTCTCATCTCTCTAGACACTGGATGTGCAATGAAATGAAGAAATACATCCTGTCCTGGGCAAAGGAGAGCTCAGGCATGCAGAGGAGGAGGGAGGCGCTTGAAGTTAATGGCAAGGCTTTTACAGTTATGAGACAGTTGTGACTGGGAATGATACATAATAATGATGCCTGTTTATGCCCACATTTGCTGTTTGCTAGGTAGTAAGGACTTGTTGCCATCCTTCCATGGTAATTTTCTGAATAAAATGCTGAAAGGACTGAATTTGTACCTTTTTTTCAGTTATATCAAGAAATTACTGGTTCTGGTAAATAATAAATAATCCTGCTTTTGTGAGTTTGGTTTCCAGCCAGGTAGAAATCGGCTTCCTCTTCCCTTACAGGCAATCCTGCACTTGCCATTCTCCTGCAAGGGCTTGGATCACTGGTGCTCTGCTGTGTGTTTTTGGGAACAGCCTCCCCTGCCTGGCTGTGGCAGGGTCTCCCAGGCAGGGGGCTCTGGCTGGCCCTTCTCTGTATCCAACTGTATGTAAGTGCAAAGAGCTGATCCAAAACATCTTGAAGCCAGCCTTTCCCCTGCTCTTGCAAATGTTTAAATTGTTCTGTTTGAATGCTGAAAATATTATGTTTTAGGGCTGCCTAGGCTTTGCTTTCTCTCCCCTGTGGCAGCCAGCTCCAGCCCAGACTTACTGCAGGGCAAGATTCAACAGTCTTAGAGATTTGTGACCCTGTGTCCAAGGCCAGGAAACTGTAGTTGAGCCAAAACCATTGGCATCACTGCTGAGAGTTAATAAATGCATTCATTCCTGTAGTACATTTTTATTGGCACGAGCAAGGCTTAATACATACCACCTTGTTTTTCCCTGTGGCTGAACAAGGAAAGTTGTGCAAGCTGGACTTACCAGTGATTAAGAGACCTAAGCAAGCTGGACTGATAAGATCATAGATTTTATGACCACTCCGTGTCATTATATCGTCTTATCTGAGCTCCTGTGTAGCACAGGCTGCAGAGCTTCATCTTTTATTCTTCTTAAGCCAATACATTTTGTTAGAGTGAGATTTTTCTCTAGAGGCTAACAGACATTACTCTGGATTTGAGTTCTTGTGGGCACGCTGCAGAATCACAAGCAACTGGCTCAGAGCTTCTAAGGTAACTTCTGTTCCTGGTTCCAGATGTGACATTCCTGACACTTCTGTAAAAGACATGCAGAATTAAAGAAATTAAGAATACCTATGAATTGTCCTGGATCCAGTCCCTTAGGATGCACTCCTTGCACATGGATTGCTTCCTTCCAAGAGCATGTCTCCAGCCCCACATCTCCTCAGCCATCTCTCCCTCCACATTTCTCAAATGCTTACAGTTGCTGCTCTTTCTTAAGTATGTCTGAGATGGGATCCTGAGGGTTCTTTTGATGGGCTGATGCTTGGAGCATTTGGGGTTTTTTCACAAGTTTCACAGCTGGCTAGGCACAGGCTGTGCCCAGCACCTGGCAGAGGCATCACTGCAGCCACAGCTACAGAAACCTGCCCAACACAGCACTCAGGCTGAGTTATTGGGGTACTGATGCACAAACTGACTGTGGTTTGTTCATGGAATATTCGAGTCCTAAAGCATAAATTGCTTGGGCATTCATGCATGGGCTGATTGGGTGCTCATGCATAAAACACATTCCTCGAGCCTCAGTTATTTGGGGGCTCATGCATGAAGTGTTGGAGTGCTCAAGCATGACCTGATAGGACATTCAAGCATACACTGATTAGGCACTTGTGCACCACTGATGGGGTGCTCCTGCATGTACCACTTGGGCAGCCATGCACAAACCAATCATGTGCTCATGCATTAATTAATTGTGCACTTATGAACAAATTAATTGGCTGCTTGTGCACAGACTGATTGGGCACTCGTGTGTGTATTAATTGGACACTCATGCATTGATTGGGTGCTTATGCATGAACTGCTGGAGCATTCCTGCATAAACTAGCTGGGTGTACATGGGTGAAGCAATTTTGCACTCATGTGTGACCCAATGGGGTGCTCACGTGTATTGTTTTGGCACTAGTGTGTGAACTAATTGGGTGCTCTAGTGTAAACACCATAAACCCTGCAATTTATGCCCGATACTCCCATTCCTGTGCCTTCCAAAACCTTTAGCACTTTGGGTGGCTTGAAATTGAGTTTGAATTGTGCAATTTAGGCCTAGAGCTGAGTTGGGACAGCAATTAGAAACAGATGGCACAAAAGAAGAGCTCCATCTCTTGCAGAGATTAATGACCATCCATTATGTGTTCTGTGCCATCCTAGAACATCCTCCCAGCTCACTTAGCTGCTGTTCCTGTCCTTGCTCTTTGTACACGCCGGATTCCCTTCGTTCCAGATCACTTCACTGTTCTCCACAAGCCTCTTTGTTTCCTTCATAGCCTGTAGTTTTAGAGCTCATGTTCATTGCTTTCTTTACAGAGAGCAGCTTTAAGCTAAACTCCACCTGTTTCTTTCCTTTTGTGTCCTTGGGTCTTTCTCAGGCCACGTATGTGAGTGTGCCTCTGTGCTGGCTGAAAATGGCTTCTTTTAATCCTGAGACTGACGTTCAGGTACTCACCTACTAAGGCCTTATTCCCTGAAGGAATACTGCTTCTATTATAAAGGGAATCAGCACCCCTGAGATGAGACAAGCCAGCACCTTTTTTCAACATGAAGTGTCTGTCAACAACCAAAATTGGTGGTAGAGTGAGATGATCTCCTTAAGATCTCATGACCTACCTTAAGACTGCCACTACAGCTAAGAAGAAATTGAAATACTGCTTGCAGTACAAACTGTTGGGGTAAATATGTACCAAATATATCATGTAAGTACATATGTGAAACACATGCCTATGGCTCAGGCTGCCATCACCAGATGGCCCTGTTCCATACACACCATCCCTCTATCCTTTGGTGTTGTTGTAGGGTGGGATGCTCTTCTGGGAGAGCCAGCGAGCAGCTGTTCCCTTAATTTCTCCAAGTAGATTCAGTACTTGTGATAGAGAACTCCCCAGTTCAGAACTCCCCAGGGAACAGGCAGTCGTGCTTGAGGTTTTTTTTGCTGGCTCTTTGTGATCATTTCTCTTCAAAGACTAAAAGTTGTAGTGTAACCAAAATCAAGCTAATACTGAAAAAAACCCCGAAACCAACCAGCTCCCTCCCCTCCCCACACCGCAGATGTGATGTCACCACTTTCTTGCCTAAAGAGAAACTGATCTCTGGATGAGCTGCAATGGCAGCTGGTTTGTCCACGTACTCCTACAGGCCAGGGATGTGTACATGCAGGTTGGTTATCAGGGGTGTGTACATGCAGGCTGGTTCCCTGCACCACCACAAAACTGTATTTCTGGTGCTGCATACAAGCTTTTGTTTCTGACTTCTAGGAACTGTAATTCAGCATTTGTAACTATACGTATCTGCAATTCCCGCTGAAGTCAGTAGGTAGGTTTTTGTGTAGAAAATGTTGAAGAAATAAGCTCTGTGGGTGGCATTCGTCCAACTTCATGTTTTATTGGTCTTAAACAAGCAGCACTACCCTGTTGGTCGCTATTGCGTATTTCCAAGAGGCTGATATTGTGGATTTGAGGTTTCAGGCAGGAGCGCTTGAGGAAATAAGGCACAAATAAGATACAACAGCTGTCTACAGCCTCTTGTCCTGTGCTCGTGGGGTGCAATTTCAGCAGTCCAGACCTACAGAGCAGCACCCTAAAGAGGGAAGTAATAGACCAACTCCACTCAGGAGTTTCCACTCTAGAAACACAAGGGTTGGATGTTTCAAACTGGATGGCAACTGGAATGTAACTCTGTTCAGCAACAGGGAGAGCCCTGGCACTGGCCCTGGAGCCCAGTTTGGCTTTCTGGGGCTACTGATGGGCTCCATACTCTGCTGGCTGAGAGGGGCGAACTGAAGGAGATCCTGGCTGCTGTGATTAGCACAAGGTGGAGCCTCCACTGCCCTGTGTCAGAGATCTTCCTCTCCCTTTATTTCCTCACTTCTTGCCAGCTGCTTTGGCAAAACTGGTGCCTGCATCTGCCTGGCCACTTCTAGCAGCAGCACATTCTTCTGCCAGATTCAATGGACAGGTAACCATGGCCTCTTCATCTGTGGGATTATCCTTGCAAAAATCAAACCCCTGATGGTCCCCAAGGCAGAGCCTTGCTACGGTTCATCTTTGGGATGGATGCTGCACTGCACATGACTCATGCAAAAAATGAAGCATCTTGAGTAAAGATGTGTTAGGACAAAGCTTTTTTTTTTATAAGGAGTTTTTTGGGTCTTTCCAGGCTTTTGCAGTGATTCATTATTAAACTTCAGCCAAGCATGTTGTCTCCCTTTGTTTATGCAGGTATAAAACAAACGTGCAAACATATTTATCTGATGAACAAACTCCCACTGGAGCAGAATTTTGGCTTCTGTTTCTGGCTCTGCCATTGATCACTGCAACATATTAATGGACTGGACCTCAATTAACATATTGATAAATGGGAGATAAAAATATTTATTCCCTAGCAGGGCACTGGGAATTAATAACTAGTTGTAAAGCACTCTTAGAATCATCAGTATGAGATAGGTTATCCCAGGAAGTGGTAAGATCCATGCTGGTCCTCTAATGCATTTCCCAAGTCTGGTCTGGGTTCTGTACTGGGGAAGGGGCTGTTGGAGCTACAGTTTCCAGGTGGCAGATGGCTTCACTCTGTCTCCTGCATTAGGTGCTGTTTGCTTCCCCTGCAGTCATTTATGGCATTCTGTGGTGGGGCAAAATCCATCTCAGACAGGTCTGAGCTCAACTGGGGCCCCCAGTTGCTACCCCAGTACAACTGATCTCCACACTGCATCTGTGTGCTCTGCAGGGCTGGAGCCTCGGTGTCTGCCAGGTTGCTGCCAGCTAATCAGAGAGGTAGTTAGTAACAAAATCCAGGATTATTTCCATCTGGTAAACAGAAAACATGGAGCAGCCCTTCCCACAGTTTGTTACTCCCTGTTTGGATTATTCATTTCCACACCATTAAAATGTGAATGTAATTCCTGCCCTTTAAACTAATTAATGTTAAAACTCTTTCTCCAACCACTGTGTAGTCTAAATGAAAGCTGGGACTGAGTAAGCCAAGGATGGAAATGAAAGCATTACCTAGTGCTCCACTCAGTGCTGCATTCCTGAGGTGTTTTATCTGATCCTGTACAATTGCCACAGGCCTTTTGGGGCCGGATTCTGCTCCTCTCTGTGCTGAGCTGCCTGGGGGAGCTGCCTGAGCAGAGGTGATGGTTTTCACCAGTGCAGGGCTGGTGCAAGTGAGGAGGGAGTTGGACCCAGTGCCTCCTTCCTGGCAGGAATGAATTGCACCAGAAGAGAAGAAAAACCTTAATTGCTGCTGAATCAGTTAGGCCATCTTTAATCAAATCCACCTCTCCCCAGCTTTGACATGTGATTTTTATCTTATTCCCTGTTAACAGTATTTAGTTATATTAATGGCTTTCCTGGCATAAGTCAACGTAGTTTTTGACCTATTTGATTTTGGTAATTCTTTCTCTTACACGAGGAACAGCCCCATCATATTTGCAAATCAGAACTACACCAGTTTTGCCCCAGGTTTGTGCAGTGAGAAGAACAAGTTACCCACACAGGCACCTGCCCGTGGTTTCTTCGCTGCTGGCCCGGCCATCGGGGGTGCCACCAAGCCCCTGCTGGCTTACGGCAGCGTGAGCTCTGAAAGCTTTGTCCTGGGGACCTGCTGGCTGTTCCCAAGATGATGCCTCGCTGCCAGAGGGAAATCAAAGGGCACGAATGAGCGGGAGGCTCCAGTTCCTTCTTCCCTGCTGAGCACTGGGACAGCAATCATCTCCATTTGGAGCAAAGTGTAAAGTTACAAGCTAGCCCACAGTAAGCTATTACTCAGCACAAATGAGCCTATAATAATGTGTCCATCTGCATTTATAAATAGGAATTTAAAAACATGAAGCTAAACCAGTTAAAATCACTGGAGCTGTCCCTGGCTCCAGTGAGGAGCCAGGAGTGAGGGTGGTGCTGTGTGGGAACAGGCACTCCCAGGATACTTGGACACGAGTGAGAGAAGGCAACAGAAACCAGGAGTGAAAAGAGACACTTTATGCAGCTGATCCTACTGCTATGCGGGGTTGCCATGCACTTTCTTGTGCTTTATTGAGTTTAATTTTAAACATCTCGGTTGATGGGACTTCCATGGTTTCCCTTGGGAACTCGTTCCTAAGCCTGCCCTAAATTTGCCTTCATCCTTATCTTAGATCTTTCCTTTTTAAAACACACTAATGAAGTGAAATATTCCTTTCCCGTTTCTCTGTGTTTCTTATGATAATAAAATATATTCCTCCACACCTGGATTGGCAGGGAGGAATTTAAATTCATTCTGCAGCTATGCTGGAGCACTGAAGAAATGTTTAACTTGATGGAAAAGGGTTTTAATAAAGCCCTTGCAACTGCAGCCAGTGGTAGACTCAGGGCTTGTCTTTATAGGGCTCATCTTTCAGTGATTCAGTGTATCCTGGGCCATCATAGAAGAACAGTAGGAAAATATATATTCTCCAGGATTTTCAAGTATCCCAGGAGCACTCAGGGCAGAGGAACTTTCTGCCAGGACTGTGTGTCACTAGAGCAGGGACAGGTAGGGTTTCATATCTGACCAGCACAGGGAACCTCCAGAAATGGAGCTTAGAAAACAGCCTGCCAGTGGGTATTAACCTCTTCTAATCAAAAGCTGTTTCACTGCTAGATGTTTATTTTACTAAAACTGCACAGAAAAAGGGAAGGGTTTTTTTCTAGGCTATGCTTAAAAAAAAAAACTGAAAAAAGAAATCACTGCAATTGATTGTAACCAAAGTATTTTTTTCTGAGAGTTATTCATAAATTAATAAACAAGATGTTTCATTTAGAAGCTTTTAATCTTACATTTTTCTTTAATAGAAGTGAGCTAAATATTGACCTGAATATTTTGAACTGAAACACTGGAATGGTTTATTTTTCTGGATCGTGTTTTCTTCCACTCTTGAAATCTTCTTTACCAGTATTCATGGAAAAGTTATGCCTAATATTTCAGAATGGCCTGACCCGATTTAAAAAAAGAAGCCACATTATTTTTTTTTTGTCCATCTCTGATTTTAATAAGAATTAAAACTGAGGTTCTTCTATTTTTTGCATAAAGAACCCCAGGGAATGTTGGTTTGAACTTTGCATTTATATATTTTTCTTTGAAAATGTCTTGGAGTGGAAGGGAAACAATGTAGGGAATAAAAGGGAACAAAGCCTCACTGCAGAAACGAGCATGATGACAGTGCAGTGAGCAGTTTATGACCAGAATTGTTCAAACAGCTGGAGATTGTATTACACTGTTTATCATGTTTAAATCTGTGTCAAAATGACATATATTGTGGAAGTTTTTGTGTGAGATTGGGAACTAGGTATTATGTGAAAAAGTTAACCATATGTTATAATATTCTTCTGGGGACAAGAAATCTAGCTGAGACTAAAGGGAAGAGTGAGTTCACCTGAGAAGTCGTGTCCTCCTGGGACGGAGGGGATGGTGTGGGCTGCATGCAAAATACTTGGGTGGTTTGCAGAGCTCCATGAATCATATAATTAATTTTACTTATCCCCCCACTTTTTATCTCTTAATAAATATCGTTGTGTTTGAGGTGTTTTTCCTCCTTAACTATCTAATGGGCGAAGGAGGTGGGGGAGAATCAGATCCTTCCCTTTGACATTTTCTCTCATCTGTGGCGGAGCAGGAGCATACCTGGGGCTGCTGCCTGGCAGGCACGTGTCTCCTTTCTGTTTTCCCTCACTCAGAGAGACTTATTCTTGTCATCACATTTTGCTTGTGAACACTCCTAAAATTTGCAAGTCAGCAGAAGGCTGGGGCATGGCAGCACTCCCTTGGCCTACTGGACAGATTGAATTTCACCCACTAAATATGTTTCAAACTGCGAGAATTCAAGCAGCTCACAGTTTCTATGGTCATTTGTGCTAATAAAGTTTGACAGGCTGAATGTTAATGGAAAGTAAACAGGAGAGGGAGTGCTAACAAGGTCATAATGAAGCTCACATTTAAATTGAATTGAAATGAATATATGAACGCTCATGGGAAACAGTTTGTCGTTCTCCTCTAGGCTGTAGTGCAGCATGTGGTAGCAATGGGCACTTTGTGAGTGGCAGAGTAAAAGAAAGCTATAGCTATTCTGCAAGGACAAATTATATCTAGTTTAATAAAGAAAACTGACTCTAGAAAGGAGGGAAGCAGGGGAGGATGTTTCTTTTCGGGAGCCCACCAGCCATAGCAGCTCACTTTTGCCCTCTCATTGCTGTGACTCCCAGCTAACCACACTTCCATCTCCAGTGTGATTCCCATTGATTTCAAAGACACAAGCCTGTAGGGAAGAACTGATCTGGGGTCATATTTTACCAGATGTGAACACTCTCAAGTCCTCTTAAATCTGATTTCGAATGCAGAACTGCGTTGCTTCTCACAGGAGGGGCCTCAGCCCAGATCAGGCTGGTTAGCAAATCCTTTAAAAAGTCTTTTGCTACTGCCATGGTGAATCTTTTAATTTGTTCTATTTTAAATAATGGCTGAATACAGACTAATGAGTTACTCGCATTCTCTCTCGCGTGTGCATACAGGGAGTATGTCATAGCCGAGGAATTGGGCTGACTTATCCAAAGCTGTTGGCTCTTTCTTTCCAGGCGTGCTTTCCTAGTTCCAGATGGATAAGAAAACAGTGGTGTGCAAGGAACCATCCCCCTCCTTCTCCTCCTCCTCCCAACTTTGGCATATTTGTGTTTATTGCCTGCAACTGAGGGAGTTTCAATATCCTTGCAAAGTTCTGTCTGAGGAGACCCAGCGAACAGAGCATTATTGGTGCAAAACCCTCTGTAACCATCAGATGCTTTTCCATGACTCAAAAACATTTCAGGCTCTTTTGTAATAAATGTAAATGGCAAACCAGAGGTCAGGGATGGTCTCAAGGGCAAAGGCTGGTGTCTAATCTTTATTTTCTCTTTATGAGCTGCTGTAACAACTTTGAAGGTATGAAAGAAATCAGCAGAAATGTGGGACAAGGCAATCTTATTAGGAAACTGGTACATAGCTCTTCATACTTGTTCCTTGACCTCCTTCGAAACAGCCATGGGGCCAGGATCCTCAGATGGTGCAAAAGCATAAATGGAGCTGTGAAATTACTGCAGCAGGGATTTAGTGTTTCTGTTCAGTGATAACTTTCCTTCTCCCCCCCAACCCCCACTGAAGTTTTCTACCATTTTAGTCTTGATTTTAATATAATGGTTCTCTTAATATATTTTTCAAATTATTGTGGAGATTACAAATAGCTTAAGCTTAGCACTCCTGGATATGTTCAGGAAATGGGGCCAGTTTATAATAGGAAGGTTTTGGTCCAGCAGTGATCCTTAAAGCTGATCCTCCAAAGTTTCCTTAGGAATCTGGGGGCAATTTTGGGTTGGACTCTTGGTTGACATTTACATTTACAAAAACAGTGTAAACATCATTTGATACTATTTGCAAGAGGGGAGACAACAGTGCCAATTTATCAGTCTGAATGCTCAAGGTTTTTAAATAATTTTGCATATCTCAGTAATGCCCTGTAGACACGCATGACTTTTTGGCTTGACACCAAAAAGTGAACTCCTTTTTGTCCAAAAGGATGTTCCATTTGCCACTCCCCCCCCACATAAAACATTTCATTTTTGGGCTGTTGGATTTGAGGCAGAAGAACCAAGATTTGCAAAGCTTCCCAAGGAGGAGGAAATCCTGGCACTTGCTCTGTACAGTGAAAAACTGGATTGGAGGCTGGGATCCAATCTGGGAGCCCCAAGTTTGATCTCCTTCTATTTAAAAGGTGTCCTAATCCCCCTCTACCAGACTTAAAGCCCTTTTAGGGTGGAGAACTGGCTTAGGCTCTCCCCAGTGCCCCATGCTGGGCCGTGAAGGGAAAGGGCTCTGCCTCCCATGCCAGCCAGGAATGAGTGCTGTCCTCAGTCCCCTCTGCCAGCTGAAACTGGGCAGCAGATTCATCCTGTGGCCAGATATTGTTTCCCAGCAAACAAATAATTTCCCAGCAAGTTTGCTGTGTCCCAGAAAGAGATTTCATCCCTTTCTCACTGAGGCGCTGCATGCCTGCTGCAGTTGATGCTGTTTCCCAAACCATCCCATGCTGTTCAACCACATTAAATATTGTGCTGAAGCTAATTAAGATGACAATCTGGGAATGTTTTTATTAACTTTGCTTGCTGAATTTCCTTCCCCCCAGATCCTGGCTCTTGTAAATAACTTTCAAAAGCTGATTCAGAGCATTTCTCTTTTACCACATTCACGTTGGTGTTAGCCTGGATGTTGACACTGGACTCAATGCTTGTGTTAGTGTAAAGGAAGAGTGGATATCTAAATGCTTAGTCGAGTTTAGTCTAGAGGGATGTGCCTGACATGCTTTTAGAGCAGTTCCTTAAGGATGAGAAAATTGAATGTCTGCAATTTAATTCTCCTTTAGCTGAATATCAGTGCAACAGGCATTTCTGACTGCTCCAGACAGTGCCACAGAGTGCCAGGAGGGCTGGGGCAGGTCCTGCACTCCTCAGTCTGGTCAGTCCCTACAAAGGCAGAAAAGCCTCAGCGTGTGGGGCAGTGTGTGGTGCAAACCAGGGCCAACTTTTTGACGTGATGGTTTCTGACCTGGAATTTTCATTTTTCAGGTTCTTCATATTTTACGTGTAAAAATTCAATTGAGGAAAAATGCACTCCTGTCAGGCTTTAGGCTGCAGGTCTGAGAATTGAATGCTCAGAAAAAAGTCTCAGCTGTTTCATAAATATGTCTCAGGGACCTTTAGCTCCCTTCAGGCTGGTTCCTGTGCTAGGAATAAAAGTTGCCTTAAATCTGATGAATTCTTCCGTTGCTTCTGTCTGAGGAAGTGATTGAAGTTGCAGAATCTGGTCAACTGTAAAAGCTGTTTCAGTTGTTGTGAAGGGCCAATCCTGATGAAATCATTGAGAACTTTTTCCATTGGGATGATAAATGATCAAGTCCTTGGAAAAAATCTCCTATACTTTAAAAAATGCCCTCTGAGCATCAGAGTGAATAGAGGTGAGGGCAGAGTGTTGTGTGTGCTGCAAGTACCCTGTGAGAGTAAAAAGGAGACAAACACATTGGGGGACTGGTGAGGGATGGGAAGGGGATCTAAATATGCCATACAAAGTCCATTTATTTTCTTGTCACCCCAGACATATTAAGGACTGGCATGTACAGCTGACACATAAACAAACTGTGCTCTCTTTTAGAAAATATGTGAACAGGGTTGCTCACTCTCAGTCGTGCAGGCAAAAAAAATAATAAACACAGATGTATATTGGAGAGGGGTGGAAATGCTCTGAATTCTCCCCGCTGAAATCCAGGCGTTGAGAGGAGCTTGAGGAAGGACTCTCCCTGGGTGTCATCGGTGGTGGCAGCGCATTGTCTGTGCTCCTCTCACTTAAGGACTTGAGAAAGTTTGAAAGAGGACCTGGCGTGGTCCTTACTTCAGTCATGGGCTTTTCTGTCCCCTAAATGTTACCAATTTCTTTTCCTCCCTACTCTCATCTCTTCTGGGCTGTTGTAGCGGAGAGGATGTTGATGCCATGAGCTGCTGACTCTATTTTTCTGCCTTTTATCCTGGTATAATTTGAGCAGCGAGCTGGTCTGGGAGCATCACTGCTCTGAGTCTGCATGGCTATTGAAGAAAATTATCGGGTGTAAATTTAGATTTTGTTAATACTGTGTGTGAAATAATTATTTCTGAAGTGTCAAGAGGATACTAACCATGAATTACTTCATTAGGCAGCAGTTTTAAGAGAACCCAAACCACCACTCAAAGATGTCTAGTGAAGAATGACCCAATTAGCCAGCTCTGCTGTCTGCCTTGTACCCATCACTGGGATGTGCTAGGATTTTTCAAGTTAAACTGTTAATGTGAGCTGTTAACTGTGTGTTGTGCTAATACTTAGAGGTCCCTGTCACAAGTTAGATCCTGTTTTGTTTATGTTTTTTCCTGAAAAGGGGGTCAGCAATGCAAGAAGAGCCATAAACACTTTTGCTTCAAGCACATTTTTCTAGCCTTGTTGTCTGTAAAATGCCAAAAGGCATAGATTTGTTTTGTTTGATCTATTTGTTTGCAGTGGAAGAATTGTGCCTTGGTTGTGCTCGGCTAAGTACAAAACCTCCAGAAAAAGAAAGTTTCTCTAATATAGGCAGTTGGATGTGCATAATAATAAGTCTGATAGTTTCCGTCAGGGAATTTCCACCTGTATTTTGAGATCCAAAATAAAATTCCCTGCACACTGATATTTTTTGGTTTATGTCAATGTCCAGAATTTCCCAACAAATTCACTATCCCCATGTGCTGTATAAACAATAGGGAAAGATTCAGCCCAAGCAAGTTTACAATCTAAATAGAAGACAAACTGGCAAAAGTTAAGGATTCCCATTTTTGAGTGATTTTTTGGGTGAGGTTTTTGAAGATGTACATCTAGTTATAATTATAGTAATGTTTAATTTTATTATTGTTTATCCTACAAAAATAGTAGGATCACTTCTCAGGATCTTATCATGAGTACTGCCTTAATTAGTGTTATTTGGAAAGTCCCAGCACCTAGAGTTAAGATGTTGCATAAGACTCAGCTTTCACATAAAAAACCCTGGCAAGTTTCTTGTCTTTGTGATTTTCAAGGGAGCTTTGGGGATTGAGATGTTGAAAAAGCTCACAAATTTCTGATGTTTAAGAAGCCTGACTCATGACTTTTTTCATCTCTAGTGTTAGAAATATTGGTAAAATACTCGTGAGAGAAACGCGGCTGAACACGGGGCTCACAAATCCTTGTTCCGTAATGGAATTATCATTGTTGTGCCTCAGAGTTTATTTTGCACAGAGGCCTGCAGAAATGGGAGCCTCCTGTTTCAAACCTGTACAGAAGTGAAGTGAATAAAGCAGTATTTCGCTTCAGTTGCTGCGGTTCCTCAAGGCCTCGCTGCCTAGCACGTAGAGGAGGTGGGGCTTCTTGGAGGAGCAGGCTCTGGGTTTTGGAATCTGCCGAGTGCCAAGGCCGAGGTCTGTGGAGCTCCTGAGCAGGGAGAGGTGGTATCCGAGGGTCAGGCTGTGCTGATCCCGCTGCTCCCGGCCGCCTCATCCAGCGCTCAGCAGCCGCACGTCCCTCAGGGAGGTTCTGACCCCGGCCTGGACGGGAAGCTGGCAGACGGCTCGCTGCAAGGTGTTGAGGGGAAAATAGATTAGTCTGAGACAGAGTGAGTCTCAGAGCTGTCAGAGTGCTTTAAAAAATAAAGCTTGAGGTAAACAAAGCAACACGCCTGCTTCCACGCAGTCTGTGGGATCGCTGCCGCCAGCCTTTCCTACGGCCCAGGAATTCCACCTATTTCCGACCCCAGCTCCTCTCTGCCTCCCAGTGTTGACCAAGGCTGCCCCTGTGTCCGGACACACGGTGAGCATTAACTCCTAGGCACCACAGGACAAAGGCCTTGGCCTGGGCTCTGTCCCACAGCACAGCAGCGGATGGGGGCTCGGACACGGCTGCAGGTCCTTGCCTCCAAGCCTGATCGAGGTTCCTTGGCTTATCCACCATGTGTTTTGTAGTTCAGATCTTGACATTTCAAATGTGTTAAGCACTAGATCGTTTAATACTTCTCCTGAGATAACTGGATGGGTTTTGCCTTTTTTTTTTCTTGTTGTGGCTGCTGCTGCTGCAACAGTGCCCTGCTGTAGCTAGGGAATGGGAACAGCTGCACAAGACTGAGGAAGTTTAGCTAATATATGACAAAGGAAAAGGCCAAAGCTATGGGGAGCATAGGTATGATCACATCACTGCTTAGTTAGAGAGTTCCAGGCATGATCATTTCCAACAGAAATCCTTCTGAGTTTACTTTTTGAATGAGGTGGTAATTGGCGCCCCTGATATGGAGCTGTGTGAGTGGCTGCTGCCCTGCCTGCCCCTCTCAGAATTACAAGGAAATGAGGATTTTCTGCCCGCCACTCAGATTTTGCAATTCTTTTATTAATTGGGTTTGACTCAAGTCAGATGAAATTGAAGCTGTCCTGCCACTCAGCTCCCATTTCAGCTCTCCAAACGAGGCGTGCATGATGCGTATATAATTCTTTTGCTTGTTTCTTGTTAAAAGGATGAATTTTGCCCTGGGTGGCACATAATGGTGAATAAAAAACAGCTCCCAAGCCTAAGCCTTTCCTCCAGGCTCTCTGGTTTTGTCTCCTGTAGTCATGTCTACCTGTTGCAGGAGAACACGCCAGCCACAGCTCACTTCCTTGGATGGAGGAGAAGCAATTTCTGCCAGAAGAACTATAAAAATAACATCCTCCTTAATCCCTGCTCTGATTTCCACCATGAATGACCGTTAGGCATGAACATACCAGTAAACTTTATTGACAGTAAAAAATTATATATATTATTTGAAAACCAAAAAAGAGGCAAGAAAAAATGTTATGGGACCATTAAAAGCTTCCTCAGGAATCCTCTTTCCATGTTTGCCCTGGGAGTTTCAGCTGCTCTGATATGAATACTGTCTTATTGAATGCCTTGCATGACTTTTTATAGAAGATGAAGCAATTGCTTCTGGAAGAGTTATTCCTACAGTCTCTTAAAATATTGTCATTTGGGTGACAGCAGCAATTCAGTAATCGTTTTTGCCTTAAAATGGTCATATTAAACCAAATTAAACAATAAAACTTTCTTGTGGGATTTAAGCATATAATTATAAATTGCAAGTTCTCCGTTGTTAGCTCAGGATACGTTTAAAGATAGATTTCATATCTCTAAGACCAACACTGTAAATTACACTGGCTTGAGAACTTGATATAAATTGATAGAGTTTTTGAAGGGGCATGGATACATTTCTTGTCTGAACCTCTTTCTCCTTCATTCTTTCCTCTCTTGTTTCCTAAGTGGGTTTTAGAATTTTGAAAGCACAACAAGCAAAAAAAAAAAAAAAAAAAAGGAAGGGTATTCTTTGGGAAAGATTTTAACTCAGAGATGGTCTTTTATCTAAAATTTAAACATTACTAAAATGCATTTTTCTTCTAAACAGGATGCTTTACTTTTTGTTTTTTGACTGTAGTTTAATTTTTCATTTAAAGTCTTGTCAAAGGCTATGGATATTTGTCTTTGTAGGGAAATATGATGAACATTTTTACATGATCTATAAATTTAAAAGAGCAAAGAAAAACTGAAAAATCCATCCATTTCATACCCTGCACAACTTTGACAATTTTTGATGAACTAGATTTAGGTTTTTGCCCATCCTGATTGTAATACAGCCCAAGGCAGAAAAAGAAAAGTTGGAACATAAAATATATATCAAAGCTCTTCTTGTTTAGTAGGTGTGGCTCCAAAAAGCTTTAAAATACTTCTAAATTCTTTTAAACTAGTTCACATAGAGGCATGGTTACTATGAAAATTAATGAATCAGGCTCACACCTGCTCTAGTGACAAATCCAAATTCTTTCTTGATCTTGAAACTTTGCCCCACTCATGTGTCACTTGCCCGTGTAACCAGATAGGTCACTCAGTACATGGTGTTATGCTGTGATGAATCATGAGATGATTCAAAGATCTATTTTTTAAGTGTGTTTAACAGAGGGAAGGAGCAGAAACTCAATTTAATGTCCGTTTTCCACTCACTGGCTATGAATTGACGGGAATTACACTTACTCCCACTGGATTTTCTCTTTCAGTGCTGACCTGAGTCCCACGTGGGTGATTTTGATGTTCAGTGTCACATCCTGTGATGCAGCAGTGCTTCACATGGGGCAGCTTTCATTGGTTTCAGTGGAGCTGAGCTGAAAATTTAAGGATTCCTTTGATTCCTTTGAATTTCTTCATCCTGGGAGCAAAGCTGGGATGGTGGAAGCTGGTTGACATTTGCAGGTGGGCCACTCTCCCCACACTGGGACCCTTGTCAGGGAACAGAACTGCCATCTTCATCCTGAATATCTCTATTTTGTAGCAGCCCACATCAATTTTCCTTTAAATTTCTTGTGTGATCACTTTTTGTCTGATGTGAAGACAACTGTCTAGACATCCCTCTACAAAAAAAAAAAAAAAGTCTCTCTATCCTGCAGTCTGAGAGAGGCCAGAGCACAAGTACAGGTAGATATAGGGCATGTGAGGTTGATTTGAAACCGTAACTGGGAAGGTAAGTACTTGCACTCGACTCTGGAAGAGCTGCAGCTCTGTAGTGGTGTCCTACATAGCTTTTAGATCTCACTCCTACTTACCTACTCACTACTGGTGGGACCAGAGTATTCCATTTCCCCAAGAGCCTTAATGGTTTGTTTTTTCATAAGCAGGCAGTGGTTCCTGGGAGGGCTGCAATTTTGTGTTGGTTTGGCTTTGTTTTGTTCTCACAGGAAAGTATCATCTTAGTGTCCTGCTATTCATTGCAGTTGGCTGAAGGAAGAAAATAGAGATGTACTGAGCTGGCTGAGTGCCTCATTATTTACAGTGTGCTTGTGTATTTGCAGTGCTTAGTGCTTTCCCTAAAAACTTTATTCCATTGTCTTCTGTCTTCTCACTTTTGCTGGTCTTAGAGGACATTGTATTCACTTTCATTTCCAGGTGTGCCAGAGCTTGTTGTGTCCCTGAAAGTTGTTAGTGTAAAACTGGATTTCCCATGTTTCTCTGATGCAGCCCTTCAGTGCCCAGAGTTCATCCTTTTGGGTTTCCATCTTCTTTGAAATATTCTCCAGCTCAGCAAGGGCAAGTACCTTACCAGCAGTTTTTCCTTCTTGTTTTGGACTGAATCAAAAAGGCCTCAACTTAACGCTCAGACAATATTAAAAGAACAGTAAGAAGGGCAACTCATGGCTGCAAAGAGTCTCCTTTGGCTTCCACCCCTCTCCTGTAGCTTCAGCAGTCTTGATACTGGGACCTACCAATGTTAGAAGCTTTCCATAGCGCAGGAGGCTGCAGCATCACCCACGTGCTACCTGCTGACCTCCTGCAGGAGATTGTGTTTTCTTGCCTTGATCCCAGTCCCTCAGGGAGCATCTGCCGTGGTGCTGGTGGTGCCATTCTGGTGTGGGGTTGATGGCCCAGCAGAGCTGGGGCTCCCTCCCTGCTTCTGATGAAATTACTCTGTGACCACAGAATGAATTAGTGTGCATTGCTGCAATTGCCCAAGGGACATCAGAAAAGGAAGAAGTCGTTGAATTGGTTTGGGTTGATACATGACAGAACCGAGGCTGTTTCCTGGTTGTGTGGCACCACTCACACCAGTGCAAGGGCTTGCACTGTGTTCAGCAGCTGCTTCAATTATGGTGATGGCCAACTTCCCCCTCCAAAATGAAGCTGTTTCGTGCTAAGAAGCACTGTCCTTGTGTGTTTTGAGGGAGTCTTTCTTCACTCCAAAGAGGAGGGCTGGGGCAGGGAGAGACCGTGGTAGGTCAGTGTTACTGACCCTAGGTGGGAACTATGCAGAGTGAGCAGCTCACCCAAGCTCCAGCAGGAATTCTGCAATAGTATCAGGAATAACCAGATCTCACAAATGTTCTGCCTGCTGTCGTGCTCCCAAACCACCCTTCCTCTCTGTTATAATTTTGGTTCCCAAAGTTTTCTGCAGTTCTTTTAAATGAGTTTCGTTTGGAGACTTTGCCTCTCCAGAAAGGGATCCATGTGAGGCATTGTGCAGTTATTTCAGCATGGAAATATTTTATTCTTCATTATTTCACTGAAAATTCACTGTTTTCTTCAAATGGATGGGTTTTTTTTTAAAAAAATGAACTCTGAGTAAACATATTCTTGAGTAATTTAGGTAGCTAGAGAAAGCCTGTTGACTTTTATGACTATGATAATTGTCTAGAATTGAATAGCTCCATATGACAATTGACTATTGACTTATTAACCCCTTTGAAGATCAGTTCTTTGAATATTTTCTTTTGGCTTCAATAGGTCTTGGATTGATACCATAATAGTCTGCTTTCCAACTGAAGCAGATTCAGCCTTTTCAAAAACAGCCAATGTTAGCAAGAGGACTTTTTGCGTCAAATGCACAGTCAGAAGAGTGAAATCAGTGTTTATCTATTGCTTTGCCTGGTTCCTCAAGGCAGCAGCTTTGAGAAAAATGAGTAAGATAGAATCAGAGTTTAGATTAATGTAAAACATTTGCTGGAATTGCAGGTATTTTGAAGATACTACAGGAAAAATTGTATATAAAAGAAGTTAGAATGAATAATTGTTACTATTTAAGGAACTTTGGTGCTTCTAGTAGGTAGTTCTAAGCTCCTTTCCCATTAATGGTAATTTGCCAGAAAAGAAATGTACATTACATAAATATTTCAAAGTAACCCAGACAGCAATTTGAAGATATTAAGCTTTCAATTTGAAAGGCCCAAGCACCTTGATTCATCTTAACATCCTGTAAGATCTTAAATGCAAACAAGCACTTTACTTGAACAAGACTGACTTCAGGACCAAAATGAGCTTCATTATACAGGGCTGAACGAATATTAGGGAACAATCAATTTTTCCTCAAGCATGTTAATTATCTCAACTGGAAGAAGAGCACTTGAAGTAAACCAGAGTCATTTTTCTAAACAAACCTCGGATCTGCAGTCTGCACACAGCAAACCTGTATCTCATCTGCTCTAATCTCTGCACAGCTCTGTTTGGATTGGACTCTGCTTCCCCAGGATGGGGATAGGTACTAAAGAGAAGACAGGTAGTGACAGCAAGGAACCAAAATTCCTTTAAAAAAAGCTTGCAGTGTTCGTGACACCACTTCTGGAGAACATACAGGATGCAAAATTGTCTGACACAGGGTTTTGTTGGTTAGAAAAAACCCTTGAAACTCTGGAATTCGGTGATTATTAATACATTTTAGTTCTAGGACTATGCTAAAGTAATCTAGCACATGAGTGAAGGTGGAGGAGCTGTGGTCAGCCATTGGAGGAAGGCAGGCAGTCCCAGAGGCACAAATCTGGCAGTAAGGCTCATGCTGAGGTCTGTGTTTGCCTGGGCACAGAGGTGGTTTACTGCTCATCCCTTGGCACTTCCTCTTGGTGCTGCTGCTCAGAAATGAGAAGCAAATTCAAGATACAGCTCTGTGTTTGACAGATGCCGATCAGAGAGTCCCTCCCACTCCTGGCACTTTTCTTCTTTCTCCCCTGTCTGTCTTCCTGCCTGTGCCCCAGGTACACATTTAAAGTCAGCAGCTCTGCCTTGGACTTCCTATTTTTATTTTAAAGCTCCCAGTTACAAGAGAGTTCTGTCTGTCTAAGTTCCTATGAAGTGTTTAATTTCTCTCTCTATGGTTGTAGGGGTTTTTTGATTTAATTTTGGTTTGGCTTTTTGTTTATTTGTTTGTTTTTTGCTGGTTTGGTTTTAATATAGCAAAAAGAGAAGTGACTTCTCTTAATTCTCTGTCAAGTATGAGCCTGTGGGAGGAAAGGCACAGTGCTCCCAGTCACACTAAGGCTCATTTGCCAGTCTGCTCAAGAAAGTAAGTTACAGCTGAGAATACAGGGATTTGATTCCTAGCTGGAGTTACTGGACAGGAACTGGCATGGCGAGCTGTTGTGGTATCTTAGACCTTGTAATTCATTTGGAGCCTCTTTATGAACATCTATTTGACACATGTTAGAGGATTCCTGAAACAGGGGTTGCAGTGATTTGTGGTCATTAAAGATTATTCTCCTTGCAGTAATCCCTGGAACTGATATATGAACTCTGTATAAACGAATACCAAGAGACTGTCTCTGTCTTGAAGAACTTACAATCTAAATAGACAAAAAGGCAAACAAAGGTTTATGATCACCAGGGCTGGGTGGAGCTAAGAACAAATCCCAAATCTCCTTCATTACCTTTGCAACATGTCTCTTCTTGTTCACTCAGATCATCTGGATTTTTTTTTCTCCAAGTAAAAAGAATTTCATGCCAGAGGTCTGGCACAATTCCAGGTTGGATAACTCTGGGTGTTTACACTGTCATTGAAGGAGGGTTTCCTCAGCAATCAGAGGTTACAGGCACCAAGTCCTGAGGGCACAAACCAGCATTGCTGAGGCCTCCCAGCTCGTGGCCAGGAGTCTCTCTGTCCTTGCTTTGTGACCAGGCTGTTACACAGGCAGTGGAGATGCTTCCAGGCTCAGTGTGACTCACTTCTGGCCAGCAAAGTGCAGCAATTAGAACACCACATAGGTGCTTTTCCACTGTCCTTCTCACTGAGCAGGCTATGTGGGAGAACTGTGCTTTGGGCTGTAGGTACCCACCAGGGTAGTTTATATCCTGAATTTCCTAGAGTGGGCTCATATCCTCTATTTCCTAGGCTACATTATAAGAAGATATTGCTGTTTGATGTTATGTGTTGTTCTGCTTCAGCTCAGAGGCAGCTGCCTCACGGGTGGGCACAGTGGGTCTGTGGAGAGGCTGGGTATCACTCGGAGTGGGTATGAGTCAGCGGGTTTGGGGGGTTAGAAAATACCGAGGGCGGGCTGTGACATTATACTGTGATTATTCCTGAACACACAAACATTCTCCAGTCCATCATTATGGGGAAAAGGGCTGTGGGAAGCTGTCCCCTTCCCGAGGCAGTGCCATGGGACTGACGTTGGTGTCTCCCACACTGAGCAAAGGCTTGGGCATCCTTCACTGAGTCAGTCCAGCCCTTTGGCTCAGCTCTGGCACCAGCTGTTCAGAGGGAATGTATGTGGCAGAGAGCACAGGAGGAGGGCAGAGGCGGGAGTTTGCCTTCTGAGCAAAGGCTGTGTGGGACACAGCAGAAACCCCTTCATGCTGTGGTAGAGTTTGACCTACCCTGGTCCTCAGTTCATCTTTTAAATCTGTTGTAGGACAGGTGCAAGAGTTGGTAACTACCTAATTTGGTGATGTTGAGCTCACTGGTTAGTGTCTGTAAAATGTTGGAGGAAGGCTAGGTGGTACTCTTGAGCTGGATTTTGCCAGTGCTTACCCAAGAGGAAAAGTGCTGTGGAAATCAGTAGAGGCACTTGCTCTTCTGAGTCAGATACTCTTCCACATTCTGAAAGGTGGCAGAAGGTGCTCTGCTGGTCCTCAGGCTGCAGTCCAGGCTCAATCAGGAAAACACTTAAGCACACAGTTCATTTGAGGCATGGGTGTGTTACTCTTATGGCCATTCAGGGTTTGTGTTTGCTTTGCTGAGTGGGGACAAACCGCGCTGCTTGATCTGCTGACCAGAGCTGAGCGAGCAGGTCCTTAATTCGTGATGCCTTCTCTGGATAAGCTCTAAGTGCATTTGATGAAAGGGTTTTCTATCTCAGGCAAAGCATCTTGTGCCGTCAGTATAACCAGCATTTTTATGCTGTCACTCAAGGGAGCTGCAGGAGAAGCAAGTGCTGATGTCACAGCAGCAAATAGCATAGTTCAGAGGACAAATTTATAGGAAGCTGAACTGTGAATTTCTAGGAAATTGCTGCTTGTCACAGAGGAATATATTATAAAAATTAAAAACTATAGCCAATCTATACATTTAGCTATTAGTTCTCTCGGCTCAGGAAGTTTGGGAGCTTTCTCTCCGTGTACTGAAGCTGTGTATATTATGCACGTGGCACAATGTTCTGTAGGCTCATCTGGTCCCTGCTGTCACTGTTCCCAAATACTGCTGTTGTGGTGTGGTGGGTACAGTCCCAGAGACACGTCAGTCTGATATCTTGTGAAAAGCAGCACAGATTAATGATAATAGGATTAAGATATCTGACCACTGTAATTATGCATTTATGTGTTTTCAAGTTGTTCCTAAAGAGAAGAAAATTTCAGTGTAAGAGAGTATACTTGAAAGACTGAACTTCTCAACCCAGCATCAGGAGGGATAAACTGTATTTAAACAGTATGTTTAAATAAAGTCTGAATTGATACTGATTCATTCCAGATGAGACTTCGGGATCTGTAAGATGTGTGGGCTTGCTGTGCTATGCTCTAAACTTTTTATCTGAAATAGTCACCCTTTGTACTAAACCAGATATCTGCAAGGCTTGGACACATGATTGTGACAAGCAGCAGCGTCCCTGGCCCTGGCTCCTTATCAGTTTTAGTGACCTGGGTGTTGGCTTGGAAACAATTCCTCTGGCTGGTGTGTGCGTGCAGAGATCACTGAGTCACCTCACAGGGCACCTTCCCAGATCTGATACAGCATTTTCCAAGTTTCTCTCTGGGAGAGGAGGATACCAATTTCCCACTGAGTGTTAGATTGGGAGATGCTGTATAGATGCAGTGTTACATTTCTTTGTACTCCTTAGACTATCCAGTCTCCTTTTTGTCTCTCATTTCAGTACTTACTTTTGTACATCTCCGTAGTCTCCAATTAGTGCAGTTTTTTTAATGTATGTTCACAGCGTGATATTACTATTTAATGATGTCTGTTTTGGTGTATCTTAAAAGACCTGGCAGGAGGACAAGCATATTCCTCTTCTCCTTGGTTCCCCAGTATACCTTCAAATACCCAGCACAAGGGAAGTTCTTAAGTCCATGCTTATACCTTCATTACACAGGGTGGCATGTAAACACAGTGTAATTTAAACATGTTTCTGAGTTTGGGTTTGGTATTCTTTTGGGAATAAAGATGTTTTCCCAAACTGGGAGAATACTTCTGTAGAGGTTACTGAGCAAAGCTTCACTTCTTTGGTCACTGGGAGTATGGACGTGTTCTGGTTTGCACCGCTGGCTCAGCTGAGTCAGCTGGTAGAATTGTTTACCAATAGCAGCCTGACAGAAGGCATGCAGAGAGCTCCCCAAGCCCGAGAGCTCCCTGAGTTCTGCACCTCAGTTTACTTGAGATGTGGTTTCTCTTTAGCTGTTATTTGGTTGTGAAGCTGAGGCTCTGCCTTGAGCTTCCCCACTGCGTATGGCGTTGGTCGGTCACTGACCAACAGTGCCCAGCTGCAAATGCTCCAGGAGAGCTTCTCTTCCTTTATCTATCTGATCCCTTTTCTGGTTTGCTCCACGGAATCACACAAAAGGGCCTCACGTGTCTGTGTATATATGTATGTATATATATGCACACATACATCAGATTCTGTTCTGTCTTCACACTTGGGGTTGTCAAGCAAAACTTCTGAGGAAGAGGTGACCAGCTGCACACTGAGGCTTTCAGCAAAGGAAGCCAAAGTCATCTCCAATTGTGAGAGTGTTTAATTGCTCTCTGCACAGTTCACTGGTTTCAAGGCCTATAGGGACCCCTGTGATTCTCTTGCCTGAACACCTGCATGTTACAGCCTGTGGCATTTCCGTGTTTTCTGCATTACAGCCATTAAGATGTGGCTGAACCAGAACGTGCCTCTGAGAACACCATCCAGTCTCAATTTAAGCTTCTTTTAGTGAAAAGGACCTCATAGAGTTAGAAGGGAATTAATTTCTCATATTCCAGATATACACAGGACCCTCGGAGTACTTTAGCTTGAAAGACTTCAGGTGAGGGCCCAGCACCCATGTCCCACAGCGTGCATATACAGTCGTTAATTAGTGTGAAGAACTCCTGTGTTATTTCATGTCTCAATACTTCTTGATTCAGTTTGTAGTCACTGAGCTTTTTAATGCCTCTTTCTACTTGGCTGAGGCAGCAGATTAAGACACCACGAGGCTTGTTCCAATTTTGAATCGCTCGTTGGTGGAGCCTTCCAACATTATTGCAGCCAGGAGATAACCAGCTCAGGCTGTGGGATGTAGAGCTGCCAGTGGGTTTTGTGTGTATGTAGGTTGGAAGGTGCTGCTTTTCAGTCCTGTTGTCAAACTGGCAGGCAGTATCCATGTGAACTTCTTTCCTGGTTCTTTCAGATCTGGTTTCATCGTCATTCCTCTTGCATTTGGCATCATTCCCAAAAAGCTTATTTGCTGTCTGCATCAGCTGAGAAACTTTTTTTTATAAAATCTTGTCTGTCTTTGCTGTTGAGTAAAGCCCAGGACTGGTGTTGCCTGCTCCCAAGCTTTGTTTCTGTAATGAGGCTCTCAGGTAATGCCAGCATTAGCGTGGGCTTTTCGTTTGACTACTTTTCTAAGGCTTTTTGTTTTCTCATATTAGACTCCGTATTTTTGCAATATGCATGTAAAAGTTTTAGTAATTTCCACCATCCCAGATTCCATAAGTTTCCATAGTCCAGTCATATCTTCTGAAGAACCAAACCCAACCTTCCCTGGCAGTTTTGCAGTTTTATTTCATTGCATTTTCTGCACCTTTTACAAATTTTTCTCTGTGTGTCAGCCCTAGATCAGGAGCCTGGGTAAATTATAAAAAAATACCTGTACTGCTTTTTGCTTCTATTTTGTCCAGTTGCTTGCATTGGCAAGATGAGGTCTGAGCCTGCCAAGTGCCAAGTGCCCTGACTGGATCCTGTGTGACCTGTGTGTGTTCAGAGCTGTGTGAGGTACTCAGTGCCCTGTCCTGGGATGCTGACTGAAAGACTCCCACTGCTTTTGTTGAGCACTGGATCAACATTTAATCTTTGCCAAACACTTTATTTCTAAACATTTTAAGATACTTTGATTAAAAAAAGGAGAGGTGTGGCAGATGGACCACCTCAAATGGACATATGTGTGTGTGTCTGTGGGAATGTCAGTACTGACTCTTGTATTCATTGTCTGTCATGTGTGGTGGGTAGGAAAAATTAACAACAAGCAGAAGACTGGTTTGAGGTGTGTGCACTATGAGCACTTGTGACAGACAGTCAGGAACTGTGGAAATCCTGAAATTATGGTGAACAGCAAACCCCTTATTTTATTGAAGGCCAGAGCTTGGGGATTTGTGGCCTCAAGGAGCCCCAGGGAGGACCAGGCCCACCTGCTGTACTGGCAGCAGCATGAGTTTGTGAAGGCACAAAAGGGAGAATAACAGGGTCTGTGTGCTACCACAGGTCCCCAAGTTGTCTGACTGAAATGACCTTTCTCAGTAGCTGGAAAAAGAGATCTGTGTCATAAATTTTTGTCTGTGTGTGTTTACAAAAGCACTGATTCCCACTTGTAATTGTGAATTCATCCCTGTGCTTTCCTGGAATACATTTCTTTTCTTCTGTGTGTCTGCTGTAAGAAAGACCTTGGCTTACAGTGACAAGCGAAAGATTCATTGCTTCTGCAGAAATATGAGACCTCTCAGGGTACCACAACCTGTGACAGTGTTGTGAATGGCAGGATTTATATTGTGTTTCCCAACAAATGGATGGGTGATATAGAGAAGTTTGTAAGAGGGAAATAGTTGAAAGTGACTCTCAAACTTAAGAACAACTCGTGTTTTCATGAAGAGAAAACTCATCTCAGTGTCTTCACTTCTAGAGTGCTATTAGGGCAATTCCTGAAGCTGTGGTACCTCTGAGATAAGTGCTACTTGGGAGATGCCAGCCTGGCATTCCCATCTTGCAGAGGACCAATTCAATCCCCAGTAATTACAATATAAGGGCTTGTGAAATCTCTGGTTTCCTGTTTTCCTTTGCAAGCTAAGCAACCTGCCTCGCCTCCAGACCTTCAAATAGTGCATGGACCTGTACTGAATATGTAAGGCTATTCTGATCCTTTGATCTTGCAGCACACTGCAAACCTCCAAGCCTCAACAAGCCCTGCTGAAGCAGGGGAAGTGCTCATATTCCTACCTTTGCAGGTTTGGAAACTGAGGCACAAGGTTTGCCTGCCCTGTATCTGCACAGCAGTCAATGGCAAGCTGAGGAATTCCAGTGACCTCATGCATGGAACCAGGATTTCAGAGGAAATCCTTTGACTCCCAATACTGAAACTTTTTCATTTGCTGCCTCTGTTCCTCTCATTGGAATATAATGTTATCCTCCCTACCTCTTGCACCACTTCCCTTTATTCCATTTTAAAGCAGCAGGTGTTGCAAAGCAGATTTGTTAAAGCTTCTAATGTAGAAGCAGCTGTGGAGTGTGGGGTAGGAGGTGATACTCCTCTCCTTTCTTCTTCCTGCAGCACTGTAGCTGCCCTCCTTGACAGGTCCTTGGTCCTTGGTGCATTTTTATGAAGGAAACAGGGAATTCCTCACAACTGAACAAAACACCCATGTGAAATATGGATAAACAAGAGGATATATTTTTTCTCTCTCCTTCCTTCCCAGCTTCTGAAGTGCCATCCTCCCCTTGCACTCGCGATGTGCCTGTGTGGCTGTGTCCGTGAGCTGACTGGCAGGAGCTCTGCAGTGCTGTACTTTGGATCAGGACAGGCATAAGGCACTTGTGTGGTTGGAGGAGAATTTGTCACATATCTGTTCTGGTGTGGTATTGTATTTCAGCATGTTGTGACTGGGGGTGTAACATGACCGAGGGGGTAACCTGAAAGCAGAGCTGTGCTAAAATAGCCCGTTCCCCTGTGTGCTGTGGTGGCTGCTCACATGGGGCAGGTTTATGTGTGCACCCCTGGCAGGAGGTGCAGAGAGAGAGTTTTGACAGGATTAGCACATGGGTTTAGCAGTCCTCAGGAAATATGAGCAGAGGCTGCTTGGGATTTTGCCCTCCCTGTGCAGAGGGTCTCGTGCGCTGAGGGGCTTTGGGAAGGTGTAGGGCAAGGGTGGTAATGGGGTTTGCTGCTGCTGGTGCTGCTGCCTTGGCAGCCCCGGGATTTGTGTGCTCGTGTCGCACGCTGCTGCCAGATGCCCCCACTCATCTCCTGTCCTTGTGTGGCACCTCTACCACATGCTCTGAGCAGTGCCTTTTCCTCCAGAAGAGAAGAAAATTGCTTTTCCAAAACTTCAGCAAGAGCCCGCCCACAGGCTCTTTTTCTCTCTCTTTTTTTTCCTCTCTTTTTCTCTTTTTTTCTCTCTTTTTCTCTCTTCTTCTCTCTTCTCTCTTCTTCTCTCTTTTCATTTTTTTCTCTCTTTTCTTTCCTTCCTTTCTTTCCTTAGGATGTCCTGTTAATGGGACAGAACTGCAGCGTGTCCCCCAGTCCCCATAAGTAGACAGTGATGCTGGTAAGTGAGCAGGAGTCACTGAAGAGCTTCAGAGCCATCTCTCTGAAATGAAGGCATTTCCATAGGGCTGGATCAGAAGGTTGTACTGAGTCTGTGTTGTATAATATTGACCGGGTTGATCATTAATGCAATGACAAGGGCAGCTTTGATCTGCAAGTTAATACATATTCACTGCACAGCTTGGAGATCCTGCTTCAGGAGATGCTACAGAAGAACTTTCATGTTATTAGATATGGATCTATAGATTACAAAGATGTAACTGCAGGAACTATGGGTCCTGAAGACTTTTAAGGAGGAAGCAAAGGGCTCAGTAGTTAGCTGCTGCTTTTCATGGGATAGGAGGGGAAGAGGTTAGTGAGCAATGGGAAGTGTTTCCATTGGGGTGAAACCCAAGGTATATAGCTTAGGATAGGGAAGAGGATGTAGAAAGTGTATTTTAAGATATTCCCTCTTTTCCTCACCCTTTGCCCTCACATCAGCCAACTGCAGAAACAGTTTGGTTTAGATGGAGTAAAGGGCTTCAGTTTTTGGAAATGGCCTCATAGTTTGGTTCTGTGCCTTTATTATGATAGATTTAAGGAACCACTCCAAGTTCCATACAGACACTTGTGATGAAATGGCCTGTCTCGTTGCATGATCTACTCAAAAATGTGCTTTCATCCTAAGATCATAATTGTACAGATTTCCGAGCAAAAGGGTAAAAAAGATAGGCTCTGTAACTATGTCATACATTTTTAAGGACAGGACCAAATAATTCCCTTTTGAATGTAACAAACAAATTATTTCTCTAACATAAAGGCACCAGGAGATAGGAGAAAGCTTTTGACTGCAAAGGAGCCCATTGAATGTGGAATGCAGGAGCAGGGGGAGGTGGAATGGCAGGCAGCGGTCCAGCAGCTGGTAGGAAAGGTGCATAAAGGCAGAGAAACAACAGGGGATAAGTGGAAATTTTCTGAAGTATCTGGTAATGGTTTCTTCTTCAAAGCACACAACCCACAAAACAGCTTTAAATACTTACAGTCCTATTTGCCAAAATTACATTAAAATAGAATTTTGAAGAAATGGAGACATATAGGTTGGTTGATGGCTTTTAAACCAGAAAGCTGAGAACATGAAGGATGTTTATGCAGCAGATTCATAGACTGGGTATGTCTAGAGAATGGTTTTGAGGCCATGAAATTACAAATTATATATTGTGCTGGAAGCAGTTAAGTGTGTGTAGATCCTCTAAAGGAGGAAGACACTTGAGTTTTCTTCCCATTGCCTAAGGTATGGAGCACCTTCTGCAAATTGTTGTTTTGGGGTTATTTGTCACCAGCTGAGCATTAAATTCTGTTCCCAACTCAGCAATAGACGTGCTTTTGTAAGAGCTGCTGTACCTCTTTTTGGTTTTGTGCCTCCTGCCACACCCTGTTGTGGAGGTTTTGGTTGTAAATTCATCAAGACAGGGATTACCTCTTCCTAGGGGGATTGTTTGCAGCATGGCCTTTACCCTGCAGTGGAGTTAACCCCTCTCACTGTGTGTACAGAATTGACACAGGGGTGGCTCATATGTGACAATGCCACATTGCCCCTATGTAGGACAGCCACCCCTACCAAGGCACCCTCCAAACCTACAGCTTTTCTGTATGAGTGAGGACAAGACTCAGCTTACTGACTGTGTTCCAACTCAGTGCTGGAAACAAGTCCCAAGTAACTGTGCAGCCCCCAGCACGTTGCATCTGAGGCCACTGGACATTTTTGAAATGAAAGTAGTGTTAATTTGAAGCTGTCCCCAGTCTTCAGGTCCCCTAAAGAGTGATGCTCATTACTGAACAGACTGTTCAACTCTCTCAGTCTCCTACAGCAGGATGTAAAGAGTGTTCCCATGTTCTCTGAACTGAGCTGAAATTGTGTTGGTATGTTCTGGTACGTGCTAGGAGCAGGGTAAATCCCTCTGATTGTGCCATTCAGTAGACATAGCTTTGTTTATTTTTTAAGCTGGCACAGAAATGCAGGATAAGCTGAGCCGACCACAAGTCATTAAATGTTATGACTTGAATTGAATGCTGAACAGTATTGTTAAAGCATAAAGGGAAACTCTGGAATAAATTAACAGGTCGTATAATATCTTGCATTTCCCAGAACTGCAACAACAGCTACCCATCTCTCTTCAACTACTTTCTCAGCTAAAGGTGAAATATTTCTGTTCCAACTCAAGACATCCAGGAGTCAGGCGTTTATGTTTGAGCTGGCCACAGCTGTAGCCGTGCTCCCTTTGCAGCTGGCAAGGAGAACTGGGAACCTCCAGAAGGTGGTTCAGCTTATCCTAAGGCAGATGTCTAAGATGGATCAGAAGATTTGCTCTCAGAAGGTGCCTGTTTGTCTCCAGCGAAAGAGTTCCTGTGACCACCATCTCCTCCCAGGTATGGGCAATTATAGCTTCACTGAATTAACTGCGGGTGCTGGTGCACAGCTCTGTACTGCTGTGACAGGAGCAGATGGGGCTGATCACCATCTTCTTGCACCATTGGGATATGTGAGAGGAAAAGTATATTAGATGCTTAGGGGCTTCTGTTTGCCATTGGTGGATGGCAGGGTTCATGCTGCACACAATGGATCTGATTCACTCATCATTTATTGTGTAAATTTTCCTTGTGTGAGGAATTCTGTTCTTTAGGAGAGTTCCTGTTGTGCACTGATGGAAGTGGACACAGCTACGTTATCGTGAGGGCACACTTGTGCATCTGTCCTCTCTAGGAGGCTTCAGCAGAGCTGAGAAAAAACAACTGTTGTCTTTGCTCCCAAGGGTGATTGTGGGGTCTGGCTCCACACTGATGTGCAAAATCTCAGGGGCTGCCAGAGCTGGCACTGGGGCTGAGCTCAGCCCAGGCTACAAATCCAGATCAGAAGTGGAGCCAGCAGCCCTAGGAGGCAGCCCTACCTGCTCTCTGTGATAGATGCTCTTCAAAATAGCTAATGACCCTGCACTGGAAAGCAAAGCCTTCTTCTGGAGCTGGACTTGGTCCATGGACATGTCTTCTTTAGTTGCTCCAGTTCTTTGAGCTGGCTTAGGGAAGAGTTTTACACTTGTGTTCTGGAGCAATTGCCTCACATTTATATTTCAACTATTTCTAGGAAGGCAGCAGGCAAACTGCATTTGAACTGAAAATTTTTTGTCTGGATGCAGTCTGCTACAAATTTACATTAATATGTGTAATTCCAGAAACTTTGATTGGAAGGCTGAAACTCATTGGAGTAGGAACTTCCAGGATTAGACCCTAAAAATATATGTGGTTTTACCAAATAATACATATTACTGCTTAAAATAGCATAGTTCTAAAGCAGTGGCTGGCATCCAAAGCCTGACATCCATATTTCTGTTGCCAGGATATTTTCCCACTAAAAGTGAATTAAAAACATAAAAATCAGTGTCTATTTAGACTGTTCATTATTATTGCTTGGTTAAGTATAAACGATTTGTCAACACATAACAGACACTTGGAGAAGACATTTCCATGCAATAATACAAATCTGAAATTCTCCTGGCTGCTTCCTAACCTGGCACTCACAGCCTTGGATCCAACTGCACAGCTCAGAAGTTTTGAAACTAGCCTCTGAGCTGGGCTTTGGGTAAAGTTTCTCAGCAGTATATAATTATTCCCATTATACCTGTTGTCAATGATTCATTGACCGCTGAGACATACATACGAGCTATTTTTCTCTTTATGACTTTTTGGGGGGATGATTCACTGGTTATAAGTGTACATTATCATATGACTAAAGAAGAAAAAAAAAAGACAAATGGAGTGAAGTGCCACTGAGATTTTCCATATTAAAACAAAAAAGAGTTTGGTCAATAAAATGGTGATGTTTCTCCCACATAAAGCCAGCAAACATCTGTAAAGCTTCAGAACAGCCAGAATCCTACAGCTTTCCTTTGGTTTTACACTTCTGCAATGCAATACACCAAAGTCAGCAGAGTAAAACAAAGTAAACACAGCTGGGAAAAGACAGGAGTATATCAGCTTTTTTTCTGAAGGGCTTGGCTGTTCTCTGCTCAGGTGTTGGTCCTTCCTTGTTCCACATTAACCCAAATCAGTGATGCCAGAGGAGAGCTCTTTCCTAGCAGTGCCACAGGGAGAACAGAATGGGTTGTTCAGCACAGCTGTGGTGCCCGGGATGCTCACAGCACATCTGTTCTGCTGGGTTTGGCTACGGGAGAGGGGAGAAATCCTGGTCATAGACTCCAGTGGAATGACATCACTCCTGGGAAATGGTGGGGCAGCTCTTGGAAATAAATTTGTTTCATATCAGTGGCTGGTGAAAACCCAAAGCAGTCATAGGACTACCTTGACATCAGTAGCTTTCAGTGCATTTTGTAACCCACAGGCTGACGTGAAGATGGGGAGAAAGGACCTTTGAAGGTGCTCACTGAGAGATAGAATAAAACCCTTTTCCCCTGCAAAAACTGGTTGGCAGAGCGAGATGGTCTGTTGAGCAACAGGGAAAATAGATTTATGTGTCACTGCTAGCTTCTGCGAACAAGCCAAAGTGTTCTGGCACAAACCACATGATATTTATTCACAAAAATGTGGACTTAATTGCTATCATCCAGATTTTTTTAATGGGAACATATTTTGTTTTTTGGTTACAATAGTCCTGAGCCTCAGTCATTGTCAGGAGCGGGGCTGCCCTGCCGTGTGAAGGGCCCGACAGGAAACAGTGGTGGGTGCAGGGAGGGAGTGCCATGGAAATGTCCAGCCCACGGCAGCTTTCAATGAGGGGAGTTCACTTACATCTTTGTGGAAGTCACATTTATGTCCTAATAAAAAGGTCTATTTACATTAGCTTGTTACCAAGAAAATGACCTCCCAAATGTTTTACTTATTTCACTGGCTCTTATATTTAGTTGATTTTCTTCTTCTCTGGCTTTTCTTTTAAAAGCAAAGGAGGTGAATTCTCACCTCTCCTCCCCTCTGTCTATATCTGTCTTCATGGCTGACCTGACACATCTTGAAACTGAATCATAGATTTCCTTTTTCTTAGGTCCAAATTTTTCTAGCTGGATCTCCCAGGCTCTTGCCACTGTCCTCCAGCCATCTGAGGCTTTGTATCTTCTCCTTCCCCTGCCACACTGTGACCCAAATTGCAGTTTGCACCAGGGCATTCTTCTCTCATCAGAGCCACCAAAACGTCCTCCTCTTACGCCTCTGCTTGTGCTTGACTTTCCCTTTTGCTTGGGCCGCAGCTGTGCTGTGGGCTGCTTTGGGATAGAGCAGCACTCCTTTAGCATGGACATTACAGCTACCAGTTCCTCCAGCCTGTGGTGGAAGCACCAGGAAAGAGAAAAGGGGCATGAGAAAGAGTGACTGCTAATGGAATTTGGGAAGGGAGGCTGAGCTGAGACAGGAGAGAGTTCTCAGTTACTTAGTTTGACAGGCACTTCCTCTGGGCTAGCAGGAAATATTTCTGCTCTCACCTGAACTGGAATTTGGGTTTTTTCTCAGTATTTCTTCACACCATTGTACATCACCAGTGTGAACTGTAGTTAGATAGATACCCACTCTCCACCATCCCCATGGAAATCAGCTACTGAAGATGTTGAGCTGGGCTCAGTGTGGCATATCCACATGTGCTGACTGGTGTAGGTCTGCCAGTTTATGTAGATCTGTGGTCTGTGCTCAGCAGCAGCACTAAACTTTTCCGTATTTCATATTCTTATGTCCATTTGAAGACGTAATTCACCTGTGTTTCACACTCTTCACAGTTTGGCTGCATCTGGGCTATCTGCTCCCTCCGTTTCCTTGGTTAATGAAGAGTTGATTCTGTCCTCACATTGTCTTCAGACATACACACAAGAAAGAGATTTTTATCTATAGAGACAGAGATCACAGATATATGAACTATGTCAGGGGTGAGCAGGTCATTCTGATGCAATTCCATGGAAACACACAATTACATTTATAGGCACAGCTGAGTAAGGTAATTTGGAGCACAGCTGGCCAGTAGCAGGGATTTTCTCCTCTCTAGTCATTGCCATGGACCCACTGGCTGGAGGAAAGCCCAAGGTGAAAGGGTCATTTACAGGACAATAAAAGAATATCTGTTGACTGGGAACACCAGTCTCAACAGTTTGAAAAACATGTTTTTCTTCATCTTCTTGGAACACAAGATTACACTTAGTCATCACTTATATGGTTGGACTCTTATGATCTCACAATTGCAAACCTTTTCCTTTCTTCCTCCTCCCCCTCTCTCTTTTTTTTTTCTTTTTCCGTAGAACCATTTATTAAACATATGTTTTATTCCTGCCTGGGGATTTCCACTCAGTTTTCTGTGGTCGATATCCCAACGCCTAAAGTGGTTCTCAGAGTACAGCTGGGGAGATCTTAGTCAATGCAGCAGGAAAGAAGTCATGCCTGTTCCCTTGCATTAAATAGGTGGGTCAGATTTCCAGCTCGTGTAAATTATCCTGGCCATAGATCTGTTCAGATGGTGGTTACAGCTTCTCTGGGAGACGTGGAGGAGTCGAGCTTTGCTAACAGAGGTGCTGAGGGAAGTATTTGGTCCTTGTGAGGATGTGTTCACTTTGCCAGAGCACTGTCTGGGTTGGCTCAGTTGGAAAGGATGGTGCTGCAGTGCCTTGTCCATTCAAGTAAGTGCTATATGAAAGTTTATGACAAATCTGGATTTGTCTGGCCATGTTTTCCAAACCTTTTCCACCATCTCCTAGGGCTTTGACTCTTGCCTACATTACCACTAAGCTTTCTTGGTGCTGCAGCAAATCACTGGGTCTGGGTAAAGCTGTCCTACATATCTAAATGACACCTTTGTTTTGGGAGAATTTCCATTAGTTTATCTCAGTGATGCACTTTTCTACATCCCTTTCCAGGCAGAAACTCTGTCAGCTTCTCTACTTCCCTGGTGAAATACTGATACACAAGTCACTGCTTTATCCTCTCACCCCAAACTCATTATTTAAACCCATCTTCATTATACAATGTTATTGTGGCATTTACTGGTGCATCTGGAAGGCTTAAAACTCAGACACACAAAACAGAGTAAAACAATTTGTTCTGCCCCAGTGATCTTCTTGGTTGCTAGAGACTTCTTCAGCAACTTCCAGCTCCATTTACTCACCAATTAAACCAAATCCTTGTCATTTAATAGCTCTATGTAAATACTTGCTTGGAATAAGTTTTGCTATCTGATGTTACACTGTGATGTACAATTTTAATTGATACAGCTAAAACGTATCCAAGCTTTGAATGATTTTCTTGTGACATGTGCTGTGCTAGGATATTTAAATTGCTATTGTATAATGATGACTAATTCCTTAACTAAAGTCCATCAGTAAAATCTCAGCTTTTTATCTTACTCTTTTGAAGTATAAAATAACCATTATTTCATCTCCATAATACCGTTTATCTTTTATCTCAGCTCAGTCCTACTGCACAATTATTTACCAACATCTGTAGTATGATTTTTTCTTGTATATTTACTAAGAACTGAGTCTTAAGTGTTGCAATTGAGTTGTCACCATATGGCTTACCTGGTGACTGTGTCCTCAGCACAGTGCTGGTGTAACCTTGAGGAAGGTTTTCGTGATTTCTGGAGGGGAAAATCTATCTTTTAGGATTTCACTGCTCTCAAGCTCTGTGAACTTCTAACTAATTTCTGTTTGGTCTCAGGTGCTGTGCTCTCTTGAAGAAGTTGTAATCTGAAGGGATGTATTTTGGGTACGAGTAGAGGCCAGCAGGAAGCTGCTCTTGGAATTGCTCAAGGGAGGTACCTGAAAATGCAGGTAAAGGCACATCTCTAGTCCTGGGTGTGTGTGCTTGGCTGTGCCCTTGCCTTGGCCTACACGGGAGAGGTTGGCCATTTCTGGAGAGGGGAAAAGCTGCACCTTCATCACCCTGTACAAGGACTGTGCTACTTCCCTTCTTCACCAGTCATGGGTCTGATTTTGGCTAAAGCAATCCTTGTGCAGGGGTTATTCCTGTGGTGAACTGGTGGGCAGGCCTTGATTTTGCCCTCCTTCAGCCTTTGACCAGGGAAGAGTAGGAAGGGGAGAAGGTGGCCAGCAAACTGGATTCTCTGCCTTAAGCTTGTTCTTGACCTGGAGTAAGCTTTATATTTGGGTTTGGCTTTTCAAGACTGTCTTTATATTTGCTTTTTTCATTTATAATTTGTTATATGGGAGTGCGGCTTCACCTCTATCTGTGTTGTAGAAGCCTCTTGTTGTTGTCTCTCTGGCCTGTCCTGTGCTCTGTGATGCCCAAGTACAAGATGCTCATTAAAGAGGTACATTAGGAAAGCCAAACTGCACCTCTCAAGGTGTATATTCAATCAGTCTTGTTGCACTTTGTACCACAACAGGTGAATCCGTTAGGCTGCTTTCTTTCATTTCACTGGGATTAATTATAGAGTTAGAAGACAAATTTTATGGCAGTGAAAAGCAAAATCCTTGCTTTTAAACTCCCCAGTCTCTCAGTCTGCAGGGAGAGATTCATCAGGAGAGACAGCACCTAATCCAGCTTTCCTGTGTGCATCAATTAAAACTTCTAAACTGGGGTCTGAAAGTTTGAATGTTACTCAGTAAACAGAACCTGTGCTGAATGAAAGCCCTAGGCTAGAGCAGGCCCTGCTTAACAAGGCTGGTACCCCAGATTCCTCCTGGAAGGGACAGCTCACCTCACTGAACCATGGCTTGCACACTGCCAGAAAGTGGAAAGTCAGTAGAAGTAAGGTGCACTTAATAAATTATTCATGACATTTAGTGTGTAATATATAGAAAAGAACTAAAACATTGTGGCTGTTTCTCCAAATCAGGTCATGCCTGAACGGTGTCTCCAGTGTCACCACGGGCTGCCAGACGGGGTGATACAGGCTGTGTGGTTGGTATTGGTGTGAAACAATAGGTCCAGAGCAGAGAAGATGAGGTTAATAGAGATGGGGTGACAGTATCCAAGAGTAACTTAGGAAATAAAACAGAGAAATTGACAAAGCAAACTTCAGCAGCATGTGGCAATGGTTAGAGTGCCTGCAGAAACAGTCACAAGGTCTGGTTGCTGTGATGTATGTGAGCAGGACATTGTTCAGTGCTCCCTTGCTTTCCATGCCCCTCAATTCCTTAATTTTTTAATGCCTCTATTCTTCATCTGCAAAGTGAGGATTCAGCGTCACCTTTAGGAGGATGTGGATTGTCTTAAATTATGAATGTCTGTAAAGCTCTGAAATCTTTGCATGGCTCTTGTTTCAGCAGTACAAGGTATTATGTACACTATCACTGCTGTGCTTGTTCAGGAAGAGTACAATGGCTTTTATTTGCAACTGTGGTCCCAGCTGAACTCTGCAGTTGGATGCTTGGGGGATAGGTGATCCATTAAAACTGCATGTGGAGAGCTCAGCTGCTTCTAAATATGAGAGGTGCAGGAGTAATGAGAAAAAAGACTGCAGGACAGAGATAGATAAGTGCTAGCTGCAGCTTCTGCTTTATTCTTCCCTTCTTCCTTGTTATTAATCTGGTCAACTAGAAAGAAGAATTTATGCCTGTATCTATTAGAGAAGCATAACTGGAATGTAAGATTTATTGGCACCAATATGAAGGAGCAATTTCAGAAAGAGCTCTGGAAATAAATTCATGGGTTGGGGTTTAACTTACTCTGAACTCTTCCTCTGCAAGAACTAATGAGCAGAACTGTGCCAATTAATCATTGACTTTTGCCCTTCTAGGCCACGGTTAGTAAAGATTCTTAAACCCTTTTTAGGGTTGGCACTTGATACCAAAGCAGCTATGGGGTGGGAGTTTTAATATTCTGTTTACAGCTGGACTAGAGACATGTAGTGGTTAATTCCAGCCTTGCAAAGTCAGTGAGAGCTTCAGAAAGACCCAGGTGTGAGTGGTGACTGCTCTACTGGCGTGGCTATGGCTGAGTTTTCCTGTGCTGTGCTCACACCAATTCCGTGAATGCCCTCAGGTTGTTAACACAGGACAGTGGAGTCAAAATGATCCAGAATGAGGGGAGGAGTGGCACGAATTATCATGGTTTTCAGAAGCCACTGCACACATGTTGTACTGTAAACTCCCATTCCAGTGTGGGATTGAACACTCCGATGTTATGAAAATCTGATCTGTAGTGATATACAATGATTTAACAGGGTTGTGAATGGAGGTGGTTTTTCTATCTAGCAAAAAGCTGGTAAACAATGTCCAAAGTTTCTTGCTCCCCACAGAACTGAGTTGCAGCCAGCAGGGCTCAGTTCTGTGTGTGAAGAACCTTGGAGGCCAGACACCTTCTTCCCTTAAATCTCCAGGATGCCCAGGAAGTCCCAACTTGTAAGTCCTTACGAATGGATCATTAGATGAACCATGTTTGTGCCTCAGATAGTCAGCTTGGCGCTGGCTTCTGATTGATGCACAGCTGAGGTTTAGTGCAGCTCCAAGAGATCAGCGTGTAACGATGCTTTTCCACTTCATTCCAAGGAATGTTTCTTCTGCCCCTCTTGTTCCCCTGCCTCTTTTAGCTCTGGTTAACTACAATGGGGAAAATTCACTCATGATCCTCTTCTGCTTTCTTGCAGTTGTGTGATTGGTTGCCCAAGGAAGGGCAACTCAGTCTGGTTTTCAAAGCATTTTTGTAGGATTGAACTGACTTAAAGCTTAATAGGATACGTACAGTGTTACACAGAATGCAGCTCTCGTGCTGTGCACTGAAGATTTACAATTATTTTAATTTAACCCAAATGAAAATGTTATGAGCCAAGTTATTTTGCAGACATCTCTTCTGGATGGTTATTTGATTCCTTACACTTCATATGGAAGATTTAACTTGAGGTTTGGCCACTCTATTCATGTGTCCAAATGTATTTTAGGGGTTTGGTTTTTCAAAGCAGACTTCCTCAGCTTTTGCAGGTGCAGTTTTTTGACCTTGCAACTAACTTTGCCTTCAAAGGGATATTGGGAGTGGGTAAAATGGGACTCAGTGCAGCACAAGGAGTGGCTCAACACAGTGGGCACCCAGAATTGGGGGGGTAATGGGGGCAAGGGGGAGTCTGAAACATTCCTGCTAGCCTTCCTCCAGAGATGGGAGGAATTAGGCCAGCTATGTTCTCTGGATGAAGGCTGCAGTATCAGGCACTGCAGACACTTCTTGTGCTTTATTCTGACATGGGCCCGACCTGTGTGGTGGAAACCCATCTCTTCAAGGCCTCGGGGACCCTGGGGCTGATAATGTGAAAGGCTGCCCTGGTATCACAGGTACTTGGGCAAGAAAGGCTGTTAGTGCACATTTTTGTTCATGGAGAGAAATATTTGCTGCTTGGTGTCCTCCTCCCCCAAGTGCTTTTGTGAAGGCTGACCCAAATGACCCCTGGCAAGCAAATCCTGAGGCTGCTCAGTGCAGGTGACACGAAGAAAGGGCGTTGTGTCCTTGGTAGCTCAGCACTGGCATTCAGTGCTTGCATGAAGTGGTCATGAAGTCAGTTCTGGTGCTATAAAGATGTTTGTAAGATACTGCAGAGGAAGAAATTCCCAGCAGAGAGTTTCCGTGTATTTGATTTGTATTTAGTGTTTGTTGGAGCTCATGTGGAATGTCTGGGGGATTGTTTTAGTTGCCACTTCTGTAGAGAGGGAAGATTTCTGGTAGGCAAATGGGAGACACTTGTCCTGTCTTCACTTCTGATGTTAGCAGGGAGTTTGGAGCAAGTCACTACTATTCAGCCAGGCACATACTTGCTTGGACGTGCCTGTTTTTCTGTCTCAGTCACACAAGTGCTCAGGATTAGCACTGGAGATGAAAAGATCTAAAGAGGAGATCATCCCAGGACTTGAAGCTGGACTGACCAGAGTCTGGATCCTGCAGGCCTGAGGGGGAGCTTGACCTTGGCACAGCAAGCTGTGGCTGGCCTGCTATGGGTCAGGCCCTACCTACAGTCCTGTAGGACTCAGAGTCAGGGCAGAGGGAGAGGAGAGAGCCCGGAGCAGACAATTTCCAGAACTGTTAGTGCTTCCAACTGCTCCTGACCTGCTCCTCTCCATCACAGGTCTCCAGAGGGCTGGGGATGCTGACATCCCAACCCACATTGCCCCTGCTCCTGCCAGACTTGACAGAAGGATTTAGTGGTTCTAATAGGAATGGGAAATCAGGAGCATTGTGTGGCCATCAGCTTCCACCTTCACTCTTTTCAAATGCCTCACCTTAATGGAGGAGGCCCTTTGTCAACTTCAACAGTGTTTGAATTCTCTTTAACAGGCTCATCTGCTAAAGCCCCTCCTGGAAATGGTCTCTCTTTGTATTTTAGATTCCAGCATAGTTTTATGGAAATTAACAACCACGTGGAGATGGTCTAATTGCACAGAGCCTTGTTGAGCTAGAGTCAACATTTCCCTAACCTCTTATTAAACCTATCGTAAAGGTATGTTTTTTGAGGTCGTATTATCAGCATCATGTGTTTGGCTTCATGTCCCAAGGAAGTGTTCCAAAGATACTAACACACACCGAATTGAAGGAAAGAATGAAGATGATGATATGAAGCCCAAGAATTTTAAGTCTGTTAAAAGTTTAACTAGAAAACCTTGGTTGCTGAACCATCTGCTTTTAATCTTCCTATTGCTGTGCAGTCTTCTGGGGACTTGGGCTTGGCAACAGATTTCCAAATCGCTAAATTAATCTTGTCAGGTTCAGGAAGCACCAGAAACCCTTGGGAGGTAGATTCTGTACTCAGTTACACCTGTGTGAAGTCACCACCCTCGGCTAACACAGTGACACCGCGTTTTCTCTGTAGAATTGTGTGGTCAAATATCTAGACATGCTGATCTGCAAACTGAAATTTGGCTGGATTACTTGTCTAAACCCTCTTATGGATAAATGACCCTGGAATATTCAAAACAATCTGCATCATCATCAAGCAGTCTCAAATATCCGTGTGGATATTGAAAAAAAATTGCTCAGCAGCATTGCAATAGTAAGTCTTTTTACAGCAATATTTTTTTGGTAGAGCCACTGGTTGACGTGTGGATGAGATGTCCTCCCTGCAGCTCTGTTCTGTCAGCAAGGGCTGTCAATATGTGCGTGGCCTCATCAAAATAGCCTCAACAAAGATCTTAAACACACAGTCTCTCTATTAAAAAAAAAAACCCCAAAAGTTAAACCTGCTCTAAGTTCCTTATATTTGGATGGCAAGCAGAGCTGGAAACCGGCTTTAGACACCTGTCAGCTCAAGGAAATAACCATGTAGAAACTCTAATTTCTTAATGTGCATGTCCAACAGCATGACAAGTGCTCAGCAAACAGTGCACTGGAGATGGCTGTTGCTGCTTCCAGGCTTTGCTGGTCTTTCACTAAAGCAAAAAGTGCCACCTCTGCATTCCTGGCTTCTCCTTCAAAGGCTGCAGCTCAGCAGATGACACCAAGCAGTAGGAAGAAGTGGTGGTGAAGGTCTGGGGTGCCCTTGTGCCCAAGCTGGGCTGGGGCAGCAGTGGGAGCTCCTGGCACAGCGGCTCCGCAGCTGCCTCTGCCCCTGAGGAGCCACCTGGCAGCTCCAGCAACAGCTGGAGGATTTTATTAGAAAGCTGCATTTTCTGAAGCCCTGCTCTGTGCCTGTGCTTTGTTTTGCTGCAGAGCGTCTCCTCAGAACATTTTCAGACTCCCTGTGTCTCATTAGGTGTGAAAGACCTGCACATCTCCCTTGTGATGGCAATGTTCTGCACATCTCCCTACTGGGTATCTCCTGCACATCTCCCTCAACGCTGGGAATCTCCTGACACTTTCTGGAAAAGCTGCTCGTGTGCTGTTGGGTTCCTTTGGAGCTTTGCCCTGGAGTAGCTGTGGTGGAGCCTCAGCAGCACAAAGTGGGAAGCAGTATTCCCACATTGTTTTTCTTGTTTAATTCTCAGGGAAAAGCCTCAGATTTTTCTAAAAATCCTGTCAGTCTCACTTGTGAAATCTGACGTACAGCCTAAAAATAGCATTTCTGTGAGAGCCGAGAGCATCGACAATGAACTGACTGGAGGAATAGAAGTTGGCAAGTCCACACTGCTCAACATTTCCAAAACTAATTTTCCACATCAAGTCTCCTCTTCCTTTTCCCTGTGCTGTTTAAACAGGAATGTAAAAAGAAACTGTTAAGGAAACCCACATATGTAATTGTTAAGGGAGGAAGAAAGTTTTGTGGCTGAGAAACAGGAGAAGAGCCAGATGATCCTGTTACTTCTCCTGCCACAGACTTACGTGACCTTGGCAGGCTGACGTTTCCCAGAGCGTTGACTAATACTGGCTGTTGGTTCCTTGGACACTCGGAGCAGGACAGTTCAGCCGGGTGTTTTCAGAAGTGTTGAGCAGCCAGATTTCCACTAGGTTGCTCAGAATGAGAAAATGCATTTTTCAAGCCTGCTCCTGAACTTTTTGTTCCTCTAAAGCAATGAAAGGTGCCTGCTCTGAGAGGGGAGTGATGGTGGCTGGGAGTGCAGTGGGGCACTGGCCGTGGAGATGTGATCACTCAAACCAGCCGAGTGCCTGTCCTTGTTGTTCCACATTTCCTCATCTGCAGGATATTCAGTCCTGAAGAGTCAACAGTGAGTTCCTGTATTAAAAAAAGCCCCGTGCCCAGAGGAGCTGGGGGATAAGATGGCTCCAGGACTGTACAGTCCCCCCATTATACTTCTGTTTCTCCAGAGAGTTGGATTTCTCAAGTGCAATTTGTGGTCTGGTGTTTGGGGCTAATTTTGACGTGAATAAATGGAGTCTGCTGAGGGATAACGAGGGGTCTCTGCTGGGTGAAGTCAAACAATGAAGCCATCGTTCCCTAGAAGGGAAAAGAAGAGGTTGTTTTTATCCTGCACCTTCCCAATATACGAGGGAAGGCTTTGAAGTACAAAAATAGTTGCTGTATTATACACGTGTTGTAAGATGTTGACCACTGGAGACTAATGCCTAAACAATGAATTTCCAAGCCACTCCAAATGTGATCCAGCTTTATTCTAAACAGTCATGAAAAAAATCCTGATTATAACAAATGAAATTCTGCTATTTGTTTTCTTTTCACAGTTGGAGATTCTGTACACACAGAGAAGTTGCTTAGAGTCTGAAAGTGTTTATCCTGCCAAAAATAAATGTTCTAAAAATGATCACTTAGCATTTTCTGCATCTCTGCATATTTGTTTACCATGAAGAATCTGCTTACAGAGCTTATATTGTATTTTTTTTTACATTTCAACTTCAGTGAAGAAAAATTGAGCATGCTTCTTACCAACACCCATTTCCACTTAAAGTCATGAAACTGTTTTGTAACTATTTTTGTGTGGGCTGTGGTTACTCCAGAGAAGTTTATTTAGCAACTAAAGGTGATTCTAAGAGCCAGATTTTCAAAGCAGCCTTCTAAATACAGCAGAGTGTTTGAAATGGCTTCTGTTTGTATGTGTGAGACCTCGTAAACTTGCAGGTTTTTATGAATACAGATGGGTTTGTATCCAGTATTAGTAAATTTAGAAATAATAATATTAGACCGTTGAACAAAATTCACATTACAAGAGCAGTTCATGTATCAGAACAGCCTTTTTCCAGGAAACTGCAGGAGGAGGTTGCTGGGGGAGACTGCAAATTCTGGATGTTCTCAGCACCACCCATGGTTTCTCCTCCCCTACAAATACTGGTTTGTTTGTGGGTTTGCATAGTTACAGAGAATCTTTACTGTTGTATTTGAATGTTTTCAGAATTAATGAATCGACCCTCCTGTGAAGTTTTATCACCGCCTTACAGAGAGGGAGACTGGGAAAGAGAAGTAACTTTCCTGAAGTCTAATAAGATGTCTGGGGAGCTTTGGAAGATGTATAGCTCTTCATCCTTAGGAGGTGGCAGCTTTTTTTACCCTGTGACCATCTTGCCTCTCTCTGGCTGTGCCATCTTTGGGAGGGTGCAGCAGTTTGTTGACCCTGTTACTCTGGGCTTAGTGACGGTCTCTTGGGGAGGCTTCTGCAGTTCTTCCACTCCATATGTTAAAAGCTTGTCTTGTTCCCTTTCAGACCTGTAGAAACCACTCAATGAATTGCTAATGTGCAGTGGGAGGAAAAAGCCTCCAGAAGCTTTGCAAGTGCAAGATCAGAGAGCACTTGGAAAAGCAGAAGCATGGTCTCCCCTTTGGCAAGGGGCTTGGCTGTCTGCCTAAGGCTTATTTGGTGTTGGGAATCCTTTCCCATCGAACTCAGCTGAGCAGGAAGAGTGGAGAGCAGGAGATTCCTAACCAGGGGCAGAGGAGCACCTCGTGGGTGCTGCACCCTGGAAGTGAGGGATATGAGCAGGTTATGGTGTCTCAGTGTGGGCCGGCCTCATGGACGCCTGCCAGGGCCAGCATCTGCTCTCCCATGGGGAGTTTGCACACTGGAGTGCTCCACTCAGTTAGTGGGAGATGGTTTTGCCATAAAGTGTAATACTCTTGCCTAATCTTTGGAAAGAACCGCTGTGACTCCTGTGTGGGGCAGATCACAGACACGTGAATCAGCTCTCACAGGGTTACTCATTACTGCAGCTACTCCTCGCTGTTCCACGTTTCTCTCTCTTTCTGTGGGCCATGCTGCCCTGAATCACATCACAAGCACCATGGGGTCACATGTGCATTTAGGATTTGTTTTTGTGTTGGTAAACCTGTCCGTGAAGCTGAGGAGCATCACCCTGCCCACGTGTGAGTGGGGCTGTGCACCAAGGGGTGCCTGTGGCTGGGCAGCACAAACACATCCCCCAGGCAGTGGGAGCTCTCTCCCAATGCAAGAGGCTCATCACTGCTACTCTGGAGTTTTCTTTAAGTAATTTTTAAATAGTTGGATAATTTTCAATCTACTTTCCATAAAACTCAAAGAACTCTTCTTTCTTCTCTCTCCTGATTGCAGATGAATGTAGATTGCATCCCTTAGGAAGAGAGAGTGATGAGGCTATTTCTTCTTTTGCCAGCTTGGTGCTAGGCAATGGGATTTCAGAAATCATCCAAACTGCTGCTGCCAAGGCCAGGTTACATGGAGAAGAACCTGTTTTCCTCTTCGCCCAGTCTGTACAGATGCTGCCATTCAGAGAGATATGAATCAGAGTGCTTTATGCTGCTGGCTTAGTGTCCTGTTCTTAGTTATTATATTTAATTGTTGGGTAAAATGGTGTTTAAAATGGGCATGAGAAATGAGCACCAACACTGTTAGAATAAAAAAGCAGGTAGGAACACTCCTGGAAACCAGAGCTGTACTGTTCTGCTTGTCTGCCTCATGGTGGAACGGGGCCTCTTAGCCCCTTTCCAGGTAAAGGCACTGTTGGTGTCGGTCAGTGACAGCCTGTGGGTGGAGGTGGGTGGACAAGGATGTCCCACGGTTTGTGGTGACAATACCTATAGTTACTGCATAGTTACAACATGTGCCCTCGTGTTGTGGACACAAGCGCTCAGCAGTGTTGCCTTTTGCCTTTCTGAGTGCTCCAGGACATTCGTTCACCTCTGAGGACACCATTACTCCTGCCACAATGAGCTTTAAGGACATTTTTGGCTCTGAATTACTTAGAAAGGGTTTGGTGTCTTCCCAGCTGAGCAGGTTGATGTCTCTTGCTGTAACTCGCTAGCATGAAGACAAAGGTCTCCCTTTTCAAACAGAACATGTACTGAGCATGCTGGCTGGTGGCAGACACATAATTTTATTTTTTAGCTTGTCTATCTCAGTAGGTTTGTATTATTAAGCCAGTGTCACTCCACCCACTTTTGAATATAGAGGACATGATGATCAACCATAAAGGCAAGGAGAAGCTTTCTGTGTTTGCAGTGAGTAGCAGCCTAACAGCTACACTCTTTACTGTGCCATTGTCAGATGTTCCTGTCTCCATGGAAGGATGTAGTGAGGTGAAGTGCTTTTGTTATCATGGCACTGAGTGAGTGGAGCTCATCTAAATAGATGTCACTTGCCACCTACCACGGCTGACAGGTGCTGTGTCATAGCTCACACAGATACCTGGAATTGGAGTGTTCAGCACGGTTCTGACACGGTTGTTTCCCAGCCTTTCTGGAGGCCACTGGTCCATGCATTACATGTGGCTTGGCATGAGGGGTGACTCAGTTAAGGATGTTTTCGTCTGCTGTCACTGTAACTCGTCTTCCAACAGCTTGAGTTTGAATCCAGTGGAAATGGCCTCACATGCAACAGCCATTTCCCCTCCTGAAGCAGGGATGTTCGTTGCAGTTTGGATTCCATTACAGTTCCATGACCTCAGGAGCCGGCTCTGCATTCGCACTGCCAGGCTGGGAATAGTTGGCATTGAGCAAAAATTGCTATTGTGTCAAGGATTTGGCCTGGCTCCCTACATGATGAGAAATAGGCACAGAGCCCAGGCAGCATAATGCACTTGGTTTCTTGCTGATTTTTACCTGCCAAATCTGGAGCAGAATAAGCAGTTATGGCTGATGTCACTCTTTTTTAGGTTCTTATTTATTTTTACAGGCATTTGACTAGCTAGATTAGTGAGATCTAAACTCATACATAACTCAATGCAAATATGTCACATGACTATTTCAACGTTTCAGGTTCAGGGAGTAAAGTACGCCCTGACCTGCTTGCCTTGTAAAATGCCTGTGGTCTAATTGAAGAGCTCATAACTTTTTAAAATAACTGGTTGAGATTTTTCTGTTTCCACTGCAAAGCAGCTTTTCCCAGGTTTTTTCACCATTCAGCTAAAATGAACAACACAAATATACTTATTTTTAATGCAGTCCTGGCACCACTAAGTACTAGGTTCAGTGATGAAGACAGGCATGGGATCCACATCCCATTTTGTAATAAAAGGATTTCCCAGTGCTGGAAACACAATAAATTGCCCACATATCGACACATTTTTGACCTCACATGCGTCCTGTGTTGCACCTTGCCGTTTCTTAGGGTAAGAAATATTCCATGCTCCAGCCACAGAAGGCAAACTCCATAGCAGTAGTTGCTTCTTCAAAACCCAGCTCTCTTCCCTTCAACCGCAGAAGCAGAGCTCAGCTGTGCCCTCCTTCAAGCACAGCTCAATTGTGCTTGAACTCCAACAAGCAAAAAGGCTGGTTATTTTGGCCTGGAAAGCTCTGTGTTCAAGTGCAGGACTGCTTCCCTGCTGGCCCCCTCCCTGCCTTCCAAGGAAAACAGCAGTGCTGGGCTTGCCTGCTCCTCGGGGCTGCAGTGGCACTGGGGTGGCAGAGCCGGACGACATCGGATCGGTCCCTTTGGTGCTCAGTTTTGCAGCCCTGCAGCCCAGATCCTGAAAGCAGATCCTTGAAGAGAAAGCTCTGAGCTCACGCAGATCAGCTTGCAGGACTGAGCCTCGAGAACCACAGTAATTAATAACAACTTGGCAAGGCCGTCCTGGATTTCAATAGGAGTTTTGCACTAGAGCGGGATGAGAATACAGCATTAAAATAAGGCAGACAGTTCACAGCAGGCTGAGGAGAGAGGCCAAAATCAACAGGATAAAACTCTCGTCTTACAAAAAGTGCCCTAAACCTTTTTGTCCACACACAGGGCCTTAATTCAAGGCTCGTTGAAGTCAATGGGGAAAAAAACTCATTAATTTCAATGGGTTTGAATTAGCTTGAACCCCAGTTCTGGCCAGAGGACAAGTATTTATAAGCTGGCCAGGGATGAATTTAAGTTGGAAACTAGAGGACAGTCTCCAAGTACAGAGCAGAGGGGTTCTGGAGCCACCTTCAGCAAAAGGGGAGGTGGCAGAAATGTCTTAATAATCGTTAAGATGGAGCTTGACTGAGCTAAAAAGGAGACTGATTAATGTGGCGGGGATGTGATAGCAGTGCAGAGGTCTCTGATCCCTTCCCACACCAGCCAGGCAGTGGGGCAGTGGCCCATCACATTCCTTCTTTTCCTGTAACTGCAGTTCACAAACCCCTATTTTAGGCAACTGCTATTTTGTACTTAGCTTCATTTCAAGGAGATGATATATCTCCAAATTATTGAGTATTGGGGGTATTTAGCATCAAATGCTCCTGACAGGCTTCACACAAACACCACACTGTCTGCTGTCCCAGCTAACATGGCTTTCTTGTTACCCTACTGACAACATGATTTCCAGTCATGCTACTTTTTCTGTTACAGAACTCATGCTTAAAATATCTTTTTCTGAAACCCCTTGTGTTTTAGCTGAGCTCTCATTCCCTCCCCAACACGTGCTCCTATGAATTCCCGAAAGCCACAGGGACATGAACTTCTAATGCTTGAACTTCAATGTTTGCTGCTTCTCAGATTTTGTGACTGTGCCTCATAAACGGCTTTGATGTGTGCTGGCATCCTCCCTGCTTTCCCTGATTGTCATCTCCTTCCTCGAAGTTTCTGCTTCTTTGCTGTGTTCCACTTTGCTTTGTACTGCCATGAGGCTGGATGGGGATTCACGGGATCGGCAAACCCTCAGCCCCCATCCCCAACTGAGCGAAGGAGGATGCTCAGTTCTGGCATCTGAAGTGGGCACAATTTACAGCCAGAGCTGTATTTGTAAGCATCTAGAATACAGAAAATCCATTTCCTGGAGGTTAGTGTGGTTGGTAGGAACCACATCATTAGGTGTTTTAAGGAGCTGTGTATTGTTGGATGTTACCGCGAGGCTGTAACTCTGCTCTGCTCTGCTCTGAGTTCCCTGTCACTGCCTGGCTCATGTACAAAGTACAGTATCAGGCCTCTAATTAACATTATGTTATATAAAATATATGTGATTCAAATAGCATGCAGTCCTCACTACTGAAATTAATCAGTCTCTAAATAAAATTAAACCTATTTTTTTGGCTATCGAAGTTAGGCCACTTTAGTGGAAGAATGATAAATTGCTTGCTGTAAATATGATGTAGTACTGAATATAGCTTTGATCCAACTTTGATTTCCCTTAAAATCCCTTTCAAAACAGTACTGTCAGATATTTAACTTATTTTCATTGCAAAATTTAGCTAGTACATTTCCAGTATCACTTTCCTTACCAAAAAAATAACCCAAATTTAAGACAGTCATAGCTTTTCACAGATAGATAGTAATATTTTTTTTTTAAAAAGCGAATCACAAGTCAAAAAATAACACTTCTCAGCAGATGTGGTAGAAAAATATTTCAAAGTTAAAACAAAACTATGGGGTTTTTTGCTTATTTATTCTTAATGTGGAGTGGAGTATTGCCAACAGTTAATTAACTATTTTTAAACAAGGTTGTTGAAATAGAAGTTCTGACATAGAATTTAGCAAAATCAATAACCCAGCAGGAAATGGTGTTAAATTTCATAAGTAAGATTTTGGTGCTAAGGACATGGTAAAAAACTCCTTATCTCACCTAATTTAATCATCCCTTGTGTCAGATTGAGAGCCACATTTTGATTGAACACAGAGCAGTGTAACCTGGAGGAATTAAAGCCTGTAATGTTATTCAGGGTTTGCACCAAAATAAATTAGAGCAGAATCTGTTTTTTTTCCCTTTTTTTCCTTCCAGAACCAAAACACAAACGTGAGTGCTCTGAAGAACCTTCGTGATACAGGTTTGTTTTTCTGAGCAACTGTGAAATGAACTGGCTTAGAGCTTGTGCCAAATTTGGCTAAACTCCTGCCAAGTCTGGCGTGCTGATTTGTGTGGCAACACTGGCAAGCAAAGCGAAGGTTTACGTTGCCTGGGACATTACACATGGATACAGGACTGGGAAGTGGTTCCAATTCCCTCCCGTTCTGCTCTGTGACCACAGCCAGTCTGAGGGAACGGTTGTCTCTTAATGAGCTCGTAGTGAAAGGCTTGGGCTGAGATTGAAAACCAATTTTCAGGGAATACGGTGTGTTACGGCCTTTTATCAGCACTGCTGTGACATGGCAGGGCCTGCTCTGGTGGTGGGAATGAAGCTATTTGTTTTCTGGATAAGTATAGTCACAGCTATTTCCTGCGCATTCCAGGGATGGAGGAGTCGCCTTGCCAATTCGCTCTTGACATATTTACAGGCAGAGAAGCCACCTTTGGACTAGTTTTTGCAAACATCGTGTTCCATTATGAAAATATTCCCAAGGTAGAGGGTGAGGAGTCTGGCTCAGAATATCTCCCACCCCAGACAGTGAGGGCCAGTGTCTGATCTCAGCCGTGTTGGGGAACATCTGAAGGAATTCCATTAACTTTTCAGCATGTGTTCTGGATGAGCAGTGGAGCTGAGGTTAGAGCCTGATCTTCGATCTTCAAGAGGTCTGAAGTGGACTAAATTGCTGAATTTTTATTTTCTCTGCTTTCTAAGCAGGAAATAGCCCAACAGAGCCCCTTTATGGGCCCTGCTGTCTCAACTGTGAAAGTCTGAAAACTGTAAGGACATCCACTGATACCCAAATTCCACAATTAATAATGCATTCCCAGAGTGGAGGGGAATTGCTGTGGTTGCCAACAAGGGCTAGTGATTCTGCATGTCAAAAGCAGTATTGAGGAGCTCTCTGAAGGCAGCTCCAGCACCATCAGGGCCATGAATAATGAATAAAATGGATGTGCAGTTCTGGTATCAGCCAAGCTTTTAAGTCCATTCTTAAATCCTGGGACCTAAAGCTCATGTTCACAGTGCTTTACTAAACAGAGCTGGCCATCTGAGCTTAGGCTTGACTTAGGTGAAATCATGCTGTACAAAAAAGCAAATAAATGCAAATGGAGCGGTGAGTGATGCTTTCATGAGGCTCTGAGGGTGATGGGAAAATTCCCACTGCCCTTCAGTAACCCTTACACAAGGCAGAATTACTGCTTGGGTCTAGGAGAGGAGATGAGAAGGCAAAAACCTCTTTGGGAAATGGTGACACGGGTGTCGCAGTCTGGCCACTTCAGTGCTTAAATGGAGATTTTTCACTTTGCTACCAAAAACTGTTTTCACTTGAGCCAAGGGGGTGTCTCTGCAAAATGCCACTCCAGAGTAAAATTTTTATGACCAAATCCTAATCTCTTGGGAAAAGGCTGTGTAAGAGGCCTTTTCTGCTAAACTTCTCACACAGGCCTAAAACAGGCCACGTACTGTGCTGAAAAAGGCCAGTTTGTATTAAACCTAGTTGGGAGTAGGCAGTGCAGATGTTACAGTGATGTGGTGTTTAGGTTGCATTTTGCAACAGGTAGATTTCCTGGCACTGGAGCTTGACAGCCTACTTTGCAAAATTGCTAAGGTGGATTCTGCTTGCTCTTACATGTCCTTGGCCACTGGTGAAAAATGAGAATTATCACCACAGTGGCAGCTGGCCCATTCTCTTCTGTTTCAGCAGGTATGAATGCCTGTTCTCTAGTGACAAACCTCGATGATAAACCTTGTTAATAACAAGTAAGATGCAGTAAAATGGCGAAACTCTTTAATAATAGAAAATATATCTGAAAGAGAGCTTGGTGGGTCTGCTAGTCCGTGTGTCTGCCCAGCACGCAGGGCAGGGTGCTGCCTGCAGTGGGAAGAGCTGCTGCTGAACCCCTCAGAGCCTGCTGCCTCCTGAGCAGCAGCAGAACCACCAGCCAGAGTGTTATTTTTGTGCTGGACAGGTAGGGATGTCTAGAGTCTTCCAGTTATCCCTGTTTGTGATAAGTTTTGCTAAAGCACACCTGCTACTGAAATCATTGGACATTTGCCACTGGCTTTGTGATGAGCCAAAATGGGTCCAGACAGAGGTTGTCCTGGAAAAGGAAGGGTTTTAAAGCAGACCTCAGCCAAAGCCCATGGGAACAGTGGACTTTGTTGTGGTTTGGCTGAAGCCTTCTCACAGGATAGCACTGGCGGGTATGTCCTTGCTGTGCGAGGGTTAGGTGCCTTCTGTGGGTTCTGTTGTCAGTTGTGGTCAAGGCTGGGATTCAGGAGCGTCTTTTATCCTCCTTGGAAACGCACAAACAATGCAGGCACTGCTGGGAGGCAGAGGAGCTGCTGCTGGGGCCTCGTGCTGGGACAGAGCCTGGCTCCCGGGAGGAGGCACGGGCAGCACAACCTGCCCTGTCACACGCTGTCTTGCCCACAGCCACTCCTTTGAAGGCAGGAAGAAACGGGGCATCGCCAGCCATGGGAATGGTTTGTGGTGTAGGTGGCCAGAACTGGCTTCCTTCTAACACCAAGTGCCAGATGGGAGCACTGTGTTCCCCTGGTCAGGCGTAGAGGAACAAATCTGGAACAAATGGAATCTTTAAGGGTTGAATGTGCCAGCCCACCATAAGGAGAGTTTTAGTTATAGACATCTGGAGCCCAGGTGTGCTGTCACCCGATGGAGCAAAATATTTGAAATGCAGCAAACTATGTCTTCACTGGGTAGGGAATATGGGAGTGGATTCATGGCATCTTGTGATTTCAGTAAATGGCAATCTGCCTGTCCTTATCACATGAGAGTATTGCACAGGGATTCCTCAGACATCCTGAGCCTCTTGTTGCTACAGCTTACCAATGACTTCCTCAGATACTGGAGTATCATCTTGCCGGCTTCTTGGAGTTTATAAGTATTGATTGTATTTCAGTGCTAAAGATATAATGTACTTCAGTGTATAATGTATAATGTAAAATGTGTGCTAAGTATAATGTAAAAATACACGTATTTCAGTGTGAAATATATAAAAAGCCACAAGGCTGAAGATGTGACTCAGGTCATGAGTCAAAGAAACGGTGGGATTTTTAATTAAGTCTGCTCATTTTCTTTAAGGCTGACAATACATCTGAGAATTTGACATTTGTTTATGAATGCATTCCAGATTTGCACGCTGCATATCAAAACCAAGGACAAGCCTAGAGAAGGGTGGGGTAGTGTGCTTAGATACTGTATCTGACTTGCCCTCCGGCCCGCAAGTGAAATTCTTTCCATCTGAGTCCTCCTGAGGTGGTGCTGGGTGAAACAGCCTTTGGCAGAAGATTGTCTTGTCCCTGCTCCTGCCCTGAGTCAACTGAGAAGGTTTCCCTGTTTTCATCCACTTCTGCCTCTCCTCTGGCATCCTGCCTGCCTCCGAGGGTGGTGCCTCCCCTCTGCTGTGCTCACCGGGGTGGGAAACCTGTCACCTTTCCTGCCTGCTTCTTATTTCTGCTCTCTGTTGGAATGGGCCCTTGGGATTAAACAGGATCCCTGTCCTTTCCCCAGCCTCTTTCTTTGCCGCCTTGACCCACAGTGTGTCCTGACACCACTCCTTTACTTCCCAGGTGTGTCCCTGTGACATTCTCGAGGAGCAGAAGGGTGGGGAGGTGGCCCTGCTCGCAGCCCGCCCTGGCTCCCTCTGCTACATCGTGCAGGTGCAGCAGTTGCATCTCAGGGCAAAGTGAGGTGCTGCTGATGCACACGCAGAAAGCAGGGATGACTCCTCTGCTCAAGGCTGTGCTGACTCTGCCAGCTGACAGCAGTGGCGAGCAGCAGACGCAGTACATGAGTCCTCAGTGGCTGCTGAAGACAGGCCGGAGTCTGAGCTCAGGTGGTGCTCTGGTCTGCTGTGAGTAGGCAGTGTTTAGAGCTGACAATCGCTTTGATGGCCTTATCTGCTCTTTGAAGCCAAGGAGCCGCTCCCTGCCCATACACACATGATAAGCTCCACCAGCTTCTGCATATCTTCCCTGCAAAAATAGGGGGCTGGGTTGACTCAGCCGGGTCAGGAGCCTGTGACTCTGAGTGTGGGTGTGCTGTGGTTTTCCCACATCCATCCCGAGTGACTGGCATTAGCACAGGGAGGCAGGGCTAACATCTGTGTGAGGGGCTGCCCAGCACAAACAGGCATGGCCTTGCTGATTTAAATGCCAGGAGATGCGTCATTCCCACCTCCTGGCCCCTCCCTGGCACTGCACAAACCAATGCCAGGTCCTCCGTGATCTCCATTCAAACCCAAAAGTGGTCACTAACTCAAGAGGATGTTTCTTTGGGGTGGCTTCAGGTGTCATATGAGGTTTTCAGGAGCCCACAGCTATGGTAGAGCTTTTCCCTTTAAATGTGGGGTCGCCAGAACTGGCTTGGGGTAATTCAGCATTGAGCCATTGCTCATGGGGTTCCTGTGGGTGGTACATGGGGAAGTGATACAGAGCTGGGATGCAGCCAGGCAGCCAAAAATATCAGGAGCAGGGCAAAATTAGTTACAAAGCAACTGAATATTTTTCCTCCCTCCCCCTCCTATTTTTTAACAAGCTTCTTTTATACCTAAGAATTTCATCTGAAAGAAAACTGGTAAATGTCTGAGAGGCAGAGGTACACCTCCACCACAGTGTTTAATAACAATGTACTGAAAGTCCTAATGGCAGTAGGTAGTGCTTTCTGACCCAAAGAATGCACATTCCAACTGGAGAGGAAAAAAAAAACGAGATAGAAAGAAGAGAAGAGAAAGAGGAAAAAAATGGTTTGTGTTTGTAAATGCTTGTTCGAAGCCAAAGGATTTCATGTCAAAAGTCTCTGAGATCCCTACAGTCACTGCAAGCAACACATAGAAGATTTGAGCTCAAATAGCTCCAAGTGTTGAAATTCAGCCCATTTTGGGTCAGGAAGGCAGTGGGGAAATGCTGTCTTTGTGAAAATTTGGTTGAAGCTAGTTTAGAGCAAGTACAGAAAAAGACTTGAAGCTACAAAGTCAAGTTGTCAGAAGTGCATTTCACTTACCAGGCTAAAATGTGGCCTAATTCAGCTCTTACAAAAGATTCTGGAGACACTTCCATCCATTTCTGTGAGTGCTGAGTCACCGATGGCTGCTGAGTCACCAGCCCTGAGTAGCAGCCAGGACTGTCAGAGCCCTGGTGAGAAGGCAGCTCTGATTCAGCTGGGAGTATTTCCTTATTTTTATGTACAATATAATACCAGTTTGTGTTATTACCTTGCTTGCAGCAGCACGGTGCAGAACAGAACTGCCTGACAACTGATGAAGTGAATGTTTCTTAAAAATACCTTCTGAAATGACAGCTGCTTTTTGTCCCTAAAATATGTAGGAATATTACAATGTTTCCTCCTTGGCTTCCTCTCCCACCTTCTCTGACAACAACGGGAAAAGAAAGCAAAGAAAAAAAAGCAGCTTCTTAAAAGAACTGGAATTGAACTTATTGCCAGTTGCTTTTTAAGAGTGTATAATCAGGAAATTTCAGAAATTGGTTATCTTTTTGTCAATGTGTCCTCAGTGCTGTTGCAATTCAAAACAAAGGTGGATGTTCTAAGCACTTATTTTGGAGTCACTGGGTGCTCTGGCAGGACTGTCTGTGAGTTCATCGGCAGCACTTGCTGCCTCTGGAGAGGCCAATGCCACGGGCATCAAAACGACCAGGGACACAGATGGCACCTGGCTGGCTTGGGGACAGGCTCGTGGTCACCTCCAGGCTCTGGTCGGAAGCTCAGAACCACAGGGCTGCTATGGAGGAGCCGTGGCTGGTTGGTTGGAAGTGCCAAGCAAAACAAACAGTACTTGAGGTTAAAAAGCTCAAAGGGTGTTCGTATCACAAACCCCATCTCTGCATCTGCTTCTGCTGTTCTCAAATCACGACAGAGAGCAGCCAGCGTCAGGAGGTCACAGAGATAACAGGACCCTGCTGATGCAATGGTGTGTCTGGGGAAGGAGATCTCACCCAGCACCAAGGGGNTCCTCGCTCCAGAGAAAGTTGCTCAACAGTCTAATGACAATTAAAGAATTCTAGTAATAAAAACAATGGGCCAGGACCCGGAGTAGCCTCTGACACCCTATATTGGATGTTGAGGCTGGATGGATGGATGGATGGATGGATGGATGGATGGATGGATGGATGGATGGATGGAGGGATGCATGGAGGGATGCATGGAGGGATGCATGGAGGGATGCATGGAGGGATGCATGGCTGCATGTGCTGTGAATCTCCTTGGGGCAGACATGGAAGAGCTCTGCTCGGAGACCTCTCTGCCTACAGTGAAAGACAGTGCAAGGCACACAGGCAGGAGGAACGTAATGCTGCCAATCACAAGATCAAGCAATTACTTGGGCTGACAATAATCTCAGTTTGAATTGCAAAAATGTGTCTGATCTTCACTTACAAGGGCATGAACTGCACGTGGCTGGGCTGGCTGGCAAGGGGCTGGGCTGAGTGGCAAATTCAGTCTCATTTGAAGAGATAAGAGGGGGCAGAAAAACATGTTTGCAGTCTCTGCTCTGGTACTTATGGGTAATTGATGGTATTTTTAGATGTTTTAGTACTTGTAGGTGTAAATAATGGGTTTTACATGAAATGTATGAAATTTTGGGCCTTTTCCAAATGATGTCATCAGCCCAGGTGCAAACTGCCAGTGCCATGCACAGCTGGGAACACGGAGCAGTTGGTAATAGCAGATTTTGATCTCTAAGTCCTCTATTTGCCCGTTTCCATCTGTAGCACTCCTGCAGCTCATCCCTGGCATGCCCTGGTTCTGGTACTCACCCCTGCTTACACTGATCTCACCTGGAAATCGCACCTCAGTGTCTGATGTGCCTTATCTCCATTCAGCTGATGCCTATCTTGTAATAAAATTTCCCATGGCTGATCAACGCTTGACAATTAGATACTTAACATCCCACTTAATGCAAAACAGATTACATCCTGGGAATTAACAAAACAATCAAGTGCCTTAAGGGATAATAGAAGATTTTTTTTATAGATATGTATGTGTTTTTACATATATATGTTTGTACATACACACACACACACACATACACACGCATCCGTAGTTGTGAAACCTGGAGATGCTGATCAGCTTTCGCTACTTGATGGGTTTTCATGGCTCTTTCCTGTGCCTGTTCTATTTTTTCTTTCTGGTATAAACTGTGTTCCGTGCTGGCAGTGCCATGTGTTGCCCTTCCCGAGGTGTCAGGAGAGGCAGACCCCAGCCCGGGGGTCCCCAGGTGCGTCCGAGCGCTCCCCTCCGTGCCCAGCCGGCAACTTTGCTCCCTCTTGTGGCATCCCGAGCCTGGTCTGTTCCCCAGCAGGGCTGGCTTCTCCCAGCGCCAGTGCCCGCGGAGGCGGCCAGCGAGGGAGGAAGCGGCAGGGCTGGCAGCAGGGCATGGCCAGCCCCACTCGCTTTGGGAATCCCTCTCCAGATCAGGGATGTGGGTCCGGTCCCAGTGCTGATCCCAGGACAGTCACAGCAGGGCCTTTGCCTGCCGAATTTAAATATATCTGGTCGTCTCCAGCTTTATCTCAGAGCTGATCATCTGAACCCCCGCTCTGGCACATGCTGAGGCTGTAGCTGTCGGGAATAGTTGCATTGCTGGAAAAAATCAGAATCGTTTCCTTCCTGCAGCCAGCATCCCCACAGAGCAGAGCATTTTGCCTGTGATTTCCAGTCCTGCTGTCAGCACTCTTGGCACTCTGACTTGCACAGAAGGTGCATGGTTCAGCTTCATGGACCTGGCCCCTGGGACTAGAGGAGGGGATGAAGGGATTAAAGGGTCACAGCAGCTGGTGAAGATTTATAAAAATTACCCAGAAATAAGTTTTTAATACTATCAAGAGAGGAAAAATTTATTCAGTTCACTGGTACAGTACCTACACATGATGGGCTGAGATCGCCAGCAGCCACCAACCACAGTGAGAGCTGGGGACTTGCTCGGTGCCTTCATCCACCTGCAGATGCCCTGGACACCCTCCTGGGCAATGGGGCCAAATCCTGGGCTCAGCCATTCAGACCTCTGTGACTCCGTGTCTCTGGGTGACCTGTCCCCGCTGCCCACACCCTGCCCAGTGCTGTGCCCACCCCAGCGCACACAGGCTGGAGCAGAGCCTTAGGCTTCCTGTGAGGAATGCTTGGGATGTCCTGTGTCTGTCTGTTATTTGGTAAAGGATGCTCTTTTGGCTGTCTGCCCTCTAGGAAGAAATTCCTGTTGCTGTCTGGTCATCCTTCCAATATCTGACCAAATGCAATGGTTCAGATCCTGGCACACACAGTGTTGATTCATTTAACTGGTGATTTCTGACGGCAGCAGCCCCATGATACCACAGTGCACCACACACACAGAGGGAAAAAAACCAGTTGTGCTTTAAAGCATGTAAATAAATGCCAGGCACAGCACTGCTACCTCTCTTCTGAATATGAGAATACCTCTGTCTGATGGAGCTTTACAAAGGCCAATATGATTAATCCCATTTTACAGAGTGGGAAATTGAGTTTTCATCCATAATAATCCAGTAGGCCAGAAATAAAAACCTGGTTCTGTGAGTCCTGGCCCTGCTTATCCTGTCCCAGTGACATAGCTCAGTAACTTGTCCTGTCTTCTGTCCTCCACCACAGATGAATCTCTGTGGAGTGACTGAGCCTTCATGAATGTTCCCCAGGCTGCTGCAGGATGCAGGCTGGGAATGGCTTGGGAGGAGGTGAGGAGCCCAGACCCACGCCTGGCCTCACCTCTGCCAGCCACAAGCACTGCTGGCACCAGCCAGCCTCCCACATCACTGTGCTGCTGGAAAAAGTCCTGGTGTGCTCCAACTTCGTGCTGTGTTTCATTTGCAGTTTTAAAGCAGCAAGTGTCTCTTGGAGCCAAACAAATGCCTGGCATTTGGCTGTGCCCATGTTTTCCTGTGGCCAGGCTGACCTTTATGAACACAAGAGTCACAGCTATGACAGGCAGGTCACTTGAACCCTCCCGTCTGGGAGCTGGGGATGTTTTGTAATTGCTGGAAAAGCCAAAAAGTCTTTCTTAAGACCCTGATTTTCCCTTAGCAACCAACTTTCCTCCTTGATTTCCCTTCTCTTCACCTTTCCCTTCTATGTAACGCACAGCTGATTCTTGCTGTTGTAACCACCCTTTATTGATGCAGATGCCATGAGCAAGAACGATGAGCAGTTGCAGAGTTCAGCTCAACTCTATGGAATCACTCATAACTGTGCTTAACTTCAGTAAATCTGTTCTTCTGCTCAGTCTTAAACATGTCCTTTAGTGTTTTGCAAGTCTTTGGCCCTCTCACAGTCACTACTGGGTCACTGATCACCTGAGGAATGGCAGGGTGAGGAAAAGGCTCTTACTGGGATCTCTGTGAAAGTGTTTTTCTGAGCCCGCAGTCAGTGTCTGCTCTGATGGCAGATGAGTGCAATTTTGTTGTCCAGTGATGGAATAGAGCATGAAATCCCCTACTGAAGTTCTCTTAGACATGCCTGTAAAACGCTGAGTAAGAGTGAAGTGCCTGTGGCACGGCTGCTGCGTGTTGTGCTATCCTCCACTCCCAACTGCTCACCAGTCTCTTGTTGGCTGTTTCGCTACTTGTTTGGGGCCTTACCAAGTGTCCATCTTGCTCAAATGTTAAAAAATAAAAAACAACAAACAGACAAACAAACAAACAAACAAACAAACAGAAAAACCCAAACCCAAAGATAGCATGATGAAGTTATGAGACAGGCTTTTAAATTTAAATCTTTAATTGGGATTTGCTGTCTTTGCTTCAGGGTGTCCTTGACATATTTACACTTAGGCATCATGTTATTTTCCAGTGGATACAGGACGCTCACGTAAGAGCTGACTTGAGGAATGAAAAGGAATTATGTGCTCCATTACTGCTATGTAGTAGTGTCTTGTAGAAAGTGTGGTTAAGATCTGATTTGCTAAGTGACTGAGAGGCACATAATTTAAGATGTTTTGAAACTGAATTGACATTGCTCTCATCAGTTGTGTATCCTTTGTATCCTGCCTGTTCCTTGCTGTGTTCTGTACACCACCCAGCACTCTGAGTGAAGTTCTCAGCACTCTGCAGTGAAGTTCTCAGCACCTGCTGAAGGCAAATAAAGATAATTAATTCTAATAGCTGTTCTGTTTCACACCTCTTCTAGCTTGCCAAGGCAGATCACAAGGAGTTGTCACCAAAGCAAATAATCACCACAGTGCCAAATGGCTTAGCACGATTTCAGTGCGTAGCACGAGGGTTTGCCTGCATGATCCATGACAGAAGTGCTGAGGTTCTGCAGCTTTGCCTGCCCAGTATTATCTGTTCTCAGCTTCTGACCTGCACCTGAGTCTTGCTCATGCTTAGGGCTCTGATATACAGGTGAGTTACCACAGTGTAACAGGTTCCTGCACGTCAGGTTCTTCACAACTGCCTTGTTCATGCTCTTGCCCAGCAGTGCAGCTATCCCCCTTTTTTTTTGTGGTGGGGGAAAACTACTTTGGCTTACTTTGTATTTGCAAGGAGGTAGAGAAAGCAAAAGGACAGTTATTACAGAATAGCTGATACCTGTTGACTTGTGTTATTATTCCTCTTCCTAAAGTTACTTTGTGTGTTGGGGTCATGCTCATCATTTAGGGTATGAACGTGGTACCAAGCAGGCAAACACTTTCATGGATCTCCTCATTACCTTCAAACCATAAGGAACTGTCTCCACTGGATGTGTGTAATAGAAGTGCCTGGGGCTGTTCAAGCTAGGGCAAGATATCATAGGCAGAAAAGAATCAACATAGGAATATTAACAATACATTATTTTGCTGGTGCAGTTTTCCCATATGATTACAAGTGATGAGTGCTCCGTGGGAGTGAGGGAAAGAAAGATCAGCCCTGTACCGATAGGCTGTGCTCGGCTGTTCACAGCCACGCACCTCTCTTTACTGTTAGTTCATTTGTTTGCTCTTATGCCTCTCCATTCTGTCCTGAAGGCTAACCACATATCATATATATTTAAAAGAACAGTAGCATACAACTGGTATAGATGTTAGGGTTCCTTTCCCAAAACATTATGATATTCCTGCTGAGAATATGAAGATAAAGGCTTTAATCCTTGGGAAAAAAAGGGCGTGAGTAATTCCATTTCATTGCATGACCTGGAATCTCCACCCATATAAGTACATCAAAGAGTAGGTATGATTTCACTCTCTGACACCCATGGATTGAGGTTCTCACCCTGGGAAGCAAAGAGCTCCTGTGGCTGGGCTGGACAGTGCCCATGAGGCTGGATAACAGGGATATTTACAGCGTTCTTTGATCTTCCTACTGGACCAAAATTATTCACATCTCCCCAGTGTTGCTGAAAACTTATCCAAGCACTCAAGGCAATTATTTTTAAATGTATGTGTGTTTTGGGCCAAGTCCATGAATCCTGACTCACGACTAACTCAGCCCTTACTTAAGCAAAACTCCGCTCGATTTCATTACAGCTGGGGGGCAGGACTGTGATTCCTGCCCCTGCCAACAGGAGCTGCAGGAGCCCAGCCCCAGCTCTCAGAGCCTTCTACAGCTCCCAGCACCTGCCAGTGCTCTGGAGCCTCCTGCACCTATCTGAATCTTGCAGATAGCAGTGCTGTCTACCTAAAAAGACCCATCCTGCTTTACTGCCCTGCTCAAGCCACCACATGGGTGATGGAGAACCACGCTGGTGCTGTGTTGACTAATAATGCTTGGAGCTAAACCTGCCAACAGGCTGCAGGAAATTCTGTGACCCACATTAATCAGGAGCTCAGACTAGATGGTTGTGATAGCCTGACCATCTGGCTGAAAACTGTTGCACTGCAGATTGGCTGTAGCTCACTGGAGTATTTTAATTTTGTTATAAATTAATTTCTAACACTCTCAGCTCACCATTGCATGCTAGAGGCCAGGATGGTTCAGGTAAAGAGAGAAATTAGATGATATGAGCCCTGGGAAGAGTAATCTGAAATACCCAGGCAGGTCTGCATGGCAGAGGGGTAGCTGGTGCTGATAAACTCGGCTGGACCCGAGCTCCTCTTTGTGCCCTGTTTCCCAGCACTCCTGGCTCCGGGCGAGGCTGCAGCGCTGCTCCGGACCTGGCTCCCCGCACTCATGACTGCAGGAGTCAGCTCAGGTCTCGCCAGCCTTATTAGCTCTGGCTCGGTGCCGGCAATTCCTATTCAAGCTGGCTCTGTGCAACGTGCCTGGATGTCTGTGCCGTGCACATCCCGGCATGGGAGTGGTGTCCCAGTGTCAGGAATGTGGGACAGAGACGCTCTGGCTGCCTGCTGAGAGCAGCACGGTCACATTCACACAAAGGAAGAGGCTCTGCTGAAGCGAGCTGTCCTGCCTGGAGGCAGCCCAAGTGTCTCTGTCCTGGCATGGATAATCCAGAAGTCACCCAAGGGAGACTGAGAGTGAGAAAATAGCAATAAACTGTCTTGAAGTGTCCCTGCTGTCCAGCAGTCTCAAGAGAGCCTGTTAAAACCCAACCATTTTCTGCTTAGCAAGTGTGACTGCCAGTATGTGGCTAAAGCAACCAAAAAACTTCAATGGAAATGTTTCTTATCTGTGTCATTTAAGATAAAGCCACTGTGTTTTGCATGGCTGCACCTTGACAAATGGCCTGATTGGTTTTATTCCTAACTACAGCTAGAAATAACAGAGCTGCTGTGCATATTCCCATCATTTGTGTTTAGATTTTTGGCTTCAGAAGAGGAAGCATTTGCAGGATTGGACTCAGTGTTTGGCCTGTCAGCTGTTGCTGCACCCTTTGGTGCCTTAGACTATTTCTTTCATCAAAGTAAACAGGTTTGATCTCCAGTTTGAGTAACTTACTGTTGTCTTTTGTAATGCTGCATTAGGAGGCTTTGAAGATACGTTTTCTGCCAACATAAACACTTTCTTGACTAACAGAAATGAGTCCTTGCTTGCATTAGTTTTCTGTGAATGTTACAAAGGCGGTGAAATAGTTGTAAGTAGATGTCCTCATCTGAATCTCCTTTAGATTACTGCAAGGCTCCCACAATAATGACTAAATGAGGGTCTCCTTTCAGCAGGCAAAGGTTTGTTCCTTTCCCCCCCCTTCCCCCCATTTTTTTTTTTTCCCTCTGTCTTCTTTTGAAAAGAGAAGAATTGGAAGCTGCCTGGCCCAATGATGTTCTTTATTCCTCTGTCTCCCTGTGCCACCCCAGACTTCCTGGGAGGACACATAAAAAACGACTTGCCCTGTTGTGCACAGCACTTCACCTGTGTGATATTTGCAAAGGAATTTTGTCTCTCAGATATTTTTGAGAGGTCAATGAATTACACAACAGGGTTCAGTCCTTTGTCGCTGGCCGTTTCTGACTGAAGTGTAGCTCTCACTTTTACTGCCACAGTTCCTGCTTTGCTGTACAAACTTGAGATCAAAACCTCACCGTAGTCAGAAATTATTCCTATTGACTCCACAGGTGTTAGATCAGTCTTTTATATTACTCAAGGCTATCTAAGGCCCAAAGAGCAACTGTATTCAAATAGAGACAACTCTTTGAAGAAATGTAAATGTCTCCTCTTCAGCACATTCACATCAAATACGGTTTTGGCTCTGTAGTTGTGAAAAAATATAGAAATTACCAGTAGAGTCACCAAGATCTAAGTCAGGACTAGGGAAAGCTGGTGAGTGAGGAAATTCTTGAACATTTGTTCTTTTGTGTTCACATTCTTATGACTTGAATTCAAATATCTGCTCCACACTGAAGAACCTGGAAACAAGATCTTCAGGTCTTTCCTAGTTGTAATGAGAACACACCCAGACTGAGTACATGAGGAGAATTAAAGGAAGGAGATTTACAAAACCTCTTAAAACAGCAAGCTTCTTAATTTTCCTTTATAATTCAAAGGAGCCGTCAGACAAAATATTTAAGGACTGAAGCAGCTAAGCCCCAGCAGAGAGCGTGGCTGGCTTGGTTTGCTCAGGCTTATCTGAATTTGGTCCTGTAAAAGCGTGAATTATTGACTCTCCTCTTTTCTCTGCTTTATAGTCCTCAGGTACCTGGAGGGCATCCCAGAAAAACAGGAGGGTGAGCCAGCCTTCTCAGACATTGAGGCTTTCTGAATCTCACTGGCTAAGCCCAAGTTTGAATATTTAAGGGTCTTCAAAATTCCCATGTAACACCCTCTACCCTGAAAGGAAAACCAGCTAAGCAGCAGCTTCCCTGTAAAGCCAGACCATAGCCAGGGAGCTGCAGTGGGGCCAGGAGCTGCTGCAGAGACACACCTCATTCCAGCCTAGCAGTTTCCACACGCTGGGCTCTGATTGCTGTAGGTGAAATCCGTACTGTGTGTGGAGAACCAGCAAAGCTGACAGTGTAGTGGGAGTGAATAATGCAGAGGCTTTGCCCGTCCTGTTGCTCAGGAATGGTTCCCACGTCCTCCAAGCAGCACAGAGACAATCAGTTTTGAGGAGCCTCTGCAGCACTACTGTGGCAAAGCAGGAAAAATATTGCAAAGTAGAAAAGACTTGTGGCCAGATGCTTTTTCTCTGGTTGGTCATCTGGCTTCTTCATGCCTGAAATTGTGTTTTGTTCGTGCAGCTGTTGGAGTTAACATGCAGCAGCTTTTTGAGGGGTACCCTGGGCAGCCACCTCCTTCCCTCAGCCGCAGCACCTCCACTGATTGCAGCAGGATCCAGCCAGGCTATGCTGTGCCTGGCAATTCTCCCTCCTGCCCATCCACAGGCCTGGGATTGCCACGAAGCTGAGTTTGGCCTCACACTGGACTCGCTGTGCTTTTCACAGGGTCCTTATGCCGTTTGCTTCTTTGTGCAGGTCAGGGCTTAACACCCTCCCTTGTCAAACCTTGAATTAAAAAGCAGTGTCTTAGCAGGCTTAGATGGGATTAAGCAGCACAAACCTCTTACACACAGAGCTTACACTAAGTACGCTTTTCTAAGTTACCAATGCGTGATATATCTGTAGCTGTCCTATCACTTTCCATCTCAGCTGAGTTGTTTCAGAGGGGATAATGGAAGCTGAGTTTATTGGCTTCCGCTAGGACTTGGGTGTTTGGTGCCTTTTTGGTCTTCTGGTGTTCCAGCCATAATTCCTAAAAACAGTTGCCAAAGCCAGACCTGGTGTGGGCAGGTGTAGTTTCAGTTCCCTCAGCAGATCTGTGCCAAACTACAGCAACTGCAGATCTGGAGGCAGCCTGTGCTGGCAGGGAACAGCAGGGGACTGTGGCTAAGCCCAGCCCTGTCACTGACCTGCTGTGGGACTTTATCTGCAGCTCTGCTATCCCCTCAAACCTCTATTTACATATTTAGAAGACAAGACCTCTGGATAAGAATTCCTTTATTATTCTTTTATGCAGAAGTTAATAGAAGGGGTACAGTCATGCAACACTTAAATAATGGATCCATAATATCCCTTGCATTGCACAATTCAATGCATGAAAAGCTCTCCTGTGCCTTGAAGAGGCAACCTGGAGAAGAGGGGAAAGCACCTCTGTCTTTTGTTTTCTTGCCCTCCCTCACAGACTCCCATTTGGAAGATATTTATTAGTTGGGGGAAAGTACAGTAAGAGGCTGCATTGCTTGGTGAAGCACCTTCTTCTGCACACACACAGGGCTCTCTTTACCTCTTTAAAGAATCACAACAAAGAAAAGGAGCTGACACAATGAATTTTGATCTGGAGAGTGAAATCTGACATAACCAGTAGTTACATTTTTCTTATTCCCTGGTAGTTTGCCTGAAGGCAGCTTTCAAATAATTCCTGCTTTTCACCTCCTGAGAAATAATCTATTTGCTTCTGAATTAATTAGGCAGCATAAAAACCCTTCAGAGACTTTGCAAACTGCTGATCTAACTTTTTAAAGTGTATAATGGGCCTGATCCTTAGGCCAGACAGAGGGAATTCTGCTTTTAATTTTGATGGGCTTTTGTGTGTGATGCTACTGAAAAAGCAGGATTCCCAGTAAATCGTACTGGGTGTTGCTTTTTCTGTCAGCTTTACTGGTATCTGTATTTATGTCTGGTATCTGTCTCTGTAACACCTTGAGTCTCACAGTGATGAGACAGAGCAGGTCCTTTCTTATTTCATCTTCCCTTGGACAATCAGTGCCAGAATTTCTGTTGTGTGCTGCCCTGATGAGCAGACACGTGCAGGGCAGTTGAGTGCTGTCTCTCCACCTGTAGTGTCCGGGGTGTGATTGATCCACCCGAGCTGGGCCATTGTGCAAGGCCAGGGAAATCAGTGGAGCTCTCACGTGCAGAATAGATCATCTCAAGCTTGGCTTTGAGATGTCAGCTCCTCCAATACTCACCAGCTTAAATCAGCATCAACCCAGTCAACTAATTCTTTAGCAATAACATCGTTTCTTGTTATCTGAAAGATGAAAATAAGGGAAATAATTCTGATCTCATTGATACGAATTTTTTTTTCTGACGTAAAATACCACCTAAATGGAGTTTCACAGACCAAATTGAAAATATCTGTACAAGTTTGTTTACAGGGTGGTGTAAAACCTTTTATTTGACAAAGTAAGAGAATTAGGTAAGTTTCAGGGCTCATGAGTCTTTCATGACGTTGGGCTTTGTGGCCTGGATGGTCTCTCTCTGTTCTACGCTCCTTTGTTCTTACATTCCTGACTTTGCCTGTTGCCAGTGGCAATATCACCAACACAAGTCAGGACAAGGATTAGATCAAAAGATGCACAAGGAACCAAAGATGGCTCTGAGTGAGATTTGGAGCTCAGATTAGGAGATCTAAACACCTGTATGTCTTTCAGGTGCAGGTTTGCTTACTGCTGGCATTCTGCTGGGGGGTTTGCTCACATAGCTCCAGGAATGTTCGTGGTCAGCAGGACATCTGGGAACTTGTCCCATGGCACTGCACTGCTCTGCTGAGAGGCACAGGCTAGAGAAGTATGGATTTGCAATATGGACCAGAGAAAAGTGACTCATTTCAGGAATCACCATTTCAAACCTCATTATTCTGCAGGGGTTTCTGCTAGCTTTTAGAAATGCCAAAATGGTGTCCATACTAATATTGTTGTTGTTTGAAACTCAAAAGCAAATTCTTTCGTAAACTCAGGACTTGTTCTTCTCCTCTTTCTGACCTGACCTTTGAGTGCAGCTGTGACTTTCACTGTCCCTTCCCCAGGTAAGCACCAGGCTCAACTTCGCCCAGCAGCTGGGCTGCCCTGACAGCACTGCTTGGGGAAATAAAACAAGAGAAGGATTTGTCACAAGAAAGCCCAGATTGTCAGTGAGAGCAGGAAAGTCAATCCAGCTTTATATCAGTCCCATTAACCTCAGCTCTCCCTTGCAAAGTAGGCAATTTAGTGCTTTCCCTGTAAAAGTTTTTGGTGCTTGGAAGGTTCCTGGAGAACCCAGTAATCTGGGAAGTGTGGGCTCAGGAGCCAACTCCTAAATGAAACCAACTCATCTCCAGCAAGATCTGTATGACGAGCAATTAAAGGCCTTAGGCCCAGAGGGCTGTCATCTCACATATTCTTTTTTCAGCTGGTTTTTTGCTTGGTTTTTTGCTTGGTTTTTCTTTTTTCTTATTCTTTTTTTTCCTTTTTTACAGATCTGCTCATATACATTTTATACACTGGAGCTTTGCAGAGCACAAATAACTTTTTTTAAAATTGAGAGGTCAGTTACTTGTGTTCCTGGAATCAACTTGGTCTTCCATGTCAGTCTGCCCTGGGAGGTTTTAGGGTCAGTGCGTTCTCCCTGCTCTGTATCAAGCCTGAATTCTTAGTAAGGAAAAAACATTGTTGTGGGCTATGTCCAAAGAGTTACAGCTTTATTTACAGTTTAGCTACCACCTACAGCAATGTAGCTCATCACTAGGATGCCTTGGGCATGTTTCCACTTTATAACTTAGTGAGGCTGTTTACAATATTATCAGCAGAAGAAATAAAGGATCAGGATGGACCTTTTATTGTGACCTTGATGTCTCCTTGTTCAGCTGCTTTTCTCAAAGCATATTCAGTCCATGGGCAGCCTCGTGGGCCCTGAAAGTACCTGGATACCTTTTCTGTACCCAGAAAAGTGTAAATTGCTGGGTGTTTTTTAATGTCACATTCATCCTTTTCTGTCTTCAGATCCCTACTCTTTCTCTCTGGATCTTGGAAGTTCTTTTGCTTCCTTTTCTATAGAAGCTCTAGATCTGAATCCAGGTTACATAGGGAGGAGAAAGAGGAAAGGATGTTTTTGGAGACTTTCCATGACTACCACAAGGATCAGGAGCTGAAGTCATGGTTTGGGCAGGCACATCAGTGAGAATTCCCCAGACTAACAATTAATCCAATTCATAGATGAAATGGATGCATCCTTTTGTTCCCTGCCCACAGCCTTCTTTGCCCTCCACCCAGTTAACTCAAATTGTGAAATTCTGGGCAGATTTTATATACATACACGTACTCAGCCTACTCTGTAAAGATACATGCACAGGCACAAATAAACACCCTGCACAAGCATGCACTGCACATGGTGTGCAGGTTTGGTAATATTATTCCTAGCTATTAATCTCCCTGTTTCTGAGTTTGTATGGATTCCTGTCTAATCTCCAGAAAGATAATTTCTTTCTATATCCTGAGTGCCAGTGATATGTAAAGGCCAAACTGCACTGCACAGTGCCCTTTGGGAAGAGACTCCTGCTTAAAAGCCTTCCAGATCTTGCCTGCCACAGAAGACTATATTTGGAAGGATGGGAAAGCAACACGAGAGGCACGTGGAGCAAAGGCTGTGAGCATCAGCAGTTTACGACAAGTAAACAGTTTCACTTCTGGAGCTGTTGTGTTTGTCAGTCTAGTAAACAGGATCTGACTTCAGTGAGATAAGAAAGCTGTAGGCCTGAACCTGTCCTCCTCCTCTGCAGTTTGAATTATACACTGCCCACACTCCTGTCAGCCACCCTGTTTCTTCCCTCTGTGATGCACCATTGCAATATTTAAGTCCACCATTGCAGTATTTATTTCCATTATTGCAATGCCCCTGCAGACTCCTTGGTTTTGCTGGAAGCAAAAAATCATCAACCTGGCTTCCTACTCATACAGGGATTTACAAAAAAAAGGGACTTAGTTTCAGGCAGCATTCCAAATCACTCCCAAACTGTCCTCTTCTGTTTGGAGAATAGGATATTGCTGTCCATTTTTTGTCCAGGTCACCAAGAATCAATGCTGGGAGCTCTCTCTGCTGCCCTGCTCAGAGGAGCCAGTAGTACAGCCTTGTCTGACAGCATCTGCTTTCCCTGAATAGTTGTGGACATTGCCCTCTCCACTCATCCCTCCAAGCACCTTGGAGTCATAAATTGCCATGCTAAAGCAAATGGAGTCATTTGCTCTAGCACGGCAAGTTCAGGGAATGATCTTCCCATTCAAGGTGAATCTTGATACCTGATGTATGAGAAGACCAGGCACATGTTAAAAATTCCTTGCTAATTTGGGTTGCCAGTTCATCAAAAACATCCTCCCAAACACGCACAGGATGTATTAAGTTATGGTATAGTAAGCGATCAGCTTGTCACACTGACATTTCTGCTCCTTGCCAGAAAGTCCTGGACTTCATTATCTCTCTCAAGAAATCAGATCTCCGAGTGTCACCCTGCAATAAATTTGTGTAACTGGAAACCTCTCCCCAGGCATACAAAGATCTGAGGACAAGTGAGCATTGCTGTTCTCTGAAGACTGATGTATAAATATATACTGCACGGACTAGCAACGTCCCTCCTCTGGGACAGGTCCAGTGCAGCCTCAGCATCCTTTGAGTCTTCATCCAGGGGCACTTTGGCATAGGCACGTGACATGTTGTGAGGTGGGGCGTATCTTTTGGGGCTACCAAACGAGGGGGTTGAATTGTGTCTAAGTTACTCCGTGGTGTTACATTCCCACTTCCCGTTCTACTTAGAAAAGCCTGGATGTGCTGCCTGTCCTGGCTGCAGGGGAGGTTGGCAGGGTGGCCCTGGCAGTGTCAGGACATGCTGTCACCTTGGTGACTTAGAGACCAGTAGGAACAACACTTGTAAATGAAACTTCCTCTGTGTGGTGATCCTGTGGTGAGGTTGTAGATGGCCAGAAAATCTGGAATCTGCAAGTTGCTGTCCCTGTACATGATCTCTGACCTCTTTTGTGAATCGATCTCTGCCTCAGTTTCCTTTTCTGAGAGTTGGGGGTGCCTGCTGTGTGTGTGAGTGGAGCTCAGGGGGCCACAGCAGCTCAGTCCTCCCCCGTGGTTCCTCAGTGTCAGAAGTGGAGAGAGATGTTACACCACATGGTCTGGGAGCCACTTCAGCAGGGCTACAAAGGAGCACCCAGGCTGATCTCTGGCTGATGTTATCATGGGCCGATGATTTCTCGCGGATGATGAAACTCACAGTAAGAACTCTTGTGGTGTAATGATTTTCCAGATTGTCTTGCAAATGCAATGCAGCATGTAATAGTTTGCCAGGGGCTCCTTGACTTCCTTGCGAAGCTGATTTTTGGGATACTTTCTCAATTTCAACCTTACTTACTGGTACTCTTAAGGAATATCACTGTAAATAGTCTAGCGTTTTGCAGCGTTCATGCCAGTCCATATTCTGTTTTACCTGGTTCCGTACCAAGCCATTAGCCCACACAATTGTCTATTATTTGCAATCTTGGCTCATTAAGGTGATAATTTGATAAAGTGGGTTGTTGTCTTTACCGTGGGGGCTCTCTTTGGGGTTGGTGCATTGACGTGAGGACAGCCCTGCCAATATGCTCCCCTGTTCTCAGCGGGTGCTACGGCACGTCCCGCACTGTGATTTATGGCCCCACTGCCTGCAGGCGGCCAGCTCAGCACACTGCCTGCTCCTGGCAGAGCCATCCAGGGAGTGTCTTGGGAAAAACCTGGGGATGGAGTGTGGGGGAAGGACTGGGGGAGGTTTGTGAGGAGACCTTCCATGGCTGTGTCTCTCCCTGACTCCTCTTAGGCGCGATCAGGACCTCAAGGAGGAGTTTGTTCCTCTCCTTGGAGGAAGAGCCTGATTCTTCAGTAACTCAGATGCTGCAATGAGTCGAGGAGGTCACAGAGATCTGTGAGGATGTCCTGGATAACTTTCCCTTCAGAGAGTAGTCAAGACAACACACAGAGGGTGGAGAGAGGTTATTTTACCCCAGCAGCAGGGTAGGGGCTTGGCTGGTACCAAGCTGCTGCTTTGAGGCTCAGTTTGTCACCCAGGGGCCTTGGAGGGACCCAAGGGGTGAAAGCAGCTTCATCCAGCAGCCCTGGGCAGGGTTTGTGTCAGAGACATCCCAAAGGGAGCAAATGGCAATGGTAAAGCTGAGTGCTGTGCACGTGATGATGACACAAAGTGAGGCTCGTTCAGGAGCACCTGCAGGGCAGGGATCTGCAGGGGAGCTCCTGTCCCATCATGTTCTGCCTGCTTGAGAAACCTGCACATAGTCCTGCTCAGCACCAAGAACAAATCATTTCCATGTGGGGATGGCTTACAGATTAATTAGTGGCATACAGTGGATTTTATATATTGCTGGGAAAAGTATTCTTGGAGACATAGTGCTGATAAAGACGAGTTTCTGGGGAGAGGAGCAGACACTGGGCATTATTGCAGTGGACTGGAGCAGATATGGAGCCTGGCCACCTGTGGGAGAAGGTAGAAATACCAAAGCAGCCCTTTCCCTTTCACTGTCCAGAAACTTGGTGCCAAAATGTTGCCTGTTCCTCCCCAGTGATAAAAGGGCAAGTTAAATAATTAATAATAATCTTAGTCTCAACGTGACTACTAAATAATTTTCTGTTAGACATTATGTAAATTTGAAGTCATTTTTTTACTGGTCATGCATAATAAAATAACTATGGTGATTAATTTTTCACCCTCAGAGTTTAATTAAGATCATTCAGGAGGTTTGGACTGATACACCGTGCTATAAATCATAGTCCAAGCCACTGAAATATCTGCCTAGCTTTCAGATTAGATAACAATATTTTGGGGGAGGAAATCTTGCTGACAGATAGTCACCTGAGTTGTCCAAATCAGGAGGCCATTTGGTCCTCTGAGCACTGAAATGATACATACTGGTTATTAATATACGCAATTCCATGTGTGCTTTTCTAGGTTTAATTTTAGGGATGGACTCATTCCATCATCTGTATTCCTGCACAACTCATTGTGGAATAAATAGAGCGTTGTTCTGTGTTGCCCTAATCGGCTTTTAAAGCCAGTGCAACTGAACTCTCCAAGGGGGTAAAGTGGGCAGTATCAAGTCACATTTTATTCCAGGATAAATGTGTCCAGGTGTTGTGTTTTGTGGGAACAGCCGTGTGCTCTGAATGCACAACCTCCGTTGCAATCACTCCTCAGGCTTAGACAAGCCCGAGTTTCCCAGTTCCAGCAGAAGCTGTGAGATGCACAGGGGTATTGATTGTAACTGCAGCCTCTCAGGGCTGTCAGAGCTCCTCCAAATGTCCTGAGCCCATCATCACGGAGCTGCTTTCTAGCACCTCCACAGTTTTCATAGTGCAGAGCAAAGTGAGCAGCCTGCACACTGATACCCTGGGAAAAAATGCCTGGGGAACAGTGTGCCCTACGGCAGCTCCTGGGATGCAGAGTTTTCCCTCTGTTTTCTCTGGGTGTCTCCCTGTGCTGTGCACACCCATGGCTTTGCCCCACGAGTTGGAGCAAGTCTGCAGGATGTGTCAGTGCACAGGATGGACCCTGACTCATGGGGAAAGCACGTATGGAAAACGTTGCCGTACTCCTACAAATGCTTGGTTTTCATTGCTGTGTGATTATTTTTTTTCCACTTGAAATAAATGAGGAGTTTAGCAATAAAAGCTAATGCTGAAAGGAAGCGGTGCAGGTGAGCCCTGTAGAATTTCCCACGGCATTTATAAACAAAACTGTGTTCAGGAGAGAGAGTCAACTGGGTTTCAAAAAAGAAGGTGGAAGGGAGCTTCTCTGATGCCCAGAAGGTAAAGCATAAAATGGCCCTCTTGCTGAATCTTCACTGCTAGACTTGTTACTCCAGAGTTGCAAAACAGCACAACACTACCCTGGAACACTTATTCCTAAATCCTACTGTTTTATTCCAGAAGGAAGAGTATCTTTGAGGAACAATTTTGTAATAACTACTGTGCTTTAAATTCACACCTTGTATTCTTCCCAATTGATTGTCAAAGATAGGCAAATTCTAACTTTCCTTTTAGTCTCATTGCTCTAAATCCAGAATTCCTTTTTTCCTGTTGAAATAAGCCAGCAGTTTTCAGTTGTACCTATGAAATGTGTCATGTCAAAGGAATGACTCTGGATTTTACCCCACAAATGTGGCCCACGGTGTGTGAAAAGAGACTGTCTGGATTGATCCCACCACCCCCTGCCTTGGCTGAAGCATCCTGAGCAGTTCTACAGCAATGGAACAGAACAGGCAGCAATGGAACAGGCAGCAGTTCCAACTGCAACGGTCAGGGAGAACAGAATATTAACACAATAATTAACATCTAATTTAGCAGTTAGATCAGGTTTAGGTGGGTTCCTGCATTAAGTAATTGCTTCCAGAGGCAAGTGGTTCTGGGGCTGCTCACTCCACTCACAGGGGCCAGGCATCCACCTCCCTCCAGTGTCTCCACAGCCATGGAAAGCAGCTCCATTAATGGTGCTTTGGAGGGTTTTGTCTGTGAATGCTGTGAGGAAACCCCTCTCTTGAGGCATTAAAGGAAATGCAGGAATGGAAGCACATCTTTACGGTCAGGCTTAGAAGCAGGAAATAGAAATGAATTTAGGCACATCCTAATCTTCCTAGAAGCTGAAGATCTCAGTATAATCATCCTTAAATATCTGCCAAAGGCTTGTGGTTTGTGTTGGAGAAAATGGCCACTTGTAGACAGGTCTCTTCTGGGAAAATGTGTTTTGCTGTGCCATATTCTTGGTGACTAATTCCTTCATTCTGCAGGTTTGGGTGTCAAAGCACGATGGAGCACTGGGAATTTCCCTGCTGAGTGTCCATCTTCAGTGCTCCTGTCACCAGCCATTGCCTCAAGGTGACAACAAGGTCTCACAAGGGATTCAAGATTTTACATTGCCACTCTGTAGGTCTGCAGCCTTACAGCTGATTCAGATAGTTGAACCATAGGAGGAATAAAGTCTTCATCCTTCTGTTTGGAAAAGGGCTATGATGAAGCTGTGTAATCTTTCCTGCTTCCCACGGGAGGGACAGGGCTCCCTGCCATGCTCACGGGAGCCTAAACAGCCACCTCCCTGTTGTCCCCAGGTCCCCTCATGCGTCTCCTCTCGGCTCAGGCCCCGACAGCTCCGTCTTTCCCTGGCGTTTGGCTCCTCCCCAAGGAGACTGCAAGGCTTCGGCACTGCTCCTTTTTTTGAATGCTAGATGCTGGCTTTGATAATTCAGTGCTGTGTAAAACATCTTTTGGATTTCTGGAGCCCCATGCTGCACCTCCTCTTTCCCCGGCAGGGCAGGTGAGGAGGAGGCAGTGAGTCCTGGCTGGTGCACAGCCCCCACTGCCCACTTACAGGCAGCTTCTACTGAGATTTTAATTTCTGTGACTGACTTTCCAGTCCCTTTGTTCAGCCTTTTAAATTTTCCTTTATTGTTCTAGCCTGTCTGCAAATATATTTGTTTTCCTTCCAGAAAAGCCTTGGCTTGCTCAATTAGCAAGAGAGCTCTTTGTGGAGGGTGCTGTAGCTCACTTTCTGCTGTGGATAAGTGCTCCTGGAGCATTTGGCTCTTCCACAGGGAGGGTTTACTCCTGCCATCCTCACACCCGGTGCTACTGGGCAACCTGCTACCCAGATTGCTGGGTGCTGCCTTGAGAAAAGGAGATTTTGTGACACAGGAGTCTAAATACGTTGCTATGGTTCAGAACAATCCATGCTGTCCTAAGCTACGATTCTTAGCTGCAATTTTTGCTCCCTGCCCTATTGGGTCAATACCGTGTTTTCCACACACATGGGCTCTTTCATCATCCAGATTTTTTATTTGCTTTTGTCTTACTTAATGGCTTTGCCCCTTTGTTTAGAGCGGAGGTTATGAGGATACAAGTCGAACATCATCTCACCCACCCCATTCAGATCTGAGCCCTGGCCTGAAGACACCCATCCTCGGTGGGGACCTGGGCATGGCTCATGCAGCACAGGGGGAGTTTGTAGAAATGAGTGTTGATCTGGAAGGCACCTTCCTGCCTGTCCCCAGGGCAGATCCGGAGGCTGTCCCCAGCCCCCCTGTGACTGGCTGCCATGGAGAGCTGCCCTCCTATGCTGGGACACCAAGGGGGAAGCCTTGCAGGAGAGGCTGCAGAAACCTCTGCCATTACATCTGCACTGAGTGTTTGCCTGGACACTGGATGAAGAATTTCTCCTCTCCGGGGATTTGTGGCACTCTGTGCTGCTATTTTCCCTGGTTTTGCAGCCTGTTTTAATTGTGGGTTTGCCCTTACAAGCTGAGGGCCAAAACCTAATAGAAAGCTGTTTACAGTGCTGCTTGCAAAGTCTTCACAGAGTTCAGGGGCTATTTCAGCAAGACATTCCCAAACAGTTCTTCACTTCATATTGATCCCGGTCTGTTCTCTTATCCACTCTCCATCCTGTATGAGAGCTCAGGCTGTGCCAGCAGACCCACAACCTTCTCATGCTATTTAGCGACCATGTACCAATTAATGTCGTCACTTTGTGAGTGCCCTGTGAGCACAGGTAGATATTAGGACAACTCCTGGAGCCTCACAGCTCACTGTGGACATGGGAGCTGCTTTGGCAAAAAGTTGGGCAGAATTTGATTCATTTTTCGGGACAGAAATCATTCTTGCATAGGACCCTCTCTGCTGGGGGACGTGGCATTAGGATGGCATTCACAAGGCCCTTTCCTCACAAGTCCTGTGATCTCTGAGGACCCTGCCCTGTGTGGGTATGAAGGCTTGTGGGTTTGCCACTGGCACAGGAGTGGCATTTGCCCTTGCTGGAACTGGGTAGCTGCTGGAGAGGGTTATTTGCTCTGTGTGATTGATCACATCTGGGCACACATAACGCTGCCTTGCGAAACAGCCCTTGTATGTGTCAAACTGACTCACAGCGTGGCCTGAGGTAGATGTAAGGGGACATTTAAGGAACAATGGAATTTCACAGAGAACCATGCTACTTTTTAATTTCTTTTTTGCTCCTGGAGCAAAAGGCCTTTGTCGGCTGATGGGAACAGGGCACAATGTCCCATGGGACCAAGGGGGTCTCTTGTGATGGCTGTGGACATGGGAGCTGGGCCATTAATGCTGCTACACTCCAACCCTGCCTCTGTCTCACCAAGGTGAACATGTGTGGCTCACACCTGTGGACTTTGATGGAGAGGGTGACAGAGCAGGCCTGATTTTCCCTGCATTTCTGCACCCCCTGTGTGATCTCAGGATGCTCCCCCGCCATGAGGCTGTGAGGAGAAATAAACATCCATGAATATCCACGCATATATCGTTCCTTGATTATTTCTACGGGCAAATCTGTCTCCTGGGAAGGTTGCAGGAAACCCCACTGCAACAAGTGTGAGCCACTCCACAGCAGCATTGAGGCCCTGAGTTTGCAGCTCAGTGTGTATCCTTCAAACACCAGGTGATCTGTGAGTAGGAATTGGGCATCTAAAATGGATCTCAGCCTGGTCTTTCCCCAGCTGCTTTTTGTTTGTTAGCTTTCACGTAAACTTTGCCTTTTACCTTATGAACATGGCAAGCACGGAGTGAGGTTTTTGCAATCCCACAGGCACTTGATCAGTGTTGATGCTGGGGCTGTGGAACAGAGCAAATCAGTTCCTGGCTGGCTCATGGCCTGCTGTGATTCCAGAGCTGGAGTTACTGGGAGGGTGGGCTTTATCCCTTCAACACCTTCCTATCACTGCTGAAGCGATGCTACCCTGACATGTCAACACTGAGAATAGATCTGCTGCTCACAATCCTTCTGCTGGCAACCAGTGCTGCAGTGAAAGATGCCCTCTAATTAATGTACTTCAGAACGAATCATCTGTAAATGGATCCATGCATGGCGCCAGGCACTCCTGCCTGAGCTGTGGGGCTGCTCGTGTGAGGAGGGGCTCCTTGTGCACATCATTTACACCACTGGGCCTTGAGCATTTGGCCCTGGATGGTAAAATCGGTTCCCAGCTCCCCAGTCCACAACTGTGTTTTGGATGCTTTGGTGGAGGCTCACCAAGGCCACTTCTGAGCAGATCCATGAGTGTCTCAGGAAACAGAACAGCCTGGAGCAGTGAGCAGTGAGCAGTGAGCCCTGCTCTGCTCGGGATTTGGTGCTGACTCCAGGCACAGGGCAGAGCCAAGGAGAGGTACTCGGCACCCGAGCTTTTATTGCAAGGCCTTTGAGTCCTGCCTGAGGCTGGGCTGCAGAAGACAGATGAGCTGTCATTTAACGCTTGCTTATCTGGCCCTGCTGACTACAATGAAATGCTTTTGTTTTACCAGGGACGTCCGAGCAGGCCCGTCCTGTGAACTTTAAGGATCTGGGTGCAGGTGGAGGATGGGAATGCAGCCCAGCCCTTCCCAAGGCACGGTTCTGCAGGAGCCACTGCTGTGCCACTGCACAGGGTATGGTGCCTCTTCCACCCCTTAACAAACACAGTAACGAAGAAATGTCCTGTAGAGGTGTGGGAACTCTGTGTGACTCCTGTGTATAAAACCACGACAGCACCGGATCCCATTGTGCAGCTCTGACCCCTGGGGCAGCCCCAGCCACACGTGGGTTTGGTCAAGCACTCAGTGACACCAGACTGTTGCCTGTTCTTAAGGAAGGGCATGGATGTCTCTCCGTGGAAGCTGAACCAGCACATGGATCTGCATCACAAGAGCAGTGAGAGCAGCAGCTTCCTGACTAAGAGTTATGCAGAACAACCGGGGGGAAGCAGTGCCTGCTGTGGATTGATCAATAATGCCATCTTTTCAGTGTTTCCTGGGGAAAAAAGTATTCAAAACTCTGCTAAAGGAAATTATCTTTTAGGTTGAACTAAACATTTCATGTTATTTTGAAATACCCTTTCCAGCCTGGAATCCTGTTTGGTTTGGTAGCAGAAAACCTGACAAATAGTGAGCTGAAAGTTTGGAATTTTCATAGAGAAGTAGAGACAAGCAACTGCTGCATGTGTTTAGGGCAGTCTGAGCTCCTGCTTAGCTCTCTGAACATCTCAGAGAGGGTTAAAAGGGATGAGGATGTGTCAGTTCTATGCCAGGTAGTGAACTTCAGCCTGCGGTGACACCAACTTCTGCAGTTTTACCATACATTTTGTTACAGTTGTTTTTCAAAGCTCTGGTTCCTTATATCCTGTAATTACGTGATAGTTTCAGCATTCTTTAAAGCTGAAGGTAAATTGACAACTTTTGTGATTGTACAGAATAGCTTAAAAACAACCAAAAAGTTTTAAAAGGAAGAAGGGCAAATAGAGGAAACCCAAAATTACATTTCTTTGAAATCTCAAGGTTTGTAAGGCAAACTTGTGATTTTGTGGCCTAGGACAGGACTGCTAAGTGCTTGGTGTTGGCAATGCTTTGTTTATTTTCCGTGCTTGGATTTCTGCATGGCTTTATACACATTATGAAAAACGCTGTATTTTACGTTATTTTTTAAAAGGAAGCAGATTGCTTGGTTGGTTGGATGATCTCCAAACCAGACTGTAACATACTATAAAAATTCTATAGTGCACTGTAACAAGCTACAATAGGCTAAGATGTTACTTTACCAGCATAAAAACCAGGCATATTACGGAGGAAGAGAATTATATGGTATATTGCTTATGTTCATGGCCAAAAAGAGGAAGAAAAAAATATACGCTGTGTGTGTAAACAGCATATTGGAATTACAGAATGAAATTTAATTAGATCTTATAAATAAAATCCACATACACTGATTTATGATATATTTCTTTCTCAGCCTTTGAAATGATGGCTGCCTTTGCTTTGAAAACCAGTCATTTGCAGACAGCAGGTCTGTAATTCACAAACTGGCACAACCAGAAGTTTGTGGATTTGAGCTGGCAAATGCCAGTCCCAGCATATCTCTTTCTGAGGCACAGGCTGGGATTCCCAGTGAAGGAGGCAGGGGAAACACACTGCAAAAGGCATCTGTGTAATTTCTTTTTTTCAAATGTGTAATTATAAAGATTAAGTCACTTGTTTTGTTAATTAAAAAACAACATTAATATAATACATAATTATAATCAAAGAGAAAATTTACGGTCTTTGTAGGCTCCATCTCAATGTCCTTTTCCCTAGAGGGAATGCTTCATGCTATATTTGCAAAAAATATGTGATTAGTACCCAAATTAATACCCAAAGAGTGAGAACTAAAAGCAGCTGGAACACAGGCCTTTCTCAGGGCTCAGGACTGGATCAAGCCCTAATTAAACACACTTAGGAAGGGCTGGATGGAGCTGCCTTTGCTCACACTGCTGAAGCATCAGTTTTCCTCTACTGCATTGCTGTACCATGGACTTCCACTTCTTTGCCCCAGAACTGACAGCAAGTCTGACCTCCAGCGCTAAAGACAGGTTTATTTAATGTCTTCTGGGGTTTTATTTGTGTCTTACTATGGAGTCTTCACGTCACAGGGCCCAGCTTTCCTCTCTGGGTAAATAGGTAGAGGCTGAACCGAGACAGCTCTCCCAAAGTGGGACTGTCGCTAGATGATGGCTCTGTCTCTGTGATATTGAAAACAGACATCAAGGCACTTTTCACTAACACATTCCATCAGTGCTAGAGACTTGTCACACAGGGAGCAAACACCGAGTGAAGCAAAGGAAGCATTTACAATTTGCTGCCATGAAAGGAGACAAGATAAATCAATAGAAACTAAATTAGCACAGCCAGCGGCCCTCACACCTACTTTGGAAACTCTATTAAAATCCATGGCCTAGAATTTGCAGGAGGGATTATGTGCGTGAAGGGTGAGTCAAGATTTTAGAGTGAGCTAATGTAAGTGACACCCACTTCTCAAACTGCCTGAAAACACTTACTGCCAGCATGTGCTGCCAAAGACAAGAGTTCTAGTAAGCATTTGCTGGCTGTCATTGGCCTCAGATAAATCCGTTGGGAGGGGAATAGTGGAGGAGTCAATCAAAAGATAACACCGAGTAAAGCTCAGTTGCATAACACAACGAGAAGTCAAATTTAACCAAAGCTGAACATATGTCTGAGTACCGGGGGCACAGGCAGAAGTGTGATGGCTCAATCAGAATCTAAAGAGAGTCAGATTTGAGAAGAACACACAGGAACAAGATCTGACAAATACCCCGTGTGATTGAGTTGGTTGTGTTATTGTGCTGCTCTTGGGTGACCTTTTTGATTCAGCTGAAATTATATCTGTCCTGGGCGTTTGCAGGATTTGTGGATTGATGACAGCATCCCACTGACAGGCTGAGGCACAGGAAGACTTGCTAAAAGCCAAGTGGAGGTAAATATTTCCTTGCAGAAATCTGTCTATTGGCACAATGAACGCAGCATTTGCAGGAAGCATCCTGTGTGTGTGTTCTGTGCAGTTGATCTGCACACACAGGGCAATCTCAGACACTGGGATTTTGTAGAAGCACAGAGCAGGCTCAGATCTTCAGGGTCACGTGTCTTGTATAGCTGATCCTTATATATGTGACAAAACCAGGAATGCCAGAAGTCCAGCAACTGCTACTCTCAAACTGGCTGCTGGATAGCCAGGAATCCTAGACAAGCAGTTGCTTATCTCTACTTCCCTTTGAAAATTCCACCTTTTCAGCAAATATATAAAGTCTTCTAATTCTGCTATGCATGGTTTGCATGAGGAAAAAAAGAAGTATCCAGGAAGACCTCAACACATGGCAGCTCTGTGCAAAGAAAATACCATTGTCAGCACACTTAGTCTCGGCTCCCAAACACCTTCAGGAGAATTTCCTTTTTTCCTGGTACTGACAGTAGCACGCTGGTAGAGCCCTTGGGACTTGCAGGGGAGGAAGAGCTGGATCAGGGCTGGCTGCAGTGCATTTTTCAGCTTTGCCCTTTTTCAGAGCTTCCCAAGGAAATGGGTACGTGCAGGCACTGGCTCTGCACTGTGGAAAGGGCAGAGAGCTCAGAGTCACTTACCCAGTGCCTGCCAGGGAACTGCAGGGATAAACTAGTCTGGTCCTGCACCAGCTTGGCAGCAGTTTGCAGAGGAGCACAGGCGTCCTGCAGGAGCAGAAAGGCACCACTCAGCACTTTACAACACAACTTTAAATTGTCAAAATAGTCACAGAGTGGGGGTTCTGCCAGACTTGGTTGTGTTCTTCAGCTGCATTTCCCTTTCTAGGCTATTAAGTCCTTCACCTGGGAGATGATAGAAACAACAGGCATTAATAGCATGGCGCATACAATAAAATCTAAACAATGCAAACCACGTGCAATATAAGCAGGAAGAGAATTCTGTGTGTGCTCTCTGCAATTGCCTGGGCCTTAACATGCAGTAAATTGCAGCAAGTAAAGGCTGTGGAGTATGGATCATAAACTTGAATTCCACTGCTCAACTGTCAGGGCAGAGATCTGAGGAACATTATAAAATACGAGAAGTGAATTTAGGAGCCTCTGTTTTGATGAGAGGGATTTCAGGATTGCTTTCCAAAGGTCTGCTGCACAGCGTTTTCAGAATACCAGGCGCCAGGATTGCTCTTCTCTTTTGTAAACCCCCTGATGTTTCTTGTGCATTGGCACTGCACCTCGCTGGGGGAGACTTTGTTTCACAATTGGATATTTGGGCACTGTGGTAATGGGAACTAGGAGAAACGCAGAAGGACTTTCATGCTGAATCACAGTTTATCTGCTGCACAGCAGAAGGGAGGATTCCAGATCTTTTCTTCTGCTTTTTACCTTTGGGAAGTTTATGACAAACATCTTCTAAAATGATCCTGGGGAAAGAAATAGCCATCCCCCCTTTATTTTCTGTCTTGACTCCAGCAAACAAGTGGGAGATACTTCACCTATAGGTGGTCAGTCAGGCTGGCTGTGCTGACTTCACATGCTAGAGGTGAGCTGGGGCTGGCAATGCCAGCTAGATCCTTGGATGCCATCCCAGTGTGCTGTGTGCTGCCCATATAGACCTGGATTTTGTGGGGCAAGAGCTGAAACCTAAAAGACGGGCTTGTAAAGTTTCTGTAGTGGGTTTTTGGTGGGAAAGCTTGTCATTGTCCAGTGCTTATACACGGGACAGCTGCTGCAAGCAGACTATTCTAATGTACAAAGTCTCTCTGATTCATTTTGGGGGACCTTGGGACTGCATGGGAGGTAAATATGAGAAGGGCTGCTCAGGCAAAGCCTTTGTGGTTGTGCTTAAAAATGATTGTTAGATATGTTTAATGTGGAACAGATTTTCTCTTCTCCCTGTGTGGTTTGGTGGGGTTGGGAGAGCCTGTGGTGCTGGAATTCTGCCTTGGATGAGCGGAAAGGACCTTGCAGGGCTTCACTTGAGGCTCAGGGTCCTGTAGGCCTGGACCTTCTTCCTACTCCAGCCCATTTCCACCTCACATCTGTTCAGTGATAGTGCCTGCAAGTCAGTCATGGAGCACACTCTAACCTGAGAGTGGCTGATGTCCCATCCCAGCAGAAAGATGCTCTTGGAGGGGAGAGCTGGAGGGCACAGGGGGCTGGTACACTGGCACACAGTACTGTGGAGCACTGCAGAGGAGTCCCCCGGAGAGAGGGAGGGCAGAAGGGACAGGCATGGCCAGGTGAGGTGCTGGCAGATGGCAGCTGCTGTGAGAAGTGCCCAGGTGCCTGGCCCTGAGCCTGGCCTTGGTGCCGGGTGCCTGTGGGTTCCAGAGAGGAGGGTGGCAGGAGCTCCGCTGGCTGTGCCAACAAAGGCTGCGCACAGCCTCTGCCTGTGCCTCTGGAGTGCTGGGCTTTCCCAGAGATGGACAGGGACCTTAGCATGTATTTAAACACATGCCCATGGTGTCCTTGCCAAGGGAGAGGCGAGGAACATCAGCCTTGTGCCTTGTTTCATCCAAGACACAAACCATCAGAAAGGCAGGGACTTCATTACGGCTAGAAACCAGTGATTTAGGCAATTTGGATTCCCAGGGATAGCTGCTGACTTTTCAAGTGGGCTCACCATAGGCTTAGAGGACTTCTGACAGAGCTGGTGGGAGAAGGGAGGTCTCAGGAGCTCCTGTCCCCGTGGGCTGCTCGGTGAAGCTCTGGAGCCGCCGTGCCCGGCCGTGGCTGTGCTCCGGGCGTGGCACAGCTCCAGCCCTGGAGCTCCTCCTTGGCGCTCGAGCTGGGTCATCCTGCAGCTCCCCTGCATCCCAGTTGTTATTAATGGCACACCTGGTGCCAAGTAGGATCTTTTCCATTCTTAATCTGTGATTAACAAGGTTGTTAAAGTCATTCTCGGCTCTGCTGAAACCAAACAGAGTTTTATATGACATACTGGATAAAGGCTCTGTTTGAAATAATCTTTAATCTTAGTTTGAGGATTAAATCATATGTAAACAGTCACATTTTATCAGCTCGGCTACAAAGTAATTTATTTGTTAGTCTAATTTTAGTAACTTGTAGGTAATTCAACACTGTTTGAAAGAGGTTATATAGGAGTGAGCAGCTCTAATTTTCCACCAGTAGAACAAGTAAAGGAGTCCCCTCATCCTGCACAAGGCCCTGCCTGTTATGAGTGGCTGCATGGATTTTAGAAAAGCTATTCCAAATGTGTGAAAAAGCAGCGTGACTGCATGTGGGGCTTTGCAGGACCAAGGCCTGCCATTGTGTTTTTTTGGCAGAGCTGTTTGACATTGCAGTACATTTTTGTAAGTGCTCGTGTTGCATCTATTTTTACTGTGTTGTGCAATTAGACTTTCAGGACAGAGCTATAACTATTGAACATTGTGCTGGAAGTTACTGTACGTCAGTGATGAGATAAGATTTTCCTTACAACTAGAGGAGGATGTAACTGTGGTATCTCTATGACAGTTTCATGGACATTCAAAGATGGGGAGCAATCCTTGTGAACATGATTATTAGCTCAGCCTTCACTATAGGACTTGATTTTTCCTATTGGAAAAATTATTCTACGCTGGAAGTCTGAAAGATGTTCCCACGTGAAATCTGATGTGTAGGATGTGAAACTTTTCCCTTTGCATGAAGGCATTTCAATGTGATTTCTGAGTGAACATGGATATGGTTTTATTGCTGCTTGGTGCTAACAGCTGAAGTAGGTTCCAGGAGAAAAGGGGCTGAAAGTTGATTGGCAGTGAGTGATCATAGTGAAAATTGAACTCTGGCCAGGAATATTTTACACATGGAGACTCTCCTCTCCTTACAGCACTTGGGATTTCCAGGTGATTTTGATGGGTGTACGGGACTCTCAAAGTCTCTATTTCCTACTCCTGCTTCTAGCTAGACTTTATAGAGTCTGATTCCAAATGGCCTGACTGTGCCTGCATTAACTCCTCTTTGAAAGACAAGCCTTACTGTGCCATGGGGGAATTTCACCCATAAGTGCCGAGCTTTTGTTTTTCTATTGGGAAATTCAGGTTGAATAAATGCCAAAGAAAGCTTAAAATTTTCCCTTGCTTTTCTGCCCAGCCTCTTGCATGCTTGAGTATTGGTCGTATCCAGATCAGTATGAACTCACACTGGTAACTGAAATTCCTCCTTAAAGGATCAAAGCTGTGCGATGTAGAGTAGGAATGCCTTTATTTGGGTAAAATTGATCTAGAAATTATAGCAGCTGGCTTGAGTTCTTGGCCATACACATCCCAGTGCTTTAGAGGCAATGTTTACAGGAAACTTTCCCTCTTTTTTTTGCAGTTCAGCTGGTTGAAGACATCTCATTATCTGCCTGGCTTGCATGTCTGCATTTGGTGAGGATTTGAGTTTAAAACACTTTAAAGAATACTCTGAATTCATAATCTGCCAGGGCTCTCTCTTGGTTTGTGTGATTGGGAAATCTGGATACCAGGGCAGGAAAGGCCAATATGAAAAGAATAATGTGACTCAACTGACTGTGAAATTCTTCTAGGAACAGGTGTAATTGTGATCGTAAACCTTTGTGAGATATTTTGCTACCAGCTTTAATCCCTGCAGAGGGGAATATTTAGGAGCAGGAGAATGAATGTGAATGTAACTTCAAAGGCTGAGTTAAAAGATCAGGAACACGAACCTTGGGTCCAGCTAAGGAGCAGCTGAGCACTGAGGGGGCCGTGGCTCCCTTTGATCCATCATTCTCCTCCAGATCGGTTCATCTGGGACTCCAAGAGGCCCTAATGGGGATCCTTAGGGTAATGGTCACCCCAGCCACTGTCCTTTCTAGCACAACCTTGCGTTTCCCCATTAGTCATGTTTTTTTTAATGGGGTAACATCAACTGTGTAATGAATAGATCACAAAATCCAGGAGGGTGAAAAAAAAGAAGAGTAAAATTTTGCATCCGTGGAACTGTCTGTGCTTGAGAAAGTGGTGCTGGACTGGAGTGGCTCTTTGAGAGAGGGCACTGAAAAAGCAGGTGAAAAAGGTCATATTTCCTCATGCCTTGTGGGGGGCACAAAGCTTTTCTTCAGAGAATGCAGAGGAAATGTAAAAGCAGGCAAGGGTCTGAGAACCGCCCAAGGAAGTTTGATATGGGTTGAAAGTTCTTCCTGTGCTTAGGGCCAGCAGGAGGAGGAAAATGCCATTTGCGTTCCTCGGGAGCTCAGGTTTGCACAGCTCCTTGCAAAGGCCTCTCTGACGGGTGAACTTTTCCCACTGCCATTAAGGAAACACCACTCGGGGGTGATTTCAACGGGGGAAAACGAGAAGCTATAAAGACAAACATGTAGGAAGTGCTATAGAGTGATAAGGAAGCCACAGTGGTAAATCAAAGCCTGAGGAGGAAGGATATGAAGGGGCACACAAGTATAAATCTCTCTAAACTGATCAAGGAGCTGGTGGGACCTTTAGAAGGATGTGAATGGAGAGTCAGTGGTTGGAGCTGCTGAGGAGCTGAATGAAGTCCTTGACTTGATAAGCAAGGGAGAGCAGCTAAAGGTCACATAGTCTATGGAGGACAGGGAAACACGGTGGTTTTCTATGTAGGGAGAGAGAGAAGGCATATTATTTAAAAGTTTTATGTATGTAACCCAAGCAGACAGTTGGGAAATTAAAACTACTAAAATTGACAAGTCACCAATTTTAGATTAACTTCAACCTACAATAACTGAACTTGGTTTCTGGCCTTGGAGTTTGAGAGGTCCCTGGGAGAGCAGTGGTGTCTGAGGAAGGAGACAGAGAAAGCATTGTCTCCTTATAAAAAAAAAAAAAAGGAAGCATATAACAGCAATTAAAAAAAAAAAAAAAAATCATGCAAGTTGTAAAAAAACTCACCTAAAGTAGCTATTACTAAAGGGCAAGCAGAAAGCAATGTTTGAGAGCCATTTGGTAGACAGTGAAGTAGCCTTTAATACCCAGGGCTTAGTACCCAATACTTACATTTCTGAAATCTGTACTTTTAAAGGGCTGAATGTACATCAAAAGCAGCACCAGCTATCACAAAGGTCTGGTTTTGGAAAGCACTTTGAGGCGTTGCTGCAGTACAGACTGTCCCCCAGAGCAATGCAGTGCCTGGGGCCACACAGGTGCCCCAGAGCAGCCTGCACCTTCCTGATTCCCCAGTTCCAGTGAAAATGGCAAACACATTCCAGTCTTAATGTCGTGGAGTTTTAGAGTGCCCTATGAGTCTAACCTACAGTGTTTTACATCCACTCGGTGCTACTTGTGGCCAGCTGGAGCAGTGGCAGATGAGAAACTTGGTCACACTGGTGCTTCCAGCTGCCCCGGTCTCTTGGGACTGATGCTTCCACCACGCTGAGACACAGGATGCAGCAGGATGCAGCAGGATTCAGCAGGATGCAGCTCTGTGCTCGGATGTCTTCTTTATGGTCAGAACTATTCCTCCAGGGATTTGACTGAATGACAGGGTCTGAGCTTCTGCCAGACCCTCCTTCTCCCACACCCAGTGCGAGCGCTGAGGTCTCATCCTGTAGATGCTGTGCTGACAGCAGAGGACCTTTGTCAGGTTATTTCAGCTAAGCCATGGTTTTTCAACTTTATTTTTAATTTATGAAGCTCTAAACATTTGAGACAGCAGATTTGAACCCTCTTACAGCAAACCTAACCCTATTTACTATCTCCTTGCTCATGTAAATTCTTAGGAGCTTTTCCCAGACCTACAGAAAGAGTCTGTGTGCCCAAAGGGACCATGGTTTAATGAAATTACTCCTGCTCAGAGGTTTTTCATTAGCTCTATGAAGATGGAGAGAAGCAAAGGGAGAAGGATGCAGTACCACAAGCTCTTCTCACCTTCCAGAAACTAGGAATACTCTTTATTTAGAGGAGAATTTCAGTAGAGTTCCTAAGACTCATGTCCCACTAAAGAGCAGAGGCACAAGGCTCCTCTTGTGAGGTGTCAAGTTACCCGGGAGACAGACTGAGCAACTGAGAAATGTTGCAAGTTTTTGGAAAAGAGATTTATATATAAATGTGTTACGGGAAAAAGTACCTCTGGTCATACACATGGTAATTCTTCTGTCTTACTTTGTTTGCTATCTTTCTTTCTTTATTGTTTTCAAAGATTTAAAGGAATTTAATTAAAAAGGCAGTTTAACTACCCTCTTCTTTCCAGATAACAAACACTAAAATAAAATGAAGTGAAATACTGGAGAGCCTGCTTTATACCCCTTTTAAAACTGAACACAAAAGCCAAATGAGATCATAGGGTTTATCGGGCAAGCTTTTTCCAGAAAAGATGAGGAAGCACTCCTGCCACTGTACAAGGAACAGCTGAACTTTCGTCTGAAAAGCCATGGTCAGTTCTCATCATCCATCTTTGGGAAGGATAAATCCAAAGTGGAATTTAGGAGGTGACTGGGATGATAAGTGGTGCTTGCAAGGAAAAGCCAAAGGAGTGTGGGTCGTTCAGTGTAGGAGGGCTGCAGTGAGGGCACTGCTTTCTGTAGCTGCTGCAGAGGAAGGATATTCTACCAAAGAAAGGAAATCTTTGGTAGACAGAATGATTATAAACTGTCATGCAATACACTTAAGGTGGAAGGAAATAAGGAGGGCTCTGAGTCTTGGAACAATGGGTTCTGCAAGACCTTGGATTGGAGCAGCAGTGCCAGGTCCCATTTTGTAACCTGTACACAAAAGGGATTGAATGTGGAACTGTGAAAGTGGGGTCTGGCTGCAATGATCATCTCCAGTCCTGTATGCTCCCAGAATATCATTAATTTCTTCTATCAGCTTGGTATTCCATAGGCAACTGTCTAGCTGTGATCTTTCAGAGAGCTAAAATCAGCTTTTATCCTCTGATGGAGTTCTCTCTTGGAGCTGGCTTGATGGTGGGTCTGGGAGCTGCGACGGAAGTGCCAGCAGTGACAGGTTACAGACCCATTGCCTCCACTGGAGGTGGCAGCCTGGCTTTTCTCCTGGTGGCTGTTGTGCCAGTGACCACGTCTGCATCTCTCTCCCGGGAGTGCTGCCATGCCTTCTGCTGGCAGTGGCTGCCTCTGGAAGCTCTCCCATCACTGTGGGGACACTTCCAGCTCCTGGTGGCTGCAGATCATCCCACTGAGTACCAATAGCTGCCGGGAGAGCCTGGAAATTGGGATGCAGGAAGAGAATGGATGTGTAGGGCTGCTTTCATCCTGCACCAGAACTGAGAGCCGTCAGTGTCGAGCAGGCCTGGACTCTGCTGGTCCCTCCTGGGGCAGGAGGCAGGAGCGGAGCCCGGGTGTCAGATGTCTGTCTTAGCCTGTGACCAGCAAGAAACTCTCCATCTAAATCAACAAGAGCTCTCCAGACTTCGAACCATGGCGAGTGGGTATTTTTAGAAGCCAATCAATCAGTGGTGACTGTTCAAGTTCAGACAAGTCAAACACAGCCTGCAAAGTTACACAGAAGTGCTGTGTGTCGTGGAAGGTTGGTGAGCCTGCTTGTTCGACAAGCTGTGCCAAATTCGTGAGCTACCAGAGCCCAGCTCTTTTTAGAGAGATAGCTGTAAGAAATATAAACAGATTGTGGATTGTAAAACACACAGTTTTTAAACTGAAGCAATAAATTGCAGACTGGGCTTCTAGGGAAACCTTCTTTCAAGGTGCTAGAATTGTTTTCCAAACCTGAGCACACCCCTAGGTTGAGGGGTTTTTGTCTTGGCTTTATTTGCAGGTGAGGAAGTTGAGGCACAGTAGCAGGAGCTGGAGTTCACTAATACTGAGCACAAGGAAGGATCCTCCAAGGAGCTTGCAGGGTCCTCTAGATGCTATTCTAGTGTGCGGGGGTGAAATAAAATAATAATAATGAATCATCTCCATGAAAAATGCTGATGCAGCCTGGACTCAGACTGAACCTCTAAAACCAGAGACCAACAAGTCAGCACCCAGATTAGAAAATGCTGTTGTTATGATTTCCAAACTCTCCATTTATCCAGTTTGAAAATGGGCCTGGTGTTTTCTGTTGTCATTGACTGCAGAGAAAAGAACCTATGGCTCTTCTGTCTGCTTCTATGATGCTTCTTGTCCTTCCCTCCATCACTGCAAGGCATTGGCTCCAGAGCTCCACACCGGAGTCCTTGCACAGCTGCACAAAATGTAGTGCACAATCTGATTCTCAAGCTGGGCTGAACTCATGTGTTCAATGCCAGCTGAAGTTATGCTGATGCATTGGAAATACATTTTTAGGAAGGTTTTTCTATAATTATTACATTATAGCTACTGTTGGGTTGCTCAGAGTACAGTAAACAATTGCTATGCTTGTTAGAAGCCATGAATACAGAAAACCACTCCTCCCTGTGAGGTCTGCTGTTAAATAATAACTTGTCGTTTCATGGCGTAGGGGAGCAAATGCCCTCGAAGGGACGTGCTGACATTGCTCAAGCCAGTGATCCAGTTCCTGTGATTTACACCACTTTCTCAAAGCTGCCCCTGGACAGGAACAATGGATGTGCCGAGGGGCAGCGTTGCAGCTCCAACATCTTGCACCTGGATCCTCTCACTGCTGCCTCCATTGCCCATTTTGCAGTAGCACGCAGGTACCCCTCCCCTGGAATTTGGACCTCAGGATGGAAGGCAGGTGAGCGAGGAAAGCTGTGACTGTAACAACTGTGCAGCGTCCAGCTCCCATAGGAGTGGCAAGAGAAGGTGTTGAGGCACACTGAGATTATTAAGGAGTAATTTCCTGACCAGCAGGTCTAATGAGCAGCTTTCACCCACGTGGCATCTCCATTGTCTGCTGTGGAGCGAGTACTCACCGCTGCCTTTTCCTCGGAGGGTACTAATGGTGTCTGTATCCTCCAGCTGTCACCTCCAGGCACCTCTGGGAGCTTCAGAGCTTGGAGAGATCCTCTCCTCTGTTGTGTTGAAACTGTCTGATGCTGTTCAAAAACTACACACACACACACACACACAGTGAATACCCGTAAAGCTTTTTTTCCTTAGGAATTCCAGGCTTTACAACAATCACCTTGCCATTTTCCCCAAATGTAACATGCAGTTGTGGTTTTCATGGTGCAGAAGAAATGTAGGGACACAGCTGTGGCTCAGATCAGTTAATAAAATGGGCAAATTAAAGATCTCAAGGCCAAAGCAGAAGCCAGGAAATCGGACTGAGCTGCAAAAGCTGGGCTCAAGCAGTGAGCACCAGCCAGGTGACCTGAGTCACTCTGATGTCTCTCAGTCCCTCTCTGTGGTGGGGGGTCTGCCCCTTATTATATGGTCACAGGAAAACAATGGAAAAACATGGCAAGTGTAAGAACTCAGTCTGGAAGCAGCTTAGCAGGGATGTGTGGAGAGGAAGAACACTTTAGGTGCACTTTAATGATGGTTTATGTAGATTGGAGGGACATATGGCTGAAGATGGACACCGGTTGCCTCTGGGGAGATTGCACTGACACAAAACTCTGGCAGAAGCTACAGTTTTGGGAGCTCAGCACTTTGGAATTGTCATCTTGCATCAGAGTGAAATATCTGCCCCCACTCATGACCTCAGCAGCCACCCTGGCACTGGGGGAAGGAGCCAAACTTGGATACAGATCTGACACTTCCCAGATGAATGGTGACCACTGGGCCCTCCACCCCTCCACCATAACACTCTCCATATTTAGGGAGAAGAGGATGATTGAAGGAGGGAATGGCTGTCTCCATACTCAGCCCTCCTGCTTTTTTTGGTTTGCATTGCAAACTCCATGTTGTTTTAATGTAGTTCCTTGTATTTAATGTGTTTTTATTGCTTTCTCTAATAACACTGACTGAGCACTAAGAGCCAAATTAAACAAGCTTTGCCAATAAGCCAAACATTTCACTTCAAGCAGCAAAGAGGATGCCTCTTACCCCTACTCAAGCTCACACATGTAAATGAAGGACCTTGCTGCTCATCAGGGACAAGGAAGCAAATGGCTGCTGTGGTGCAGGGCAGAGCTGGGCAATGTCCCTGCCCTGGGCTCCTCCCCTGCACGGGCTGGTCCTTATCACCCTGGGTCTCAAGGTGGGAGTTGGACAGGTAAAGCCTGGTTGTTCCCAAGGTCGTAATGTAGCTGCCGGTCTCATGGACTTTATCAAGCTGGGTCTCGTGTTCCTGTGGCTGTAAGCACCTCTAAACCACTGTGACTTCAGTGGGAGCTGAAGTTCATGTTCTGCATCGCTGAAAGCCTTTCCATGCAACTAAAAATCAACCCCAAACCTCCTCCCCTGGTGCTGATCTGTGGTGTGACGTTGACGTAAGTGTACTGGAGTTTCAGCAGCTGGGTAGCTGGCATTTTCATAGGACATTTTTCTATTTCTCCCTGTCTTTTGAATAATATTCCTGAAGTTTTTTTCACTGTTTTCTTTTCCCCAACATGTCCCAGCCTTCATCTCTGTCCTCTTGGCGCTGCTTCCTGTTGTTCTCTGTGATCTCCCTTGTTCCATCTTTCTTCTCTTCTCTGGTTTCCTCCCTTTCATTTCAGCCCTTTTTTGTTCACACTGGCTCAGCCCACCCTCCCAAAGGGGAAGCGTATCTGTTTCATTCCCTGCCTCCATTTCCCTCCCAGCCCCACAGCTGTTCCTTCTCTTTGCCATTCCTTCAGGCCTCTCTTCTGCTCCCAGCACCATCCACTGCCTTCTCTTTTTCCTCTCCCTGTCCAGCCCCTTTCTTCCATCACTGGAGGTCAGCAACAGAGAAAACTGAACATGAATCAGGAGGGGATGTTACAGCCAAGAATGATGTGCCTGCGAGATGCCAAGTATTGTCTCACCAGCGTTAGTCCAGACTGCTTTCATCTGGCTGGGCGAGCTGAACCCACCAAGCACTCAAGCACTGACACAGCTTTTGATGTTTCGTGCCACACAATCTGTCATTACACCTGAGAAATTCCAGCCTTTTGCTCTGCACAGGTTGAAGGCCAAAAGTTCTGCAGCAGGGATGAGGAGGAATGTACACATCATTTCCAGCTTTCTTTTCCCCACCATGTGCTGCACTTTCCCAGCTAAGCACCAGCATCTGTATCTGCTGATGTCTGTGCCTTGGCCCATGTAATTATGTGTTTTTGAGTTCTGCTCAATCACAGGCAATCATGGAGCTGCAATCTCAGCTGGGACAGAAAATGATCTAACAAGTTGGCTCATGTGTGATTACAGAAGATACATTCTGCCACAAATTTGTTCTGCCACTGGTTTGTGCTCCTAAGTGGAAGGCCCCGGGGGAACAGATGAACACAAGGGTGGCTGGTCTGTGACTCGGGTCTGTCTGTCGGCTGGGATGAATTAAACCTACAGCTTAGAGGTGCAAAGAGCTTTTCACTCTGGAGGGAATTGGGCTGCACTGTGAGTGTCTGTCTCTGAAACAATCTGACCTGCCTCAGGCATCTCTTTATGGATTTAGGGAATGATCAAATCTGGAAGGGGAACTTGATTATCAGCAGGTAAGCCAAAACCAAACACAGCCCACAGCGACCCGCTGTGCAGCCCAGAAAGTGCCCCGAGACCCCAGAGCTGCTGTTTCACTCCCTCCACGGCTGTGGTTGCATCTCCTGCCCCTTCCCCCTCTCTCTGTAATCCCTGACTCAGGCCTTGCCTTCTGCAGCAACAAAGAAAATGTCATCAAAAACCTCCTTACACTGCAGCAGGAGGCTGTGATAGCTGCAGTCACGGCTGGGGAATGAGCGGAGCTCTCCGTGCCATCATTGTTCTCTGCTCCAAGCTGGAAGCAACCGAGAGAAGGACTCCCAGTCTGTCCTTCTGGAACGATCCCCTGGGACCTGAGCGAACCTTCCGTGTTGCAGGGTGTGCACGGAAGTCAGGAACGGCAATTTTTTTTCTGGGAAAATAATGACAGATTCCTCCACCTGAATTTAGAGTCAATATCCAGTTCTTTCACAGTGATTGCTCAGCAGTGATCGACATTTCAACTGTGTTTAAAAGAACAAGTAAAGAAATACAGGAGGAGAATAAGAGAATTTCCAGGGCCAGTACTGAAAGAGAAAAAAATGTAGTGATTGCCCCCTTGGTCAGACCCTCATGGGGACAATTAAACAACTTCTTAGAGGGCTCCTTTTGTCAGGGTTTGGGACAGTCAGAGGATGTTTCCTCTGGGAGCAGTGATCTGCTCTTACAGAGCACTCTGGTACCTCAGTGTGTAGCAAATGCCACAGGTGACATCTTTGAAATGCCCATCAGCAATTTTAGGGGTGAGTACATAGGGAAGTGAGATGAAGGAAAAGTCAGAAAACACTTTTTGCTTGCCTTACCCCTTGCTAATGGAGATGATAGAATTAAAAAGTTATGCTATGCAAACTGTCCATTTCTGATCATACCATAATGTCCCCCTGCCAAGCTCCACTGCCCGTAAACATGCCCACTCTGCTCATAGTATTTAATTGTTTTAGCTTTTTGGTAAATCATCTGTTCAACATGAACAGCCTGTTGAACATTTTAAAGCATTTCTTGCTAATGGATTTTCACAATGTAGTTTAAGGGATGTTGTTATTAATAAATGTAACTGCACTGAATAGTAATTTGATAAAGATGAAAGAGGCATTTATAGATTCCACTTCCCTTTCAGCTGTTGCTAGGAATTTTCACTCCTTCAGAATATATTGAATTTAATCTTGATTTCTTTTTGTTAAAACCAGGCTATTATATTCTGATTCTATAAAGAGAATATGAGTAAGGTTGAACCAGTTGTGAAGTCCCCTGTGAAGTCCCCAGTTCTCAGCATATCAGAGAGGTTTCCTTGCTGTGAGAGAAAACAAAACTGGCCCAGGTATCCCGTCCAGCATTAATGGAAAAGTGAAAAGGCTTTGGGATTGGGGGAGGGTTTTTTTGCGAGATGATTAATCAATCTTAATATTGATGGAAACATGAAAAGGAAATAATTTCTCCATGCTTGATAGCCAATTTCTCCTAATGGTCTGCTCTCCATTACGCTTTCATTGCAATGACTGAAGTGCTTCGTTGTGTATAAATTAATTAGGGGCTTGCATCTCAGTACTGAACAGTGAGTGATTGGCTCCAGTGAAACAGGAAATGTGGAATGTCTAAAGGCTGGTATCTGCCACAAAAATGGCTCTGTAAACACTTGTGGCACACAATAATGAGAATACTGTGAGTTATGTTGGGAGTGCATCATAAAATTATCATAGGGCTAAACAAGGGCAAGTCTGAGGAGGAATGCTTGCAGAAAAAATGGGAAATGTTCTTTTCTGAGAAGTGAGCTTTGCTCCATTAAGATTTGATCCATGCAGAGACTGATGTCTTCAGCACAGGAGACAGGTATTATTCACGGGAAAGAATTTGTTTGCACAACCAGCAGAAAGCCAGTTCTCTTAGCAAATAAGAAGAAAATTACTTTCTTTTTCTGAATTGAGCTTCCAGTTAAAGATGCATCATATCCAGCTGCAGAACCAGAAAGAAGCAAAGGCAGCATGAAGCTGGAGGGGGCTGAGACCGGGACTTTGCTCCTGCCCCTCTCAGTTGCTGGTGATGTGACATTGTACAGCTCCTTCTCTTTTCTATGGCTCTTCCATACCTCCCACCCTCTGTGTATTTTCTTTGGTAGCTCTTTTTGAGAGCAGAGAATTTCTCATCCCCTGTGTTAGGGCTGTGTGTAACTGCTCCAGATGCTATGGTGATATCATCGAGACTAATAGCTCATCTGCCACCAGGCTCATTCCCTCAGCTCATTCTTTTGCCAGGCTGCACATCCTTGTGAATAGGCAGCTAAGAGATTGCTCTATAAAGCAGTAATATGGATCTGCCTCTTATAAATCAGGGGTAAGTTCAATGAAATTCATCAGAAGTAAAATGGGTACTTGCTGTAGAGAAACCGAGGCATTCTCTGCAAAATACACAAACAGTACCTACAACAAAGTTTAAAATTCAAGACAAGAAAATGGTGTGAGATCTCGGCTGCAACTTGCACCAGACTTCTCCCTGGGGATGACTGCATTACATTATAATCATTCTGTTTTTCTGGATTGCTTTCCTTGCAGAGCAGGCTATAAATAATCATTATTGGTACTGCAAAGAGGCAATGGGTTTCTGAACAACCATGACTGAATTCCTAATTTGTCAGTTACTGATACAATGCATCTGTTTTTCTAATTATTGTAATGATGTTTTATAAGCAAAGGAAAAAATACAAAATGTTTGAGGGGTTTGGGTTGGGATTGTTTTCTGGTTTTTTTTAGATTCCCAGCCTAATTGGAGGGCAGACTACCTGTGACTGTGTGTGTGTTTGTAAATCCTGGGTCTGGACTGGTGACATTCAGTGGTGGTTCGTGTGTACGGTTCAGCAATGTCAGCCCCAAGCCCCCAGCTACTCTGCAGACAATACCAATATGTTACCAGCGTCCCATGGGGCACATCTCATTACTGGAGGAGGATTCTCAGGAATGAAAATGCAGTTTTATCCTTCTCAAAGTGCCCCTTGCCAAAGTCAGCCAGGCATCCAGAAGCACTTACTCGGAGTGATGCGTTGTTAATATTCCCCTAACTCGCTAAGTGTGAGGCAGACACAGGCGTTCCTGGGATTGCAGCTTCTCTCCTCCAGGAGCTGCTGCCTCTATTTCTTTGGGCCCAGCCATGCCCTCATGGACATCCAGGGCCTGATAGCTCCAATCACTGAAGTCAATAGACCTAAAAGATGAAGTATTGATGTGGGAGGGAGATGAATCAGGGCTGTGGCCAGAGTCTGATTGATTTCAGGGAGCAGGGCTGCAGTGGCTGTCCCACAGAACTTGAGAGCAGGGTGCTTTAGTGACTGTTCCAGGGGCCCAGCTCAGTCACTGTGCTATAGGCAGGGAGCACAGCTCCCTGACCTGGGATGCTGAATGCTGATGGGTGGCCCAAAACATAGTTTGTGGCCCAAAACATAGTTTGTGGCCAAAATGAGCTTAATTCCTCTTGCAGATCCAGTCAGGAGAGCTCCTGAGGCACTCCTGCTCTCCTCTCTGCCTCTCCCCCAAGGAATGCGGGTCCTGACCACACACACTGTCCATACAGAACCTCTGCCTTGAACTTTGTGCCTCAGGCTCCAGCTCTGTGAGCCCTTAGATGGCCCTTCTGCAGCTGCCTCAGGCCACACACAGTCATGAGACTGTGCTGGAGGTGACAAAGCTGGCACTGGCTCTGGGAATACCTCTCCTGTGTGGAGGTAAACAGGTGAGCATAATCCACTGGAAGCCCGAGCACTTTGTTTGGCTTAGCACTTACCTCGAACAGGGTGGGCGTGTGCCTGCAGCTGGCTCAGGAGGCAGTGGTGACCTGCAGCCCGTCCTCAGCTCACTCACTCAGCATGAGCAGGCTTGTCCTGAGGGGCTGGAAGGGCTGTGGGCACGGAGGGGCAGCCTGAAAGGGTGTGTTTCTGATTTGGTATCATTGACAGGTGATGTGCAGAAGTCTGGCATTGCCAGAGTTAGACCCACCACAAACTGAAGATAACAATGTGGAACATTGGTGTCTCCCTGCTCTGAACTCTCCCAGCTGGAAAAGCTTTCCAGGACAAATGGAAATGTGGCCCCTGGACTTGTTATTACTGTTACTCAAAAGCCTCAGGCATCCAGGCTCTGGCCTGTTTGCCCAGTTGCTCTGTGCTGCTGAGGATGCTCTGCCCCTTTTCACTAGAAAGCAAAAGCAGTTTTGCGCCCAACAGGCGATAGACTTTTGTCTTGTTTTTTGTTGGTCTCCTCCACTGCCTTCCCCTGCAAGGGGGGAGCAAAGGGTGGTGCAGCCTGTGGGTTTAACTGGACACCATCCCTTTAATGTGGAGTTGTGTTTTTCTCTCCAAAAATAAATGCTACTGAAGGACTAAACAGACGTGAAAAGAAGGCTTGGACACTTGGAAGACAAGACTGCTTTGTGTTTCCCAAAGCAGAGAGCCTGTTCACAAGGAGGTTACTTTTTTAGACAAACACTAGTCCTGTGACATTGCCAAGGTCGGTAGGTGCCCAGCAGAGCACTGTGAATTCGAGGCAGGCGTGCTCTGGGAGTGGGGCACAGTTTTTCTCCCCCTCCAGTGTATTTTCAAGTATATTAATGGAGAGGAGAGAAATTTGCTTTGCTCTGCCATTTCATCTCTTTCTACAGGGATGGGACATGCATCAGTTAGCCAATGGAAGAGTTTCCATCTATCTTCCATCTTTTTGGGGCAGCAGCATGGCCTGTAGGTCTCTCATGCTGTTTTGGGCTATGTTGCTGCCGTTCTGCAGCTCAGAAAACAGGTAAAGCAAGGACATGTCACAGGCAGGATCCTGGAGTGATTCTCATGGGAGTGGGGAGTCAGTCAGTCAGTGAGTGACCTCCTGTGAGCTTCAAATCCCACTTTGAGTATAGAGACCCTACATGACAGTGGTTTTTAAAGGGGTTTGGGCGACCAAAACATTTTTGTGATGTGTTTTGAGTGTTTGGCTCCTCTTTTCCAGAACTGGCCTTGTACAGCCAGTTTAAGCTAAGCCTCTGCTGCCTGTCCTGGCTGCGTATCTGGGACAGGTCGATCCATGGTCTGGGTGAGCTTTGCTTTCTTCAAGAACCAGACAGAATTCAAAGCAAATAGCTGGGCACAGGCACCTCGTTTTCAGGTGAGCAGGGTCTGACTGCTGCAGCGATCTCAGTGGGGTTAGGAGGCTTTGTACTTCACCTCGGGCACTTAACTAATTCCTCATAGCGTGCAGTATGTTCTGAAGTGTGATCTTTAGGTTCTTTATGTCTCAGTTGTCCATAAAATGAAAATGCTCGTTCATCCTGAGAAGGGTTACAGTGTCTCACACACACAAGAAAGGCAAGTGAAGTTCTTTCACTTTCTCTAAAGTGCCAAGCTCTGAATCATCCCAAGCCCCTGAAGACTCTGGTTAAGAAACGGAGTTTTTAAAGGTACCTCATTAGGGCTGAATCTCCAGCACTGTCTGTAGTCACGAAACAAAGTATTCATCTCACAAAACACAAATGTTGAGAAATTAAGGGAACGAAGGAGTGCAATCAACTGCACTGAAGACCTGAGGAGTTGAATGTGATGGGAACTGGATTCCAAAACTAGCAGGAACATGCAGGAGAACAAACCCTGAAGGGAAACACTCCAAAACCAGTGGGATAAATAACCAGTCCCAAACACATGCGTGAGGTTGCTGAGAGCAGGCAAAGGATGGCAGAAGCTCTGAAGGGCAGCAATGGGGTGTTCAGTTGAGTGCAGTGCAGCTCGGGTGCAGCCAGGGACTGAAATCAGAGCTCTGGAGGGGAACCACTGCAGGGAATGACCACCTGCCTTTTCAGCCCATCACCCTGCACAGCGCTGAGCCCCTGTGCCAGGGGCATGTTCAGTCCAGCAGCTCTGGACCTACTTTATGAGCTACTCTGTCATCTTTGCCAGGAGTGTGCATCAGAGAAGGGTGTTGGGGCAAGACTGGAGGCACTATTTGCCTCAGTCATCCCATTTTAATTTGCTGAGGTCAGAAAATAAAAGGGTAGAATGAGAAATGTCAGAAGTAAAGTTGTGAATCAGACTTTGAAAAGGAAATGAAACAGATGGCAGAAGGTTTCAGTTAGATAAATACAGAAGAGGAAAAGAGGAAAAACGTGGTTGTCATATAGTGAGAATGGGATTGAGATTAGACCAGTCTACATATGGTCCAAAATGAATTAAAACCACTTTACCTACATTTTCAGTAGAGATGATCATATTGGACAATGGGGCAAAGACAGGATTTCTAGTAGGAACATACTTAAGGGAATGAAAATTATCACATGTAAGACGGAAGGAAAAGCTTAAAGAATTCCATATGCTCAGATCAAGGTGCACTGGCAGATTTCCACCTCAGGATTTGGAAAGAACTGGCACATTAAAGGAGCTCAGCTTAACCTCGTATTTCTCTTTGATGACTGATTTTTTTTTTTTCTTCAAGACAAATGCAATACAGGTGATATACTCCATCCAGACTTGAGTCAAGAATCTGATATTACACCACATGGGAAATTAGCAGTTGAAATTGAGAAGATGGGGATTAGCACGGATGGCAAATGCAGAACTGCTAAAGCCAAGGGCAGGGAGCTCTGTGGGAAGGAGAAATGCAGGACAGAGGCACTTAGAGAGTGGAACTCCTCAAGGGTCAGTCTGGAGCCAGTCTTACTTGTTTTGTTAATGACTCTGGCACAGCTGTAGGAATATCATGAAGAAATTTGCTGAGGACACAGGCTTTGCTAATACAGAGAAGAATCAGAACATCAATCAGCAATAACTTAATGACAGAATTTGAGATAGAATAGACCAAGCATAAAGACAGGCAGTTAAAAATTAATCACTAGAATATCACATTACTCACTTGAGAATGACAAAAGCAGGGTGGTAGAAAAAAAAACATAGAATTACTTGCTCTGAGGGATAACTGTGAGCCACCAATCTGATATGGAAAGGCAAACAGTCCTAGAAGATACAGGTTCACTCATGTTCAAGGAAGATTAGCAGGTACAGAGAAGGGCATTAAGGATGATCAGAGGGTTTAGAACAAGAGGAGACTAGAAGAGTTTCATTTGTTTAGTTTCTCAAAACAAAGACTAGAGCAGATAGGATTGTTTTTGGTAAATACATCTGATAGGTAAAGATCAGAGAAAAAAAGAGAATTGTTTAAACTAAATTACGATGCTGGCACAAGAACAAATTATATTAGGGCTGGAAATTTAAATTAAGTGTTGGAATAACCTGCCAAAAAGAGTAATATGATGTAATTGATTGTGATAGTGGGAGACTGGATCAGTAATGCTGAGCCCTGTGCTCCTAGAAACGTGCAGCAGACAGGATTTTGGCAAAGGGGGCACTGGACTCTAACGAGGAGGAGGAGCCCTGTGCTGCCTGTGTGAGCACGAGAAAACGTAACTGGCCAGGCACTAGCTGTGGAAATGGGGGGAAAAAAGGAGGCTTTGATTTCGACAGCTGAAGTGAGGTCCTTCCCTCCTCCTCCCCTATGGGAACTGGCAAACTCAGCTCTTTAATGGTTCAAGCTCATCTCAGCCTTGCCTATAAATAGATAAATGAGATTCCTCCTGTCCCAGTGAGTAATTCTGACATCCTCCCGCTGCCTCAGAGAGCTGAGTCACAGGCACTCTGCACTCCAGTCCCTGCATTACTTACATGGTCTCAAAGGAAATTTTAACACATCCAGTGAATCATCAGGGATTGGATCATGTTTAAAGTTATTCCATTGGCATTTCCCTTCCATTGTAGAAAGTCTGCCAGCACCTAAAACTCTGGCTAATCTGGACTCAAAATGCATTGAGGAAATAGCATGTTGACATATACAGCTACTAATAAAAATAATAATAAAAAGTCCTTTCAAATTTACATCAAAAAACAAGTGACCCTTAGTGGATTCCTCTAGTGCTTCTGGACCTGCAATACTCTTCCTTGTTTTGTTGCTGCTTATTTAAAGGAACTCAAAATTTGAAATGTTTACTATTCAGTCATTAGGCCCCTAATTTAATCTCCTGCAGGTTTCCTGCCAAAATATTATTTGCACTGAGATGAAGCTTGTAGCCCTGTGCTCATTCTCTCTCAGAGGCACACACATTCCTGCTCTTACCCATGATAAAAATAAAATGCCTGCAAAGCAGACAAAACCAGAGCAGTGTTAAGTACAGAACATGGGGCAGTGATACGTCACTGTATGAGCCTGATGGGACATTGTCACTTGTCACCTTGCCTTCTCCCAGGCAGTACACTGTGGTCTCATCGGCTTAGAAGCAACACAGCATTTCAAATCGGAACATCTCTCTGTCTCTCCCTCAGAAAACATCTGGAAGAGTGGAAAATTCTCCAGCAGAATTTGGGGGCTGTGAAACAAATACAGAAATATTTCTCTCTGTTGGTTTTCTGGCTTGCCTTTCGTATCTTAGAACTTGCTTGGGACATTTCACTCATTATTACCAGACTCAGTTTCAGTCAGTGAGAAATGCTAACATTTGCTGGTTTGCTGCTGTGGTTTGGTATTCTTAGACCTAAAACCTGGTTTGTTCTTTTGATAGCCCTAAGAGATCTGTGTCTTATTTAAATAACATTTTTCTAGTACCTTTCCATCAGGCAGTTCTCCGCCTGTGCATAGATTGTTAACAAGCGTTTGCTCCACACGTTCCACGTGAGCTGCAGTTGCTCCATGGGATGCTTCTGCTGCGAGGCTCGATGGGTTATTTATCAGCCCAGCACAGCCTTCACTGCCAGTTTGCTGCCAGCTGTTAACTATACAATAGCACTGGGAACAAAATCAGTTCTGGCTCTGCCAGCAGAGTTGGACATAATTCAGCTACCTGTTGACAAATGACAATTGGTTTAACAGCATAAACTATAATATTTTTGTAGCCGACAGTTTTCACCCTCCTCTGCAGCTGGTGAAAAAACCTGAGGAATTCCCAGAAGTTCCTCACTTGTGTCTTTTTCAGGTTTTCTTACAGCAATGCTTTGTATTGTTGTTTCTGGGCAGGAAAAAACATCCTTAATGGGCAAAGCAGTGGTGTCTGCATGCTGCTGGAACAGGGCGGCTGCATTCCTTGGTGCCGCCTGGCTGCTTGGTTGGGCTCTGAAGCAGCAATGCCCACTGGACAGCTGGGCTGTAGGGGTGCTCCAGGACAAGGCAGAGGCCTGAAAACAAGCCAGGGTTTCTGTAAAGCATTAATCACCCCGTGCAGGGCTGGGTGCTGGGAATGGGGTGAGGGTGCTCTCTCGCAGCACACACATGTTTTCTATCTAAGCTTTGTTTCAGCTGGTTCTTTCCCACTAACGCATCCTTCTTTAACACCTTGTACTCATTTACTGCAGGGCTGTTTAGCAGCACAAATCAATTAAGTGCTGCAGAAACCCACTGAGACAGGGAGAGTTTCCTATCTCTGGTTCAGCTGGGGTGGGAGGCACCCAGAGGTTAAGCCTGTGCTTTTTGCCACACAGGGAGAGAGGGTGGAGCAGCCCCCAGCTCACCTCCTGTGTGGGTTTCAGCCTTCCCCAGTACCTCAGAGCGACTCACAGCTCCTCCTGGAGCTCTGAGGGCCTTGGGGAGCTTCTCATCTGGCATCAAATAATCAGAGAGCTGGAGAGTGCCAGCCCTGCTGCCATATCCCACTGAGACTGGCCAGGGAGCCTCACTGAATGGGGCTGAGCAGTCCTGAAGTACCCAGCTGTGTCCTGTGACAGGGACAAGGTACAGTCAAGGCCTCCAAGCTCACCTTCATGTGTCTCACAGGTTTGTCCATCATGAAATTGCCTGTACCTGCTGGGCAAGTCACTGCTCAGTGGTTTAGCTGCCACTGGCCAGAGGGACATGCAGGGGTTTAGGAAGTAGCAAAGTCACAAAACGTGAACGAGAACAGAGTCAGAAAAAATGGGTGGCTTTAAAATAACCATTTGGTTGGCCTTGTTCTAAGTGTAGCACCAGCTCAGTGTGCCAGGCAGAGCTCAGGGAAGTGCCTTCCAGCTGCCGGCCCCATGGGAATGGGATGCAGGGATGTGCCTCTGCTTCAGGCTGGGCTGGAGCTGCCTACACACAGCACAGGCTCCAGAAACAGGAGAAAACAATTCAACCCACATGATAAAGCTGATCCACACCACGAAGGAAGATAAAGCCTAACCAAGCAGTTCCTGCTCCTCGTGGGTGTCTCTCAGGAGGGCCTGAGGCTGTAGGACATGTCCTCAGCTCACAGAGACCATTAATCATGAGTGTGCCTTGGTCCCTGGCTATTTTAATCACTGTTGAAATACACGCTCCTAAAAATGGTATTTGATTCCAATGCACATGATTTCCTTTGGCTTCCTTTCCCCCAGTTAAGTGCAAGCTGTAACTACTTGGAAGTCCACACACTGGGATCCATAGATTTGCTTCTCAGCTGTCATGGAGCAAAAAACCTTGGTACTACACACGGCATAAGATCTGTGACACCTGACGTAAGTATCAGAATATACTGTAACGGGGATGTGGTCTGACTGTGGTACCAATGGGTGGGCAAGACCTGTCTTGTGCAGTGGCACACTGGAAATGTCACTGGGTCCTACTGGATCATCAGTCCTCCCCTGTTCCACTGTGTTATGTAATGACTGAAAATGCCTCTTGTATATGCTGGCACTGATCAGGATGTCAGTCTGCTGTCGGAGAAGTGAATGACTCACCAGAAGTGGATGGACTTACAAAAATTTACATATTTGTAAAGGGCAGGCTGTAGAAACCAGTAAGTCTTTAATTTTTCCTTTAAAAACACTGAGCAAAAGTCACAGGAAGTTTAAGGAGAAAACAAATTGCTCCTCCACAGATTCAGAAGCCCAGCAGTGAGTCCTTGTACTGCTCAGCTTCTCTCATTCGGCAGATGAGCAGCCTGAGGAGTCTGGGGGTGGGCAGAGGAAACTTCATTGCCTTCCTTTAAGTGCAGACTAAATGCATCATGCGCAGCTCCGTGGGCTTACTGGTACCCTAATTTACAAACTGGGTTGCTACAACTCTGAATTTCTCTCCATTCTTCTTCTATGAGGATGTTGCTATTGAGCTTAAAGAACCAGTCTGAGTTTAGAGACAGAAAGAATAAGTGAAGTTTACAGGAATATCCAGCCCAAAATATAAGGAACATTTTGCAGGTACACTCCTCATCAGGGACCCCTTCAGTGTTTGTCACACTGAGCCAGGTCATGGGCCATGACAACAGGAAAAATAGCCAAGAGGACTCCTGACAATTATAATGTGGGATTTAAATCATTACACCCAAACAACATTATTTACCTGGGAAACCACAGTTTTTTTTCTTGTATCCTTCGTATTCAGGAAACAGCACTTTTTTTTTAAAGCTGCACATAAAGCAGCATCAACCTCAATAACAGAAGGACTTTCTGTCTGCTGGGCTTACAGGTTAAGAAGACAAATCCTGCTCCAATGACACAACAAAGTTTTCAAACTTGATATTGCAGAGAAAGGCACAGTCATGCTGTTCTAGATCAGCTGATGAGTTTGTGTGCTGAACTTGAGGCTCAGGGACATCAGCTCACTTTGCTGGGGGGTTGTTTTGGTTTTTCTCTTTTAAAAGTACCAAGTGTCAACCTTTGAACCCCAGGCAATACAAACTGGGCACCAGAACAGGGTCCAGCTCATGTGAAGGTTGGCCCAGCCATCCCACTGGAGAAGCTGTAGTTTCTTTCCCACCAACTCCAGCAAATGTTCTCTTAGTGAAACATGGCCAATTCTAGTCCAATTAAAAGGACAAAGCCCAGTAACCACCTGCTAAAGCTAAAGGTTCCTTGAAAGCTTGGATTTATTCAGTCTTGCTGAAAATTAAATGTTTAAACTATGACGAAATTTTGCCTAAATAACTGTATTTCCTCTGTGAACCAGCTATTTATTCATCAGAAACTACAGCAAAGTACCACAGGGCTTCAGTAAAAGAAATCAATAAATTTGCCTGCAAAATGTATTTCCTGCTCTGATTTTATTCCACATATATTGACATACAATTTCTGTTTGATTGAATGTACCACATTAAATTATTCTGGACAGGAGCTGTGCACTGAAAGCAGCTGACAATAGTGCAGGGCATTTCAGGAAGCTTCCCCTGCAGTGAGAGACTCCTTGCAGGCATTAACAGAATTACTTGTACTTGAAGAGAAATTTCCTTTTTTTCCTTTTCCCTGTTGGGACCTCACCCTGCACCCTTTGCTCTGTGCTGCCTCGGGTCAGTTCTTTTTGGGCAGTGGTAATTCTGTCAGCAGTGCAGACGCTCTGCACCTTTCAAGGATGGGCAAAGCAGCACCAGTGGTGGCTCAGGCTTAGTTCATCTGTTGTTACCTGTTTTTCAGAGGAAAAATTGTGTGCATGTGAGGACCCTGGTGTTTTATTTCAGCAGGATCTATTTTCATGTTCATGGTGCTTAGCACAGACTAGGGATGGCAACTCGAAGGAAGTCTGGTGCAATGCTCAACAGCAGTAGAAGCTGATGGCATCACCAGAGACTGAGTCTGAAAAAAACCCATAATTGCCCGCATGTACTTTTCAAAACACCTTTATTTTAGGTATTTATGCTTTTTTTTCAAGCTAAATTTGAGCTGCTAAGTGACACTGAACTTTAAAAAGAAAGAAAACTCAATTTAGTCATATTTGTTCTTGAAGTCTGAGGGGCTTAATGTGGGCACTGAGAAATGGGCTTGGGTCTGCTGACAATGTGCTCAGGTGTTAAAGAGGGACCAGCAGGATCCCACCGCAGGATGTGCACAAGGGATCCCGCTTGTGAGCCCCTGGCCTGCGCCTGCATCCTGCAAGTGACCCTGCAGACCTCTGCTGCACCAACCCTCCTCTCTGACAGGCAGTGTGGCAACTGGGGGAGCTGCTTTGGCAACAGATCTGACAAAACCAGCACCAAGCCACGGTGCTCTCCTGTTCCCCGTGTGCAGTCACACACATGAAGGGTTTTGTCCACAGAGGCCAGGATAAGCAGGCAACTTGCAGCTTGCTACGAGGAACAAGACACAAGGTTATAAAGCCCTGGAACAGCTTCTCAGACATTTCTATGGGCAGAGTTCCCACAGCACAAAAGAAAAAGATCCATTCATCAGGGCCTGGGCTGCAGGATGAACTGCAGAAGTTGCTCTGTGCGCATCCTCTGTTAGAAGCTCCAACTCATCCTTCTGACCTTAAAATCCATGGCTGGGTTCTCTTCACAGTGGCAGAGCTGAGGTAAGAAGAGGCTGGGAAGGCATATTCCAGTATTTCAGGGCAAAAAATGTGTTTATTTTAACATATAAATATTCTTATTTAAAGTGGTGATACTAAAGATAAAAATTGTAAGAGAAACTCATCCAAAAAAAGTTACAAACCCCCATTACTGATCCTCCTGTTTTCATCACAAAGAATATTCCACAGTAGTGTTGTTTTGCAGCCTGTTAGCAGAAGAGGTGATTGGGTCAGTTGACTTGTAGGTGTCAGAATCACAACAGATTAAACTAATTCCATCCACCCATCTTCCCAAGGAAACATTCAAACCCTTTCATCTCGTTTCAGTATCCAGTGAAGACATGAGAGTTGCTGGATACAGAAATCCTAAGTGGAGAGGAGCAGCGGATCTGGGGTTTCCTCTGATGAGGCAGTCTCAGAAATCAAAGGTGTGAAAGCAGGAAGTCCTGACTCAAACAGTTCCATAAGTGTCACACTCCTGGAATCAGGTGGCACGAAGGACACTCCAGGACAGTTCTGGGGGGCCTTGAGCAGCCCAGGTTTCTCTGTTCCCAGCAGATTGGACAGTATCCATCCTTCACTGATAGCGGTGCCTTCCCTGTGCCCATTGTCTGTCATATCTGTCACTCAGTCACTGGGACAAGGATTGTCTTTTAGGACTTGCTTACACAGCAGCTGCAGTAGCTAGGGCAGGATGACTCCATGTGAACACTCATTCCACAGCCATGGGATCAGCTCCTGGCTCATACCATACCTTAAGTGGAGCAGCCTCGGTGTGTCAGTGTGCCTTACAAAGTTAAGCCAGACCTGGGACTCAGCTCAGGATTTCTAGTCACTTCTCCTTTATAAAGAATTCAGCTTTAAGAAAAGCAGTTGAAATGCTCCTGAGAATGACAAATAACAAATGAGTAAATCTTGCTCCAGAGCCATAAAACCCAATTTAAAAAAAACCAAAAACGCATGCACTCCTAATCTATTGGCATAGGCATATAAAGCAGAATTAATTGATAATCATACCAATTAATTAATAAAAACGCTGAAAGACATAAACAAAGCCTTTTCAGAAAGGTAATGAATAAGTAATCCATGCAGACAATGTGAAAGGACTCTTGCTGCTGTGGGGCCAGGGAGCCATTAATTTGTCTATCCATACCCCTAGAGTTATGAAAGGATAAAAGCTTTGAACATTGCTGCAGAGCTCAATGAAAATAAAAACTTTTACTCAGCATACAGAAGCTCTCAGAAATGCAAGTAAAGTATGAGAATGCATAAAGATGGCAAATAATTGAATATTATGGTTCTGTTTAACAAATTGCTTCTTTGCATGCAATTACTTCATCATGGTCTGATCTGAGATATGACAGCAGGAATAAAGCTCAGAGAAAGATGCTGTGGATGAGCAGAGATCTGCAATGAGTTTGCTGAAAGAGGAGTAAAACAGAATTGGGAGGGGAGGAGTGGTTTGGGTAAGGGCTCTTTCTGTGGGCTTGGGGTGCGTTTCTCCAGTTGCATTTATCTCTGGTGGGGGGCAATGTCAGAGAGACACAACAGGGAGGGAAAGCACTCTGCTTGTTTAATTTCCCCATCTGTGTGCTCCAGTTCTCATGCCCTGAGCATCATAAGAAGCACACGCTCCACACCACAGGTCACAACACCACATCCTTTTAGTTCCACTCCATCAGAAACACTGTCCCCAGCCTGACACCCTGCTCCGACCTGCCAGCCCTCCTTCCCAAGGGCCGCCTGCCCTCGAGCCCTCCTTCCAGGCCTCCCCGTGCCACAGTTGACTATTGCAAGAACAATAAGGATTTTTAGGGGCATTATGACTGGGTTAGTAAAACACAGCTGCCCCTGAAAGTCCCTCATTTTTCTTGCTGCCGCTCAGTCGGTCCCCAGGGGGGCAGGGTCTGACAGGGTCCGTTCTCTCCAGCACGGCACACACAGGGCTCTGCTGATGTGCCAGTCGTGCCCCAGCCCCAGTGCCCAGCCCACACGCCAGGGGAAGGTGGGCAGCTGCTTTGCCATCCCTGTGGGCTCCTCCTGAACGCCGTGCTGAGTTTCAGCGTAACACCAGATGGCTCGTCTGTCCCTCGCAAGAATGCCACCAAAGGGAGCCTGGCACAGCTCGCTGCAGGCAGCCCTGGAACACCCCAGCTACAGGGGCAAAGGGCAGGATCACCTTGTCCTGCTGAACTCATTGTTCCAGCACCCAGGTGAGCAGTGGTGCTTTGACCAGGGAAAGTGGAGACCCCAGAGCTGACCGGCCCCACACATCCCCCACTGGGTCATAACCTGCAGTCCTGGGGGCACCTGAAGCTCCCCAGGGCACTTGCAGCACCCAGGTCCCAGCAGGAGAGCTCACACCCATCTGCAGTAGCAGACCCCTTTAATTTATTAATAAAGCTGAGATTTTAGGGAATTACTTCTGATTTCTTAACAACTTTCAGCTAAAGTCATATCTGAAAAAGATCTATACATTTCCGACTAAAAAGGTGCTAAGTATTTGGCTGGGAATTTTCAACCTTCATTCACAAGACCTCCTGGAAATCCCAGCCCAGCCCTGCATGTTCTTAGAGCAAGGAGTAACACTTTCGTTTTAATTGATCAGTATTCTGACAGCAGTGGACTCAGCAGAAACTGCTGGCAGATTCCCACAATTCTGCTCTGTTGTTTCCCCATGAATTCTGCCTGTAGAGTGCTGGGGTGGGCCCCATCCTGTAATGGGCTTGCAAGTGTCCCTGCAAGCTGTTGCCCTTGAGAAGGACTTCGTGACATGCTCAAGGATTTCCAGGAGAGTTTGTGTCAAAGCCGGGAACCCCTAAGCACTCTCAGGGCTTTTCTTCTTTTCTTCCCTCTTGCAGTAAAAGCATCACACTGGGTGCCTCAGCAAGGGACCCTTTGCCCAGCATCACCTTTGCAGGTGCTGCCATTCACACAAGCCATCTCCAGGGACACAGCTGGTGTGACCAGGGATGCTTGGGGAGTCACAAAGGTCCCAGCCCTGTGCAACACAAGACAAATATCCTCACCCATCCCACATGGGATGACACTCCATGGTAACAGACAACCTGGCATCCAAAAACCCTAGAGACCCTCTCAGAACAGAGCCACACCTTATTTTCATTTGCAGTTTCCTCTGAGGCTTGTAAGTCAGCTGAAAGCAAACTGTATGCCCTGATTTGGAAATAAAACATGAGCTATGATTCGGATCCAAATATTATTTGCATCTTTGAGAAAGTTACAACAGCAGTGTAATAATAAAAAAAAGCAGCAGCCCTCTAAATGCTAATGACGTTGGTGTCCTAAATGAAGCATAAAAGCCAGAGCCCACGAGAAGCAGAGCATGAGTCAGAGCATCAGCAGTTCCACACTGAAAGCAGCACTCCTGGTTGCTTCATTCATTTAAAGAATCAATTCTTTTGTAATGAGCATCAAGTAGTTTTTAGGACTAACATGAAAATGAGATGCATGTTGTTATTGTTTTCAAAAGGTTTTTTGGTTTTTTTCCTCCTTGAATTGACAATAAACAACTCTTTGTAGCTGAGGGGAGCCCCAGGCCCCTGCAGCACTGGTTGCTGTACCACCACGGAAGAAAATCTGATGAGCCCCTGCCCCAGGGAGAGCACAACCTCCCCGGCAGCCAGGACCCCACCATGAGCAGGCAGAGCAGACCCAGGGCACAGAAAAAAGCAGGTAACTGGAGTTGTTACAGCCTGGGCAGGCTGTCTCATCCCCAGTTTTATGTTACTGGCATTGGGTCTGGCAGAATTGAGTGAGGATGGAAATGTGCTGAAGGGCAACACCCTTCACAGAGGCTTTGCATGTTCCCTCTTGGACTGCAAAGCCAGCACGAGGCTGTGCACTACAAGAGGACTGAATATTGCCCAAGCTGCTCTTGGCTCCCTGCTGCCCCAGTCCCACTTCTAGATAAAGCACAATCAGATTCTGATGATCAAAGCACACATCTCTAGGTTACACTGATGTTAACTCAAATTATTTTTGTTGTGTTGTATCTGAAACTCAGAAAATGCAAGAGCAGAACAAAACCAAAGTGAAGGTAGAAAATTATTGCAGTTTCTAGAATTCTTCCAGCTTTAGTCATCGAAGGGGATTGTTAGAAACGGACAAAGGGCTGTTTCCCTTAATTTTTTTAAGTGTGAATTTTGTCTTGACAGTTTCCTTTCAGAAACAAAAATTGAAAACAAATTGTCCCATACACAAAACAAAGCGACAGATCCTTAGCTGGAATGGACTGGTATTACCAAGTGAGTAACACCCACTCACAGGAGAGATTCTGAGCCTTTTAAACAGCAGCTGCCGATCCTGCTGTGTCCGGACAAGAGCTTCAGCCTCTGGGTTTAGATGGCAGCAGTGCTGGCTCTACACAGCTTGGAAAAGATGAAGGGCTGCCTTCAAAACAGCTGAAAATACACCAGGGCTCCGAGGACTCCGGGGCTGTACACTTCCCAAACCTGGAGCTGACTCCAGGTGCATGAGCCACCAAGAGAGCAACTGATAGCAGCATGGCCCTGAAATTAATGAGCTGCTTTGGAGAAACGCACGTAAAGCTTCCAGACACCACTACACGTGGGGTTTGCTGTCTGAAACGAGGTGTGGCTCTGATTTTTCTCTCAAAACCAAGATCAGGCTGATCACCATCTTGAAAATTACATGAGCAGTCCCCAAGAAAATATTAACTGTACAGCACAAAAGGAATGCACAGTGAGAACTGTGATCCATCCTCGCCAGTCCTGCCCCTGGCCCTCACCCACAAAAAACCAAAAATACACACATGAGGAGACTTCGGGAAGTGTCTCACTTTGCCCAGGAACAGGCCATGTCCCCATCGTCACCGTCTCCAGCAGAGCTGCCCCGCTGAGCTCCCGGCCGGGAGTGCCAGTGCCTGGGGGGAACTGCCCGGGACCCGAAAGGGGAGGAACACTTGAGCCCTGACAAAAGAGCACCCATCCTCCGGGGCTGACAAGAGGTGGGTTTGAACACGTGCATTTGACATCTCCTCCCTCTTTACAATCCTCATTTCAGAACATAACTTTTTTTTCTTCCACTCCCAACATCAGCAGAGGAGCTGGAAAGCCAGAGTTATTTTTAGGAGATGGTATTTTCTGGCCCTGTTCATCTTGACTGGGTCCCTTTGAAAATGGCGAAGCTGGATAGTCAAACACATTATGCAGACTTTCCATAGAGGCTGCTTTGCAAATGAGCCTCCCACCATTCAGATACCCAGAAGCCAATATTTCAAAGAGGAGCTTTTGATGCTGCCCTGGTTTGCCTCAGCGTGGTGACCTCACTAGCATTTATACACAGAGTCTTGGAGAACAAGCAAATTAAAGCAACTCAGTTTAAGTATATAAAATAAAACAATTAGTCATCAACAAGCCTACTAGAGGCTGCCACATTACACTCATCTTGAGTGGCAAGAGACCATGACCTGGCTCAGGCTGGCAAACAGGATGGCACTGCTGCCTGCTCAAATTGCCCATGTGTGGGTAAAGCACACCCAGAGCAGCTCAGAAGGGAGCTCGCCAGTGTGATGACTGACATATCAAACTGGCTGGCACCAGGACAGGGACAGGAAGGGAGAACAGTAGAACAATCGGAGAAAAATGCCAGGGGAGGAGCTGTGGTTGGAAGAGGCTCCATGACTCCTGGTAAATTAACCAGGGCATGGCCAACCAGCCCAGTCTGGCCACGGCTCTCCTGTTCGAGTCTCCAAAAGAAGGGGGGAAAGGGGACACATCCGAACAGCCTGTTGATAAGGGGGAAAGGGGACACATCAGAACAGCCTGTTGATAATGGTCCATCGCTCATGCTGGGTTTCAGACAATGTCCAGGACTGGCTGGAGGAGTCCCAGGGCACAGTTCTGCCCAGGATCACGCTCAGTACCATCAGCTGCTGGGTTCAGTAGTGCAGCTGTAACCCAAGGCTCTGGCCAAGCAGTGCTGGGGCGGGCTGGGGGGTACGGATAATGCCCAGCAGTGCTCGTGTGCCCACGGCTCCAGAGGAGTGCGTGCCCACAGCGCCCTGCCAGACTGAGCACTGATGGAAATGCAGCCATGCTGCTGGCCTCGACCTGCCAGTGCTGAACCCACCTACGCCCCGACCAGTGAGTTAAGAGAGAAGCTGCCAGCCAGGGGCTGCCCGGCCTGGGCTCTGCTGGAACTGCCTGGTCTGCCCAGCACTGAGGGAAGCAAAGAGTTATAGGAGAGTAGCAGGGAATTACGGAGCGAAAGGGTTTTTTAAATCATTTCACTTTAAACAAAACTGAGGCATTACCATAAAGTAAATGGCCACACCTTGCTACTTACTGGGCTCTGCTGACAAGACCAGCTTTTCTGTAGCTATTCAAATCTAATGAGCTCTGGGTGCCTAACTCACTCTTTTAGGCTCATTTTCGAACTCCAGCCAAAAATCACTTTCTGATTCACCACTTTCTCAGGCACAGTAGTATTCAGAAAATGCCTGCAGGCTGGTACTGTGCTGTACAAAGTACATAAGCACAAGTTTAATTACTCCATGGACCAGGGATGTGATTAATTGTATGCTTTAAGTTAAGCATGTGCTTAAGCATGCTACTGACCTGGAGCTTTAAGTAGATTTATCAGGTGTTCTGGTGCTCTCCATTTACCAGTTCTTTGAGGTCAAATAAGTGGGAAGAATATAAGAATACTCCTGTGCTCACACACTTCAAAGAATTCACACAAAGTCCAGTTTCTGACTTTTTAAAAAATTACAACTTTGGACTTATTGTCCCCATGTTTACACCAATACTGATTACAAGCATTACAATACTATGTGTGTGGTCAGAATGTATTAGCCTTAAAACAGGAGCTAATTATTGTCATTTACAAGCTTTTAAAAAGCATTGGGCTTAGTCTTCAGTTTTCCTGGATAGTGCCTCAGGTAAGAACTTAGATTCATTTCATTTGCACACTTTGTGGATTAGTTCCCTTATGTATGAGCAGTGTACAAAGTCCTAAAAAAAATACGGAGCATGTAATTAAAACTATTGCCCCTGCTAGCAGTGGACTCATCGCATGGAAGAAGTCAAGCATAAAATGTGCATCAGCTATGGGTGGTCACGTAAGTCCACATTTCATTAGCCACAGTTTACATGATCCTGGTCATTTTTTTCACTGCACTTTTCCACCTTTCCAGCAAGGGCTTATTCCTAGTTCATAAAAATTTAGGAAGGTCAAATTGTGCCCATTTCCTGGAGAGGAGCAAGTAGAGAAGACTGGGGCTTGAAAGCTCCACTGTTTTCCTTTTAAAGACACAACTGCCCCTTTGGTAGCACTCGGGGAGCCTGGATGGACCGGCCAGAGCCACTCCTCGAGGCAGGCGTGTGACCTGCGTGCAGTGCCAGCATCCCAAGGGCAGGGAACACCCACGCCCAGCTACNGAAGGGAAGGGAAGGGACCCCATAGTTCCCAGAGAGATGGCCAGCCGAGCCCAGGTGCCCTCACTCTTCTTGAAGCAATAATACAATGACCTTGAGCTTTTAAAATATATTGCTCTCTGCTTAAGATGTTGGTCTTTTGTTCTAAGTTTAAGCTTTTTTTTTTT
>VYXC01003455.1:746059-759874 GCA_013397175.1 Platysteira castanea | reverse complement strand
GCTCCCGGCGCTGCGCTGCGCGGAGCGGGGCGAGGGTCGAGCCGGGACGGGGGGACAAACTCCGCGGCCAAACCCCGCGGACAAACCTCGCGGACAAACCCCGCGGCCAAACCCCGCGGCCAAACCCCGCGGACAAACCCTGCGGCCACCCCGGCATCGCCCGGCGGCGACACCTGCTCCGCACCCCGCACGTACCGAGGATGCTCGCAGCCGGCATCTCCCCACACTGCTCCCTGCGTATCTCCCCGCACTTCTCCTTGCACTGTTCTCTGCATATCTCCCCACACATTTCCCTGCACATCTCCCTTCGCTGTTCCCCGCACGTTTCCCTGCGCGCTCCCTGCACACTCCTCGCACATCTCCCCACACGTCTCCCTGCACATCACCATGCACACTTCCCCGCACTGCTCTGTATGTATCCAACCTTCCTCTGCACACCTTGAAGTGGACACGGACATCTTGTCTGTTTCACAGGGATGCCAGAGGACATACTGTACCCTTTCATGTGTCCCAAGTCTCTTCATTTACATTTCCACTAAAGCTGGGTGAGTACACCTGTATGGCCGAGAAAACCTAGGCACAAAGCACAGCTGTACTGTGTATAGATAGACTGTGTAGTTTCATTACAATACACTCAGTTGTTTTAAGAAAATGCTACAAGGATCCGAAAAGTTTTTAGCTTCTTTTGGGAAGACTTCTGTGCTCATGCATTATGTAATTGTGTGCTCATGCGTGACATAATTATGTGCTCATGCATGAGGTAATTGTGTGTCCATGCATTAAATGTGTGCTCATGCATGAGGTAATTGTGTGTCCATGCATGACGTAATTGTGCCTTCATGTATGTGGTAATTTTGTGTTCATGCATTATATAATTGTGTGCTCATGCGTGAAAAAATCAAAGCTAACAGCCAGAGGCCTCATCTTTTAAATCTTTGGGTTCAGCACCCAATGCACCTCTCCGTCATCTACACCACATTTTTTCCTGTATCTATACTGAAGACAAGGCAGCCCCATGTATGCATTGTTACGGATGTGGCTCAAGTGACTCTACCTGGCCTGTGTGGAGACAACGCCAGAGAGAGAACTTGAACTGATCTGCCATGGAACTGCTCTCAATCAACACTGTGAAGCCATCCTCTACACAGAAGAACGTGTTCCTTGGCTGGAAGCCTGATGAATATGTAGAGCCAAGGAACATGCTGTATAAAACTGATAGTAGAATGCAAAGTGAATCACGGACCATGGGCAAAAAGGTTGGAAGAAGGACAGAGCTCCGTGAGCCTTTTGAAAATAAGACACTCTGGCAGAAAGTAGGGGAAATGAAGAATTTCTTGACCATCTGGAATGGTTCTGCAGAGATGATGCCCGCCGAGTACTGGTAGAAATTAAGACTTCACAAAAAGGTGTAAAAGACACCAACCTTTTCTCTGTAGAAATCACTTAGGTTGAACAAGAAAACGCCTCAACAGCTTGTAGGAAATAGGAGACTGCTACTCTTATAGCATGCAAGTTACATCTGCCAACTTCATGCTCTCATTTTTTTCTTTTTTTTACATAGTTTTTTTGATCTGTCTCTATCAAGAAGCTGCTCAAAACCCCACACAACAATTCTGAGAACAACAAATTCACAGCAAATAATGTACCTACGTGACGGAAGGAAGAGCATGAGCCAGGGAATGGAGTTTGTCCCTAACTGAGCTGATGGCACATTGCTTCTCTGATGTCCTATTGCTTCTCTGACGTCCTGAACAACTGCTTAATTTGCTATTTTCGGCAGCCTGAAAACATGTTGCCTCTTGTCTTGACCTGGCCCCCACTGGTACTGATGTGAAGCGCCTCTTAATTTTCATGAGAGCAGAGCAAGACTTTCACTCAACATTTTTGCCCAGCAGGAGCTCTTCTGCAGGGAGCCGGATCCCACGTGCTCAGCTGCTGGCAACCCGTTCTCACTTCCACCGAGGCCCCTGGCAGCCCCGTGGTAGTAACAGGATAAGGCATATTTCAGGCAAGTCTTCACTTGGCAGCAGGTACTTCCGTACCTGAGAAGGTCAGGTCTTAGGACTTCGTCTCCTCTCACAAATACCTGCTGGCTGCCCTTCACGACGTGCAGAATCCCTGCACAGGGAATGCACGCGTACACCCCCTGCCTGGATGGGAGCTGGGAAGAGGATTAGCTCCGCGTACAGCTCGGATGTAATCACAAGCGTATCAAGTTGTAAAGCATCACAACTTACACAATTCTGAAAATAAACATAACCAGTTTGTTTCAAGCTGTTTGGCAGCCGAAAGGCTAATATATTAATAACATTTGACCAGCAATAGCCCAGAACAATAACTATGGAACAACAGATTCTATCACTTCTGAAAATAGCCCTCTTTGGAAAAAAAGAAAACATTTTCACAAGAGCCATGAACCAGATGGAGTAGCTTCTTTAGAGGTGTTCACAAAGTGGAAGCCAGGTGTGAAACCTCCGACATCAGGAGGGAACTTTGGTGGGTGGGAGACTGCCCTGCCTGCTGCTGAGTGGGGCATGGACCCTGTGGATGCTGCTTGGTCCAGCTGACTACGTGCATTAATCTGAGTCCATCTTTCTCAATCCTGTGCTTATGCAGTACCTTTCTCTGCCAGTAGATCCACTGATTTGTTAACTCCTGTGTGTGGCACTAAGCAGCACGTGAGTAAGAACGGCTTGCAGCCAACAGCCTGGTATTTCCTTGTAGTCAACAGCCTGGTATTTCGGCATCTGACCTTGTTGAGAAAGAGACTGGATTGTCAAAGACATTAAACTTGAACACAGTGTAATGATAGAAATAGTTGAAATCCACTGATTGCACAGGATGAAATTCACTGGTCTTCACCTGAGAATATGAATCCATGCCAGAGACCAGGGTCAGATCTCTTTCTTTTTTGGGGGTTTTGTATGTATGTTTGTTTGTTTGTTTGTTGTTTTGTTTTGCCTTGCTTTGTTTTGTTTGGTTTTGGTTTTTGTTTGGTTGGGGTTTTTTCTGTTTTGTTTTGTTTTCGTTAATCAGAACAGTAGGAATAGCACATTTGTGATTAAAAGTTCAGAAATGTGCAAATACAAGGTACTGCGAGGAGCTGTCCTGACCCCATGTACCTGTGCAGGAACACTGAGGAGCCAAGTTCAGTAGGGATGCACAGAAAACTGCAGTCCCTCCTCTGAGATCTTTCCTAGAACCTGGTGGTTCACCTCAGAGCACCCACGTAACACCAGTGAGCTGCAGCCTCCAGTCACTGCTCAGACATGTCCTGGCTGTCCACTCACTGGCCAAGGCTCTACCTGTCCAAAGAATCTTGGCCAAACTGTCCATACAAGAGGAATGCCCTACCAAAAATTGGGCCTTCGTGTTTAAAGCATGTGTGCATATACTGAGGAAAGGAGAAAATCACAGGACTAACGAGCTATGATTAAGCTCAGAAATAATGGTTTCCTGTTCTAACACAGAGCTCTGTCTCTTCTTAGTACAACTACCTCATCCCCAATTGTGTCTATTAAAGACAATTACTGGGGGAGACAGATATGTGTAACCAGATGTGGAAATAACAGTCAGTGCCATATGCAGTTTAAATTCTTTGGCCCTGAACAAGTTACATAAAAAAAATTTGTGTGTGCACTGTGGAGCAGCTGTCAATGGGGAAATCCCCTTAGCCCACTTTAATCCTACGTTCCACAATCCCCAGGGATTAAACAAATGCACTAACATTATTTACTGTAATGCTCCCTTCCTGGGGGGCTTCGGTCCATGAAATCCACTCCAGCATTTGCAAGTTCCAGTTGTGAAATAGGCTGTGCACATTCTATATTTGGTAGCTCACAAGTACTCTTTCAGTTGGGCCCAGAGTGATGAAAGGACAGGAGTCAGGAATTCAGCCCAAGCAAGTCTCAAAGGGACCAGTCTCAGGCTTGGAGCTCATTTCTCACTGTGCAAGTCTTGCACAGGCACTGAGGCATTGCGGTGACTGCTGAGAGGGGACAGTGATCGCAGGACTGCTTTCCTAAAATTAAAGATGCTGCCAAAGTATTAGTCCTCCTAGCTAGACTCTGGAAGTATGAAATGAGGCTTTAAACCCAGCTACACCAGTTGAGCCTCACATACCTCCTGCTTTCCTTTTCCTCTGATGAAATATGTGTTCAAACTTGGGTACAATCCCTGTGAAATTAGTGACAAGGATTCAATCAATCCAGATGCATCATCCTCACAGTCCCAATAAGGCTGGGACAGTGCAAACTGCACAGTGCCATCGAACTCTTGTGACCATCTGGGTTCAGTTGATGGCCACAATGCTCAGCAGTAACACAGACAAGTTTCAGGCTCCCAAGGACCCTCTGACATATTTGCAAGGCTGGCTGATTGCTCCATCTCTTGCTTAAGCTTCCCATCCAAGTGTACTATGGCTTCTTCGAAGACAGTAAATATTACATTCTATATTAGGCTGTCCTTCCCTTGAATTCATACACAATTTAAGTTCTTTAACTTGGGTGATTGTACCAACTCAGCACTCGTTTGAAGCACTGCTGCCAGAAATGAGCGGGCAAGGCCCAGCCCCAGGGAGCACCCTCTGAGGCAGCCACTGTTCTTAGTGCAGGGGGTGGTTTGGCCCCGTGTTCTTCAGGCACAGCAAACAGTAAAACTTCAGAGGCAAAGGAGTTTCACAGAATAGCTGAGGCTGAACCTTGGGAGGTCACCTGGTCCCACCCCCTGCTCAAGCAGGGTCACCTAAAGAAGGCTGCCCAGGGCTGTGTTCAGATGGCTTTTGAATTTCTCCAAGGATGGAGACTTCACAACCTGTTCCAGCATCAGTCCCCCTCACTTGGAAAAGTGTTTCCTTATGTTCAAATGGAACCTCCTGTGCTTCAGTGTGTGCCCTTTGCCTCTTGTCCTGTTTGCTGCTGAAGCTTTGGCACTGACATGATGTCTCAGGCCGGCCCCTCAGTCTGGCTTTGTCACTGTAATCACCAGGCCCGTGGAGCTGTTTTGTGCAGAATGCAAAGGCAATTCCTCTCCATGAGATTCAGAGAATGGCTTAGGGTGGGAAAGACCTTTCAGAATCCAATGTTAACCCAGCACTGTTAAGTCTACCACTAAGCCATGTCCCTAAGTAACACATCTTTTAAATCCCTTCAGGGAGGGTGACTCAACCACTTCCCTGGGCAGCTCGTTCCACGGCTTGGCATCCTTTTGGTGAAGAAATTTTCCCTACTATCCAATCTAAGCCCTCGCTGGTGCAACCTGAGGCCATTTCCTCTTGTCCTATTGCTATATTAATCCAACACCTGACTCTGCTCCCATGGCACTGCATTTACAAACATATCATTTCATCAGCTCAAACAGATGCATCATTTTTTTCCAATTTACAAAATGATTTTTTTCCAATTTTTTTCCAATTTACAGAAAGATCATCACTATAAAAGCTATACTCATGTTACTGCTCCTCATCGTGCAACAGCTTGCTCACTGCAGTGAACTTCACTCAGTGGTAAAGGCAAGAGTGTACTCACACAGATAAGGAGAACCCTGCACACAAACCTGCCAGGCCTAGGCTCTGAGCCTCTTAAAATTTTTTTTTCATACAGTTTACAGCCAGGAACATGAGAAAGTACCGGAGAGGGAGTCAGGGAGAAGAGGAGGGCTTCTGTGAGCAGCAGGCCCTGTACTGCTGAGGTTAAACAGGCTGCAAAGAAGGAATTAGTAATCTCCCATCCATCCCTCTTGCTCCTCCCTCCCTGCACAATTGCAGCTCGTGTGAGACACACTGCCTGGAGTGTCAGCTGGCATTTTCTGGGCTCCCCAGAAGCAGTAGCTGCCATTCAGCGCCACTTTTTCATCTAAAATCTGTTTCACAGGTTCCCTGGGGAAGCTGAGCGCTGCTCTGCACTACACCAGAATGGCAGTGAGGACTCCCACTCCCTCTTCTGGGTGCCCTCAAAGCTCATTCACAAAACCCTGCACTGTCATTCCCACTGGTACCCCCGGCTCCCAGAGGAGCAGAACCATTGCTGGTGCTGGGCCCTGCATCCACCCTGGTCAGGGAGGAACACCCTAACCTGTTTTTTAATATCTAATTACAGACGACAGGAGCAACTGCGGGAACCTCTGTAAGAGTTGCTACTCCTGTACCAAAGCAAAAATACAGCTGGGTTCCTCATGGGGGAACTTCACAACTGCTCCCCTCATGTTTCTGGAGAAGTGGACACCAGTAATTCTGCCCCTTGAGCACAGGATAAGGATTCTCACTCTGCCTTTCCTACAGTACCATAAATAGACTTTTCAAGGGGAAAAAAAAAGAATTCTTATTTCCCATCTCACTGTCATTTTTAAAATTACTGAATTCTGTAGCATTCAATGGATTACTGTTCACAAACACGTACCTGCTCCTCTGGCAGAACAAATCGAGTAATTTCTGCTTCTGCTGGAGCCTTCGGCATGCAGACAAAAACATTTTTTATTCATCAGTGGTAAAAGGCTACAGCCATTTGACTTTAAACACAGACATGCTTCTGGGCTCTCTTCCAGGAAGTCTGTGTCACCCAGGCTTTAGATCGATATGTTTGTCTGCAAAGTCACCCTTTTGATCTGTAATTTTTCATTTTGACACAAGAAATGCCTTTTGGTCAAACTTCAGCAGTCCATTAAATTCCAGGCATAATAGAAATGGGAATCACATTGCTGTAGCCATGCGAAGATTTCCACAGTTTGGGGTTTATTTACTCATGGGTTAATTTGCTCTGCCATATATTTGGGACTCAGACAATGCTGCAAATACTGTTCTGCTGCCTCATCTGAGCTCGCTGCCTCCTGCCCAGTTTGGGGTGGTCTCACTGGGAGTGGCAGCTTTATGAAACACTTTATATGTTCAGTTGTCCAACCTGCAGGAAATGCTGTCGTGGTTTCAGACTGAGGACGTGGAACATCCTCCCAGCCTGGTCCTGTTGTTCACCTCACAAAGACGGGTCTGGGCTGCGGGGACAGCCCCCCACAATGGGAGAGGAGCTGTGCCAGGCTCATGGACCAGCTGGCTCAGCCTGTTCACCCCTGGCACACCACGCTGTTTGCACAACTCAGCACAGGCCTTTTCTTTCCAAGGTCAAGGTTTCAGGGCTTGGGTGGCTGTTTTTTATTTTTTTTTTCTCCCGTGTTTTTTGTTTGTTTGTTTTTTTAAGGTGCCAGCCATCCCATGAAAGGATAACCCAAAAAGCAGGAGAGGGGGGAAAACAATCCAGCACACGATTAATGGGAGAAGAGGGTCTGCCCAGCCTTCCCTGCCTGGCTCCACACAGCAAGGTCCGAGCAAGGCTTTCCAATGATCTCACTGCTATTTCTTACCCAGACACTGCTCCTGCCGTGTTCCCAACCCACTGGTTTTTGGTTGCTGAAGTTTGACCTGAGGGAGGATGCGACAGACACTCAGGAGAGTTGCAAAGCACGGAAAAGGTTATTATAATCCAAACAAAACCCATTATTTTTAGTCCCCGCTCACATCTTAGCTTTCAAAAGCAAACATTTTCTGTCAGCCTCTCAAAGATACATAAAGTACATAACTCAGAAATACGCTAAAATTGAAATTTTAGAAGAAATACTGTTAAAATGGATTGATTTTCACACTTATTTTAAAGTAGTCACGAAAATGTCTGGATTCTGAATAACTGACCCCTGAATAACTGGTTTGTCAAGCCAGAGAGGTCAGGGAATTCTGCATTTAAATATGGCCAAGATTTTCAGCAGCAACACATCTTTTAAGTACATTAATTGTAATATATTTTTATTACCTAATTAAAAGCGGCCTCATTTTAATCCTCATTTAATAGCCCCTCATTTCATAGAGGTGTTATATTCAGAGGGAGGCAGCTCAGTATTTTCTGGAAAAAAAATCAAAGATCTTAAAGCAACTGAAACGGGCCACCTAAAATTTTTTACGTTTTCAGTCAGGACCTGTGTCCAAAATAAACAACTCTTTTCTCAACCCACCAAAAAACCCCAAGCCAAACCCACCTCCAGTAAAGCTATGATCAGAGCATAAATGTCTTGATTAAAGTTCATTGGCTGGTACTTCAGGACTTTAGCTATTAATTAAAGCCAAAATCAAATTTATTGCCTGAGTGAGTAAGAAGAGGGGGCAGGAATTTGGGAGGTGAGCAAACACACGGCCTGCCCAACACAACCCTGCCCTGAAGATAACAACAAGGGCAGGATGGCACACACAGAACTGCCTGCTCCTGAACAGAAAGAATCCAGTTGTGTTGTTGTTCCATGTGTGTTGTTCCAGAAGTGAAGATGCACAACAGCAATCCTAGGACAAGGCTCTGCTGTGGGGCTTTCCTTGGGAATTCAGCAGGGAGCCTGTGAAGGACCTTCCTCACAGACACCCGGGAGCTAGAAGGGAATATTCCAGTTCTGCAGAGACCAAAGTTAAGCAACTGGTGACCTGCCTGGATGTGTTATGGCCACAGAGAACAGAAATACCAGAGCTTTATTAAAATACCTGGTTCACAGTCCTGGGTTTAGGGCGCACGTTTGGGCAGGACCCGACTGCTCGAGTTTACAGGATGGGAAACCTGCTTCAGGGAGAACCTCAGTTTCACAACTGGTTTTGACCAGAAACAAACCCACAGAATTCTGAACGTCTCTGCAAAAGCTGCATGATGGCTTTTGAACCGGGAGAAACATTTTGGTTTGACATTCCGATGTGAGATGATGTAGGGGGGGGGAAAAATCAAAAGAGGGTGTTTCAAAGCTGGAACTTTCATCCTCAAAAGCCTCCAACAAAGGTGATGGGATTTTGACAGCACTCTATTTTGCAAGTAAAATAGTGTCTACATTTTTCTAAACAAGTTCTAAACTGCATTTCCTGTTTTTATATCAAAACGTACTATGGCTTCTTTTGTGGCTTGCTAATAACATACTGCACAACCATTTTGTACAGACCTCCCCGAACACCTCACGCACACACACTCCCAGCCCCTGCTGAGAAAGGCAAACAGCCTCCTGCCCAGTCAGGTCCAGGCCGAGTGTGGCACAGGAAACAGCAAAATCAGCTTTTTCTTAAGCATCAAAGAAAGCAGCAAGTTGTTTGGAAGAGGCTCCTCTGCTCTGCCCAGATATCTGGCTATTCCTGAGTTTGCAACACAATGACTCTACTCTTTACATATTTTAAGCTGTCTGAAAGCAGCAATAACCAAAGTGATGTTATACAGAGGCAGCAGAAATGCCCTCGCACACGTGACGCACGCTATCAGGGTCAGTTCTTGTGCAAATGGCACAATCTCATGGAAAGGGTGGTCAGACACTGGAAAAGGCTGCCCTGAAAAGTGGTGGAATCGCCATCTCTGAAAAGGCTAAAAAATGCGGATGTTGCACTTAAGGACATAGTTTAGCGGTGAACATGGCAGCGCTGGGTTAATGGTTGGACTCAATGATCTTACAGGGCTTGTCCAACCTTACCAATTCCATGATTTTAACTGCTCTAAGCTTTTCATAGCTGCATTTGCTTATTGTAGGATTCGGCCGGTCTATCTGAGAGAAGTACATCAAACCCAGCAGCTGTGGAGAAAGCGCCAGCAAGGGGATTCCTCACACCCGAGCACGCCCAACACTTCCCTGCAGCATCGCAGCGCAAACACCAGCTTTGTTTTAGCTGTGATTCACCCCGTTCAGGACACGAGTCCTGAGGCAAAACGCCGAGAAGTGTCCTCTGCAAGGGGGTTCCTGCATCCGGTGGTGCTGAGGGACACCGGGGCCGGCGCTCCGGGGGATGCTCGCCCACGGGCTACACCGATGCCACCCGCGGAATGCCAACGCGTTCTGCGCTCAGACACTCGGGAGCCGGCGGCACCCGGCCGGCCGCACGGTGGAACTTCCCCCGTGACCCGCAGCTCCTCGGTGCCGGATCTCCGACACCCCCAGCAAAAATGAGCCGCAAACGAGGCGGCGTCCGCGGCCTCCCCGCGGCGGGGCTGCCAGCGCACCGCGCTGCCTCGGCNCCGCGGGCACGTGCGGGCGCGGGGCGGAGCGCCGGGAACGGGAGCGCGGGCGGGATCCGCCCCGCCTGCAGAGCTCGGCATCCCCTGCCCGTGTCTCTGCAGCGGCACTCCTCGGAAAGCCCTTCCCGCTGCCGCCACCCGCGCCGTATCCCCGGTGTCCCCGAGCGCCGCTTCTGCGACACCGCGGAATTCCCGGTGAACCTCTGCTTTCCTTCCTCCCGGCGTTTCTCACGGCAGAGGAACGCGGTGCATCACTGCGAAATCACAGGGCTGCCTCAGGAAACAAACGGCAGCTGTTCGGAAAGAGAGAGATCCTGCCAGGCTCACACCTCCAGCCCTGTCGCTCGGCAGTGCTCCGGCACCTGCTCCCGGTTTGGGGGCCCGGCAGGATCCCCCGGACTCAGAGCCAACCCTGCTCGCTCCCGCCGAGCCGCACCGGCCCGGTGGGACACATCTCCCAGGCACGGCACACCGGGGGACGGCGGGGACTGTCCCGGCACGGCGCAGTTCCCTTCCGGCACCGCCACCCGCTGCCTCTTGTCTCCCTGAGAGCCAGACAGCGGCGTTTACACCCCTTCCCTTGGGACAGTATCAGGCAGTCTATGTTTCCTGATATTCAAACTGAATGTTCACGTTTTACTTCTAACCCATTATGTTCTGTTTACATAGTCAAATCATAATAGCATAAATCATAAATACAATACTGCATTATTAATATTTCCTCCTTTGGGTTTCCAGCTACCAAATATTTAGTCTTATGGCTAACGCTTGGTTAAAACCCAAGAAATGAATCAGCTCTCATTTTTATCACCACTAGCTGTAGGGCAGGAGGGAAGAATTTGAAGGTTGTGGTTTTGAACCATTATTTAGCTTTGCATTGAAATTTTTCATCCTGGTTTCTAGTTTTCAACCAATGTTGGGCAGCAGAAAGTAATCTGGTATTTCTCTGGCTTACATACTCCTCCTGAAAACTACAAGCCAAACCAAACAAACAAAACACAAAAAAATCCAGGCACGGACAATCTGACACAATAGAATCACTATTTTTACTTTATGCTATGAATTTGTGACCAAGCCCTACTGTCAGATCTGAGTTACAAAACCTTTATTACAGGAATGCATCCTGCATTTGCAATGTGCTCCTTGCTCACATAAACCAACCACGTGAGGCCTGATCAACTCATCCCAGAGAGGAACAGTTGCTTTCCTGAGGGTTCCATTTTTAGGTCTTCATACAAATACTGCACTGAATCTACCCAAAAATGCAAGGTTTACTTTTAGAGGCTACAGTCATTTGGGAAGTCAGCATCCCAGTGATATTCAGAGCCCAAAAACAGCAGGATGGCAGGAGCTGTTGGGGTTGCAGAACTCGCAGCTGTTTTTCTGCCATGTCCTGCACCCTCTGTGGCCCTGGACTTTGCATTTCAGGCAGCGAGTGTTGAACCTCATCCCTCTGCACAGGACAGCCCTGGCAAGGCTTCTCCTCCCTCCCCAGCTCTGGTAGAGTGATGGGAAGAGTCCGGCTGTTTTCTGTTGCAGGGAAGTTCTGCTGTGCCCACGGCCCAGCCCTGCTGCTCCCCAGAATGGAGCCACTGAGAGGGGGCTGCAGGGCTGCACCTTTAATCCAGATTTACACAGTATTTCCAAGAATGAAAGCAAGTTCCATTACCTCTGCTGCTGCTTTTCGCCAGGGCATCCCCCCATTCATTGCTGTGCACAGCCACAGCTAAAGGACAAGCTTGGTCGGAGGTTATTTCTCTGTCACACGGGACAAGTGCTCAGGCTGACCAGAGGATTCCTGAAGGGCTGAGAACAGCCCTGCCCGGTGACAGCCCAGGTTTTAAATAAAAGCCCGAGCACGTTAAGAAAAGCCACAAGGTGGCCAAGAGAGCCAGTGTTTCACAAAGCACAACCAGCAATTTGCTCCAGTACAACGGAGAGAGAGCGAGCACAGCCTTTCAGCAGCTGAGTTCCATCACCTCTGCTGGTGCCACAGCCCAGCTCTTCTCTGTCTTTTCAGCAACAGTCTGTACTTGAGTCATAACCCCTGTTACACACTATGACATCAAAATACAAACTGCATCATACATCTGCTACAGCACAAAGATCTTGGTGCAAGGGAAATTCAGATTTAAGCACCATGCCAGAGGACACGTTGACATATTATCATTGCAAAGTCATTTTAAAATCACCATTAACCCAAATAGTTATGGTTATACATCTGGGACAGTCTTCAATTTACTGGCCATATGCTCTAGCCTCTATTTGCATCCAAAAAGCAGTTGGCTCTAAGGACAAATTTCACCCTGAGTTGCACAACCTAGAAGAGGCTCTGCAGCACTGCATGTGTCAAAAGACATTCAGAGTGGAGTGACACATCCCAGATCCTTCTACCATCAGAGATTCAGGACAACGTTGAAACATGGGCCATCAAGAACAGTGAACAGAGCAAGGGAAAACGTCAAAGTCATGGCTTTGAGACTGCTATGCTGAAGAAAACGTGTCAGGCCAAGACAACCTGAGGAGATCAGAGCCTGCTGCCAGACTCTGGAGTTGGCTGATGTACTCCCTTGGTGCTCCCATGGGACATATTTCCTCTTTGTAACAGCTCACATGGTCACTGCCCAAGTTCTCAGGAGTCAGAACTCCTGCGATCTATTTCCTACTCTGCAACTGCCCCATTTAGCCTCTGTCTGCCTCCAAACCCACTTTTCCCCCCAAAAGATCAGAGCAAGGCAACAATCATCTCCCAGGAGTTCTGAGCTTTAATTCCTGGTTGTAAAATGACCCCAGGATCTTGGGTCTCCCCAGCCCAGTAAGAAAAGCATAATTTGCTAGAAACTATTAGAGACTTTGTGATATGTAGAGTTGATAATTCCTGCCCCCAGAGTAACAGGTGATTTGCTTTCCCACTGTGTCTTTCTCGTGTACCAGTGAGTAACTGCTCTGCAAGTAGGTCAGTAGTACAGCACATCAGCCTGAGCTGCTGAGATTTGGGAACAAAACTGCTCCGTGTCTCTCTGGTGAAGTGGTTTAGCATACACAGCAGGGAGTTTTCTTTGAGCCTGCTGTCATAAATCTGAATAGCCAACATCTCATTGCTGGGAGGGATCTGGGAACAGGGAAGCCTGAGAAGGTAACACATACGTTGCTTCATGGATTATTCATACAGTATCTTCGCTCTGATTCCTCGAATATCCCCCGAATATCTGTACCCACTGTGAGAAAAGCTACCTTCACAACCTCATGGGATGGTACTATAAAGGACATACACCTTTAGATTTAGAGACTACTGTCAGTCAAATGAAAGCTGTTTGGTACAGTATGATCACTTGAAGACCATCAATTTTTTTTTTAAAGGAGAAAATTTGCCCTGCAAGGCTTGAACTGATTAGTGAAGTCTTTCCAAAATTCCCTTTCTGCCTTGCTCCAAGCCCAGCTGGAGGCAGAGATCTACCATCTTAGACTCTGCTTTGTATTTTAAATAATATGCCACAGGCTTGGTTCCCTGGTTTTACACCCTTCAGTATCTTTCACAGAGGTGCAAAATGGTTACATTTTGTTACCCCCGTGTCTTGGCTTGAAAGACAGGTGTCTGCCAAGGAAGGTGAGAACCTCCCTTGGAATGAAGAATATGATCCCCTTCCCTTCAAATTATTTTAACTTTGAAATTACGGGGCTTTCAGGCAAAGGCATGGGGAAAGGAATAACAGTTCTTTGCTAGTATGCGTGTGTATAACAAGGCACACAAACACCGAACAGAGCCCCAGAACCCCGGGCAGCGCCTTCCCGCTCTCCCAGCGCTTTCCCC
>VYXC01003455.1:634302-745637 GCA_013397175.1 Platysteira castanea | reverse complement strand
AACAAAATCGGAGAAAATTCCCTAAGAGAAAGAAAACAAAAGGAAAAACTCTAACCTCCAACACCCAATGACTTGAGTGACACCTGAGGTGCAGGCTTAGGGTGGAAGCAGCAGCTTTCCAGGAGTCAAACTTCCAACCCACTAAACCCCCTGTGGAAACACATCCCTGAGCCACCTGCACCCTGTGGCTATGTCAGGCGGGGCTTTGCTGGCATTCCCAGGCCAACCCTGATGGTTTCATCTGAGATGCTGCTGGGCAGGTAGGACAGGGCAGGGAACTGCACTGGGCTGCTTGAGGGGACGCCTCACCCTGGAGTGTCCCCAGCACACAACAAAAAGGCTCCGTTTTTCCCAAGTAAGGAGCACCCAGCATTTCTCTGGGCTGACAGTGTGTACCCCTCTGTCAGCAGCGTTTTCCTGAAGCAATGGACCCCTCTTTTGGGCAATGTGCCCACAGACACCAGCTCAGGACCGGCTGCCCCTGAGGGACCTGCCCACGGTGCACTCCCCTCACTCCACACAGATCTTGCAAAGAGCAGCCTGGAACCTAAGCTGCTCCTCACTTGTTACTCTTTTGCCTCCAGCAATTAAAATAAAGGCCAGAGAAGAGGCCAGCAGGTCCGGTGGCTAAAGCAGATTAAAATTAAAAATTACCTCAAACTGTCAGTCGTGAAGGGTGTGTCTTCCACCATCGTGCCTCATGCAGAGCCTGTTCCGCTGGCCATGGGGATGTAGTGAGTCCTGACCTGAGCTCACATCAGGCTGAGGGTCTGCACACATGGCACCCGTGACGGGTCCCAGCTTCCAGTCACGGCCAGAGGTGTCCCAGCACTGTCCTGGTCCCTCACGGACAAACCTTGTGGTGCTGCTCCCAAGATGGCCCTTCCAGGTACACCGGAGAGCCTCTGCCATGGGCGGCTCCTGGGAGAGGCTGAGTTTTCCCTCAGGACTCTTCCGAGGAAGCTGTTGCCTTTGGTTTAAGTGAAACTTCGCTCAGCACATGCCCTGGGTGGTCACTGCTGGCCATGCCAGGTCAGACTGTGCCCCGCCCCAGATGCCCGCAGGACGCAGCTCCAGGCTGTGCCCTCCCCACGAACAGCTCGCTGCTCCTCAAGAAAGGAGCCACAGCACATGCTCATTAGCTACATGGGTCAGTAAATAATTACATTTAAGTCACATTAAAAAGCTGGAGGCAGCAGCAAACAGCTCCCAGCGGGAGTTCCCATCAACTGAGAAGGGCAGCGCTGTGGGTGGGGAGATTAATGGGTTCGTTCTGTGAAGCTTTGACTTGGAAATGTAACACAGCTAAGGATGTCAGGTAAGGCATGTACTGAGCAAACTCCTTCCCTGGTGCCATTTGTGTAACTTATCCAAAGTTAATGAAACTGATGTTTGGGCAGGTGTGAACAGAACTGGGCAATCCTTTAAATGAAGCACAGAAATAGAGGTGGACCAGGGAGGAAGGTAAGGAGGGACATTGAATCAGTCACCCACCACGGACAATGTTTTAGTCATGCAGGGAAAGCAAATAATTTATTTACATATCTGATTGTACATTACAGCTACCTGAAGGATCCACATCAGCAAGGACAGCTTTACTGTCCCCAGAAAGTATTTCAAGAAAATACAGAGAAAATAGTGTAATGGCACATTGCAACAGTACTGATGTCACTTCACTGATGTTATAAATTACAGAATGAGATTAAAAATAGTGATATGCCACTTTTGCTGGCTGCTTTTTTTCAGTAACAATGGAGCAAGTGAACTTTGCTCATTTTCATACCAAGCAGCCTTTGAAATAAAAAATAAAACCACCTCCTTGCTTCTAAGGCAGCTTTGTATTCTGTGAAATGGGTGCCAAATTCAATTTTTAAAAAATTATTTATTTACTCTGCTCCGTGAGAGTTGAACATATTCTTTTATAGATCAAAACTTCATTTTTTGGAAGATTTAGGGGATATTTAGGATTTCTTCCTTGAGATTTACCACAGTTTATTATCTCACTGTGTCTGGGGGCTGGTGGATGGGGTATTGATAAACCACGAGGTGTGAGAGAGGGAACAATCTGAGGATCTCACCAGATGAGCAGGCTCAACACTCCAGAAATGAAACCAACAGCTGGAGAAGAGGCTGGAGGGAGGGAAGGACACCTCTAGGACCAGGTCCCTGGTTGAGAGAGTTGCAGGTGTCCAAGCTCACAGTGCAGCTACACAGCTTCCCAAATCCTGTGGGAGAGTGCTGGGCTACAAACCCCAAGGGAAGGAGTTTATTTGCCAAAATGTGAAGAGCAAGACACCCAATCTCTCACATCTGCAAGAGGAAGATCTCCAGTCAGGCAGATCCAGGGTCTGTCCTTAGGAAATGCTACCACAGAAGCCAGGGAGGGAAGAGAAGGAGTAACTAAAGCATTTTAGGCACTCTAAGATGGAGAGTCTATGAAGTGGTAATGCTATTTCTCTTTCCATTTCAATGGGCAAAATAAATCACTTGCCTGATCCCACAAAATTAATCCCAGAATGGAAGTTAACCTGAAATGGACGTGTTCAAATGAGGTTTTGGTCTGGTGTCCATTTCAAGTATAAAAAGAAGCAAATTGGCTTTAATGGAAATAAAAACTATAATTGCCAAGTCATGACTGTAACATTTAATTAAGTGTTTTATTATTTTGAATTAACTGAAGCCAACAAGTGGATAGAATTGGTCTCATAATGATACTAAAACAATAAATCTGCAGAGTGTGTGTGACATTGCCTTACAAGAGACCAACCATCTGACACAACATTCCTAAAAGAAGACAAAGAACTGCTAATTATGTTAAATTTCATTTGCTATATAATTTAGACCATGACCTAGTGCTTCTAAAAAAACCTGTACAAAATGAGTATTTTTTACATCTTGGAGGCACATGAATACAAATCTGATCTATTTTATATATACACATGTACATTACAAGAAACCAGATGATCAAAGAAGTGTATATAAAAAGTGTCCAAAACCAGATGATAAAATGTGAAAATAAAATGTATCCTCACAACAGAGAAGTAAAAGGCACAAGTACTAAAACGTAACCATGCAAAAAACGTGACTAGTCTGTGCAGCAGAGAAAAACAAATGGCTCTCACAACTGATTTTACAGTAATGCTCAAGATGTCTCAGTATTTAGACATATATCAGTGCAACATTTATTGCCCTGTAGCATACTGAAGTGTTCACAGGATACTAAATTCTTGATTCCCCTTCTGATGTCCTTTCTCCAAAGCCAGAAGAATTTAGCTATGGATAAGGTAGTAACTAAAACAGGGCTGATGCTGGGGAGTGTAAGATCATCACTGGGTGGAAGAGTGTCTGCAGCCCCCTTACCACCTCCACAGTGACCGTGTGTCCCCCAGAACAGTCACCTGCCTCCCCTCAGCGGGGCACAGTGGCTCTGAGGGGTTTCCAGGGTGTCACTGCCCAGGACAGCGACGGCAAAGCCGACAGCTCAGGTGTGGCAGCTGCTCCACCCACAGCACTTCCATTCCAGGGGTTGGTGTCCAAATTACACTGCAGAAACCCATGTTTGTTAATGTTTTCTTTAGGTTTTAAGTAAAAAGTTATCTCTCTAACTGTGTGTTTGACCAGGTACTACTCTCGCAGTTGAACAAAACTCCCAGACTGAAGATAGCAAGCTGAAACCCCGGGTTTAGAGAACACCACGAGCCTTGTCAGCTGGCTCCACACTGTGGCAAACTATGGTAGCGTGGCCCTGCCTGCGGATGTTGCCTGCAGACCCTCACAGGCTGCTGCTGTGACCTCTGAGGTGTAGTGGCCATGCTGAGCTGCAGGGCTGAGCCTCCCAGAGCGTGTCAGTAGAGTGCACAGTGGGACGCCTGTACTGAATTGAGGCACATCCCAGGGATCCCTCAACTGGATCGCCTTCAGGTTTACTCGCCCTACCTGCTTGTATACCACGAGAATCAGCTACAACGTTTCGTCATGTACATGCGACACAACCAGTTTTATGATCACAAAAAAGGCAAGGACAGGACTGGCCTGGAGTAAAGACAGGACTGAAATTTTTGCCTTGGCAGCTAAAGTTGCACTGAAGCCAAGAATATTGCATTTGTCCCTCCCATCCCTCAAAGTGCTGCCCCAAGGTGGCACACAGACACCTGACAGTGGCTGGGGACAAGACCAAGAGTGTAAATGTCAACAGACATTACATTTACACTGAGGAAGAGTCCCAGAAAGACGCAACTCTCTTGTACATCGGAGCAACTCTGAGTGCATTATGCAGGATGACAGGATTCAGACCCAACACCAACTGCAGTCCTCATCAAGCTCTAAAGGTACATGCAGAGTTTCACGAAGTAGAAACCCATGCAGGCTTCAACAGCAAACTGCTCCTAGGATCACTATTTTGAATTCAAAAATACTGAGATGCAAAGGAACAAAATGTCAAAACTGTGGAACTATGTCCATTAAAACCAACCAGCTGAGTTACATCACCTGTCATGATTTCTTGACAATGCCCCTTGAGTAACAAATGACTTGACAAGAATATGAGCATTGCTACTTACACTAGAAACTGCTCAGTTAAAGTCTGCATCAAGTTTTCACTTAAATCAGTATAAGCCAAGCCACTGATTTGGCAAGTGTTTGCTCAGCTGCTACTTCCTTCCTTCCTTGGGAAAAAATCCCTCAGACCACACCATACAGTATTTGTTTTAAGAGAAAACCACTGTATATTCACTGCCATTAAAGAATGTAAAAAAAGCATTCTTTTATTTGTAAATTCTAGTTCTTAGACTCTTCACATGTCACAGGCACTATGATGCACAGACCACTGAGCAGTGCCTCGTGTAGCAGCCCACAATGTGTGTTTATATATCAGCTTCCAAGCCCTCATTTACAAACCAGATTAGGGAGCCTAAATACTGTAGGCCTAGATCCTCTCTGGAGAGCAATGCAGTTCTACCAAAGTAAATGGAGCATTGCTGCACTCAGACAGCAAAATATTTATTGATACACATCTTTGAGAATAATAATGCTGTGTTCAACTCCCTATAGAGCTGGCTGAGAAATATCTGAATTTTTCCCAAAGACCATGAAAGGAAAGTTGGCAACAAAAGTGCATTGGATGTTGGGGTTTTTTTGAAACTTGCTACATATTTGCATATTAAAAATTCTTTAAAAAGAGATGGGATGGTTACAGTTCATCAATGTTGCACTTCAAAACAAGATAAATTCTCAAACAGCTTCAGTCTTAAACAGAAGTTATTCAAAAAGATGAAAAATCTTTTGATGTCAAAGCAGTTTTGAATCAGCATCACTCTGAAATCAGAACTAGGTGGCAGCTGAAGAGTGAAGTCTGGAGGGAAGCAGCCAATACCAGAGAAATCTTGAGAGACTACATTTCAGGTAATCTTTAAGTGCAAGTTTTGAAAGAGGTAATTTTTCTGCAGTACCTTGTGTGGGACTAGCCTGACCAAGGGCAGCTTCTACTTAAAGCCGGTAATTTTCTTCACTGTACAGAAATACCTGTAGTGGTTTGCAACAGGTTTGACCAGAATATCATTTAGCTTTTCAGAATCTAAGGTCAAATGAACCAAGGAACAGATCAAGATACAGTACCTGGGATTGTGTTTGCACCCCCAAGGGTTAAATAGAACCATGGGTTTGACACAGGAATGTTTACTGCATTTGTGTACTGCTAGGAGATGATACCGCATTTCTCTGTCTGATGTTATCCACTCAGGAAAGGGAGGCCCTTGTTCCACCAACAGCAACACTGACAGAGGCAGGCTGTACTTCCCTGGTCAGCCTGAGAACGTAAAGGATGTCCACAGCAAAGATGTAAGAAATTTATCAGAGAACAGACACCAAAATTAGTGCCTCCCTATTTGCAGCACCTCCTGTCTGTTCTGCCAGTGTCTGACATTTGATTGAAATACGCGCTCCCTGCAACACTGGTACCAGATTACTCTTCTCCCTGCCCCAGTGAGCCATCAAGTGATCCTTTATTACCAAATTACCTGCATGTCATAAAACATGATAACTTCTTTTCTGGGATAAAAGGGTTCTCCAGTGCTTGAGCTGCAAGACAAGTTGGTCTAATATCTGTAGTTACTCAGTCTAAGAATGCAATTGCTAATTAGTATTTTTAGAGGTGGATACCTTAGAGGAAAATATATCTGCCAGTGAAATGCCTCTCCCACCTCCAGCTTGCATTATTTGTCAAACATAGCAAGTATCTGAATATGATTTCCACAGTAACAGATGGCAGTACCACACCGAGGGCCCCACAGGAGCAGAAGGAAAACACAGCTACCAACACCACCAACATGGTGGCAAGACATCTCTTCACATGCAGACACTGGAGCAAGGAAGAGCTTCTAAACACTAACCCAGCTGGGTACAGAGCTGAACAAGTCCTGCAAGTTTTAAGAAATTTCCACTGCTGGGTACCCTTGGCTAGAATATCCCTTTTGGGATTTTAGCCAGATTTGGTGACTATTTGTCACTACTAGTAACTATTCACCTCCTACATATAATTAGCTGCACAAAAACTTGGCTATCACTATAGTCATGTCTTCTGTTCAAATCCATGGGCTTTGCTTTCTGTGAAACAGTCCTCAGCATTTGCTGATGTTCCACCCTAATGGGAATGATCATTAAAATTTTGAAGCTGAGTCCAGCTTACTTAAAAATAATTAGGGGAAAACATTCAGTCACCAGTCTAAGCTACAACAGCTTCACTCTTATTGAAATGCACTGCACAAGAGCAGGACAGCAGTGCAACTTCCCAAACACAGTCAGCTCCAGAAGCAGGGCTGCTGGGTCACCCAGCCGTGCTCGTCACAGCAGGTTAGCAACAGCCCCCTGACAGCGTGGAAGAATTCTCAGTGGCCTATAAAAAGAGTTAAGTCCCTGGCACAACCCACAGACAGCACCAGGCAGAGGGAAATGCCATCACTAAAGTGCACGTGAGGAGTCCTGCAGGCAGGAAGCACTGAGCTGGCTGAACTGTTCCTCTCCCACCTTCTGGGGCACATCCAGAAGCAGCAGCAGGTGGGAAAGGCAGATGTGTGGGGTTCCCATGGGGTTCCACTTCTTCTACACAAAGAGAAGCTGCTGCAATGTTACATCTTACACCATTCCCAGGTGGCAAAGGAGTCTTTAAATCCTTCCCTCCAGATTACCCCAGAGCCTCAGGAACTCAGCCCTGAGACATCACAGTTTGAACCAGAGCATCCCATTTCCCCCAGAGCACTGCAGACCTTTGTGCCCTGGGGTGTTGTGTCCCACAGTCATTCCTCTGGTCCCTCTCTCCACTTACTTTACACCTGCCTAATGCAGATACATAGAAACAAACTGTTTTTATTTCCTTGCCTTCAAGAAAACCTGATTTCAGTATACGTCCCCTGTGTCCCGTCGCTCCAGTAACACTGAAGGCAAGAGCACAGAGATTGCAGAAAAAAAAATATTTACATCCATAACTGAATACAGTTTTATGTATTCCAATTCAGGAAAAATGCATCACATATACACACCAAGGTACATCAAGAGAATACTAGGGGCAAGACACTGCCAACAGCAAGAAATACACAGAAAAGCACAGTCATCGCTACTGTAACATTCTTCTGGGGCATGTATTCAATAGAGGAAACATCTCTATGCACTGGGGAAAGCCAGATACTCAGGCCTATTTTTCTGTGCCAGTTGGTGTGAATCAAAAGTGTGAAACTTTTACTTTTAAAAAAAGTGCATGGAATAAAATTTGTTTTTAGCATTCAACTACCCAATCAATTCCATAAGCTCCTTATATAAGCTACATTATTAATTAAAAAGGTCCTAGTCCTACAGTATAGATCCAGCTCTGGAGAACACAGGCACATGTTGAAGTCATCCCTATTTAAGGCAGCATTTAAGCATATGCTCAACTTTAAAGCTTAATGTTCTGTCCCACCGACTTCCATGAGCAGTTGCAGCACACACTTAAAGTTAAGCACCTGCACAACTGCTCATCTAAATCAGGATGTGTTCCCTACTCAGAGCTTTAGATATGCACATGTGTGCTCAGCCTGGACTGGCAACTCCTGCAAGACCAAGCTCTTTTTCCTGCCCTATAGGTAAAAGCCACTCCGTATCAGACTGTCCTCCACTGCTGTGCCAGGAACCAGCCATTCCTCTGCACAGCCTGCCCAAAAAATGCCATTCTCTGAGGAGTGCAGCTGTCTGGGGTGGGAAAGCAACTCAGCACGTCATGTCGAGGGCTGGTCCTCCTCCTCCCCCTGAAGTAAGATATTTCATGCAAATTTTGTTGTTCTGTTTCTTTTTTTTGGTAAGAACTGGATTGTGTTCCTTCAGTGAAATCTTTAAAATCAGGGTGAGGGGATGGGACAGGATCCCAGAATTCATCTTAATAGCCCATGATATACCCCTGAAAATAGGGGAACAGATTTGAAAAGCTCTTTGCCTCGATGCTACAGGGACCCTGGCATAAAAAACACACATGCACACACGTTAAAGAGCAGGCTCAGAGCATCCCAAAGCAGGCTCCAAAGTGATCTTACATCAAAAACACTTTGTGCAAACACAGTGGCAAACAAGTGGATGGTGATTTTTCATAAATAGCAAAAATTCTGCAATATCTTCCTCTTCTTCCCATTTACTTTGTGTCTTTTCCCAAAGTTTGGCTTTTGTTGTGTTTTTGTTTTGTTTGTTTGTTTTTTTTAATCTGATGTGTGGTTTAAGTACTAAAACTAAATCAAATAGGAAATTACACAGTCAGCACCAGTCAGGAACTGAACCTGGGTATGTCAATTGGTTTGCGGTACCCAAATTCCTGGAAGAACGAAGAAAAAAATTCTTGCTCCTAAAGTTAGGGCCACATCCATATGTTTCCATTGTCTTTTTTTACCTTTACAACTAGAGGTAGAGTCATTTTGTCCAGTATCTAAAACAGCATGATCCAGTTATATTGTTATTACATTAATATACAGTATCCATCTCATCACAGGTATTGAAAGTGCATGGAAAAAGTCTAATCAAGCCAATTCAATGACAAATAACAGTGTACCAAACATCATATAAACACACCCGCGCACCCACACTCACACCTAGTGTATATATATATTTATAGACTCATTTACAGTATCAGAGTGCTGCTTAGATCCACTGGCATGTGCAGAAATATCAGGCAGTTGCTGCTTTTCCTCCTCATATTCTCTTCAATTCTTTATTTCCAAGATAGATGGATTGTGGTCCAGGATTGCCAGAATTATCTTGTCCATATACTGTCGCAATCTGTAATTTATCTCTTCCTGTTCTTTGAGGGCTTCCATGAGCTAAAACACAACATTTTCAAGTTACTCCTGAAATATTCTCAGTAGTTTATGTAATAGCATGAAATTGAGACAGGAGAGAGACCAGTGCCTGCTCAGGATCACCAAGTGCTTTTGTGACAGGTTTTCTAACCCAAGCTCCTCCCTGTATCCATATCAGAAACCATCTGTACGTTACAGATCTTTGCTATCAAAGAAGGTCGTGAACAGTCATCTCCAGGGATCTTTTGGCAGGTCATCTGAAACAAGTTCCCCATCTAACAGGCCAATCCATCCTTCATCCATACCATGGATGAACTGCTTCATCTCAGAGCAAGAGCTTCATGATACTCAACTTTTTTCATAACTGCTGAAATCTAAAGGTGTTTGCATGAAAGGCTGCTGAACAGAACAAGTATTTCAGTGTTTTGCACTGGGAAAAGTATGATTCCTCTGGATAACTTGCATACTCTCTCTCAAAAATCCCCAAAACAACTGCTACGGACTCTACAAGAACAACCCACTTGCTATTCTATGTTCTATATTAAATACATGTGTTTCATCTGTATTTAGATTTTTGGACTGTAAAAGGCTCCTCAACCTCTCTGAAGATGAAGACTGCTTTGCTTTTTATCTCTGAATAGTGAAATTTAATGCCAAACTGACAAAGCTGCCAATGAGTGTCAGAGCCCCATATCCTCCTAAAGCTCATGTTATTTGCCTGTCCATTTTCATAAGACTTCACAGAAGTCCCACCCTGAATCTGCAGATTCTTACCTTTGTTCTGATCATATGGGAAAAATGGCACAATGGGAACAGTTTGTGCAGGTCTGTGAGGTTTTACTAAGTCTAGGCCACAGCTTTCAGGCACTTGCCTCCTTTACAGGGGGAGTGCTGGATATTCCTTACATGAGCCAGAGCCATGAGACTGAGAGGGAGAAAGTCAGATTTTTCTTAGCAACAGCAAAAGCCAGTTTGCTTTTACCTACTTAGAGATCAACAATTAAACAGCCTTTCTTCACAGTGCTCTGGTTCAGCAAGAAATTAAGTTCTCAAGTGTAACTCAAGGGCCTTCACTTCAAGGGCCTGCCCAGGAGCTAAGGCTGACAGGTCAGTCCAGTACAGACTGGATAAAAAGGACTTTTCTGTCTCAGGATTTTTTTTGATGAAGAAATGGGAAGTTCTGTCTGGAAGAGATAGAGCATCAAGGACAAACTATTCCTTTTATCTCCTTCAACACTAACCTGTCTTCTTCCATGGGAGCTCTCATGTATCCATTGGCCTGATCTCACAATCTGGCCTGGAGCTCAAAGGAAGCTACACCAGCTGGACTCAGCTCACATACAAATGGGTCTCCCAAAATATCTTTCAAAGCACTACCAAGTTATTATTTGCACACAAGTTACTTTCTCCAAGAACTCAGCTCTGCTACAGGGAATATATAGCTCAAATATGTATCTAAGTGAGAGTTTGTTACTGAAGTAACTCAGAACTAAATCTAGAACAGAAAGTAAAAATTAAAGTAACTAGCAATGGCCATTTTTGTATGAAATTATTGTCATACTATCACATTACTCTGCAAGATACAAGATGTTAGAACTGTAAAACAGTTCACTGAGATTCTAATAATTCCAATTTTTTGGAGAGAAAAATGGGAGAGTTATAATATAAGGATACTGAAACAGTGTTAGGTTTAAGACAATCTTCTAACATCCTTGAACTCCTAGCAAAGCCATTTCCTGTTGTTCATTTGTCAACTTCAGATAGTTCAACCTTGACAGTTAATTACATTGAAAATTGCATATTCTTGGATGTAGTACCTGATCAGAGAAGCACATTACCTCATCTCTCGATGCAGAATCGATTTCAGCAGCCAGTGACTGGGCTTTTGTTTGCGTTGCAAAGAGGTTTTTAGCTTCATAAAGACTGAGACTTAGAATCTGTCCATTAAGATCATCATTTTGGTCACGAAGTTTCTGATTCTCCTATTTAAGGATGAAAAGACATTGCTTTTTAGTTTTTTCCTACAAGGTTTCATTAAAAAATAAATAATATTTTAACATCACGAGTAGATTGGATGACCTAGAGCAAGGCTTCAAGCTGGCAGCAACTCTTACCTCCAGTGACAAGGCCTCCCTGAGTTTTCCCGTGGCATAATTTACATTACCAGTGCAAAGAAGTCCTGCACAGATGCAACGTGGCTCTTGTGCTTGTGTGAGAAGGGGGAAACAAAATCTGAAGGCAGAGTGCTTGGACTTGCACTTATAGGCATTTTCCAAGGCATTCCTGTACATTCGATGTGGATCGAGAGGCCCTTCCCTGCTCACCTGCTTCAGCCGTTTTATTTCATGCTCCATTTCCACCTCTCTGGTTTTGGCATTGAATTCACTCAGGCTGGAGGAAGAGCTTCTCCCACGCCCAGGACGTTCACATTCCAGCTTGTACAGCTGCAAGTGCTCCAGTTCCTTCCGCAGGTCTTCGATGAGCTGTGGGCGGCAAACAGCCCCCTCTGTACTCAGGCAAAAGCACTCCCTGAGCCTGGCTGAGGCCGCAGTCCTACAATACAGCCTCTAACTCTTCTTTGGAAGCACAGGTCCCCTAAACTGCCCCAGAGCTGCCAATGGTTCTGACCGCTAAGCTTCATGCCCAAGAAACATAATTTCCCTTGCAAATAAAGTATAGGAAGTGTTAAGGCACACAGTTCTCAAAGAGTTGTAAACCCTTTGGGTCAGGGATTGCCACTTATTAAGTATTCTTGCAGCATTCATTGCTCTGTGGGCACCCTTCCCACAGAAACAAAATCCAGCAATAGCTTCACTGAATGTGGTGTTCTCAGTGCCCATCCTGTCTGCCCGTTCTTTCTCAGCTAGGCTTCCACACAGGTGAGATGCGACTGCCTGGTCTTATATCCCTCTTCACACTTACCTCCTGTGTGGCTTCCCTCTCCTTGTTGAATTCCAGCCTGTTCTGCCGCAGCTTGTCCATCATCCTCTTGTACAAATCCATCTCATCCTTCAGTCGCAGACTTGTGTCTTCCAACCTATCTGACATGCGCTGCCTCTCCTGGAACAAACGGGGAACTTCAGAACAGGCTGGCAAGTGCAGGAGACACCCTCAGTTCCACAACCTGAACCTATAGACACAGCTGGTCATAAACTGGCTTGTGTCTCAGGACATTCCTGCCTCTAAAGGTGACCAATGTTCCAATTCCATTAATAGTTTTGTTTAAGGAAGGAAAATTTAAGAAGCTGGCCCAAGCACTGTAAGAGTTTGCTCTTCCATAAACTGCTGTTAAATTGCCCGAGGACTCAGGAGTTTTGTTACCTCATCTAATCTCTCCGTTTGGGATTTCAGCCGTGTGACAGTGCTTTTCAGATCACCATTTTCTTCTTCCAGTTGCTGAACCCTGTGTTAATAACAAAAATCTTAAAGCAAATACCTTTTCAAGAATGCAGATATGCAAAATAGTGTGCTTTAAAAAGCCATCTCACTTGCACTTGATAGAAAGACCAAACAGGGAAAATCTTTCAAATCATAACACTTTTTAGCACGAGCCTTTTGCTAGCTTGTTTTAGGGCCCAAAATACTATACTGACCCTCAGATTCTTGTGCTCCTACAACAGGTATCTGAAAAAAAAAAAGCTGGAAAAAACAAACGCAGGCACAAGTGTTTGCTAGAACTGGTCACAATTCCCTCCTTGAATCCATGCCAAATATCCAGCTAAGCTGTCTACACAGGCCACGTGGATTAAAGCATTAATGTAAAGCAGCCTCCAAGCTTTTGGGCATTAGACATGTGACTGCAGAGCTACTCTACAGAGCTGCCAACCTGCCACCATCTGTGCACTATCTGCTGCTGAACAGCCTACATTTACAAGCAAAGTAAACGTGAAGAAGAGAAGACCTCGTGCCCTGTTCAGGGTGGCATGGCACCAAGATGTTTGTTACCTTGTATTTAGCAGTTCAATTTCGGTGCCTTTCTCTTTTTCATACTTGCTGTAAGCTTCTCTATGTCTCTTTATCTCTTCTTCCAGGGTCTGTTCTGCTGATGTTTCTTGGTCTTTCAATAGTTCCTCTAGCTCATGAACTCTAAGGAAATCAGATCTCATTTCAGTAACAGCTTCAGAAGTACTTACACGTGTGCAAATTTATTGCTTCTCTCTTTCCTGCCCACTCCTTTATTTCATTCTAATTCACCATCTCTCTTGGCATTTAACCTCTCCCAGAATCTCTCATATTTACTTATAAACACAGAATTAAGTACTATCAGTTCATCTATTATTTCAGTCTCAGGAAGCTGGGACTAAGACCCAGCCTTCTGCTCTCGCTACATGCAAGAAAAAAACCCCCAACCATCAGGGGTAATCTCTCTTACAGCAGAAGAGTTTTCTCTGTACAAGTCAGTAACATCTCTGTCAAAGACACTTGTCTGGAGGCCTCTTCTTGCTGAAAATTCAGCAAGGCAGCCCTAGTCCACCTGGACTTCTCAGATGAAGCCTTATTTCATCTGTCAGCATTAAGAAGACTTGGTCATAATCTACAGGTAGAGATATTCCTTCACCACAACTGTGCTCTGGCTTTGCTCTGACATGATGAAGAGCCATGGCTCTGTGCTTTGCTACCTGTGAACCAGCTGTGTGTTCTCTTGTTTCAGTTTGCTCTTCAGGTCACCGTTTGTCAGGCTATCATTCTCCAGTTCTGTCACCTTCTTCTCTAGGTACGTTACCTGGAAGGGCAAGTGGAAAAAACTGAGTTTGAATCTCTCTTCAAACATCCCTTCACTGTTCCTAACTGGCATTTAGCTACTCTACCATTTTACAAGGGGGCATATTTCTCTGCAAAGCCAGCAGTGAAACTAAGCTCCACAATTCTGAGTTGCCCAGACTCTGCATGTTCCTTGAAGGTGACCACTGCAAATACACCATAAAGAAGTCCTAACACAATGCCTAGATCTGTGCTTGTACAGTTCTTGCATTACTGTCAAGCAAAGTTGTAACAGTAATGGAACATCAAGGACATTTTGAATAAGCTACTTCAGATCATGGGTAATTCTGAGCAAGATCTTCATCCCCTGATGCAGGGCTCCAGCAGGATTTGGTTGGGTACCTGACTCACAGGGCACAGAGATTCTCACCTTTTCAGTGATATCATTATCACAGGAGTCTATACTGTCTCTGAACAAGTCTTCTGTGCTGCCATTACTGCTGCTGAAGTTACTGTTGTGGAAGAGTTGTCTGAAAGATCAGAAGGATAATTATTTTGCTTGATGAGGATGGAGGACAAAGAGTCTGGCTTCAGACTTTGAACATCCAGTGGTAAAATCTGTGCAATCATTTCAGTGACAATTACAACTCTTTAAGCACAAGTCTTACAAGAGACTGGTAGCTAAATGAAGTCATACTGAGCACAGTCAATGACATTAGTTCTAGGGAGTGAGTTCTTTGTTACTTTTGATAGAATCTGCCACCAGCATTAACATAGTTTAAAAAATACTTAATTCTTATTCACACTATGCACTGAATTGCATTTGCCTTATTAGAAATTTAAAATAAGGTCACCATTGCACATTGGTTGGTACATTTAAGCTAGAAAATTTCATACAGTAAGAACTTTAAAAAAAGAGGAAAAAATAAATCTCAAGCAGTTCCCACTGCAGAATAGTGTCGGAATATGTAACACTGGAGATTGTCTAAAATGTCCTTGAACCTTACAGCCCTCCTCAGCCCAGGGCTGGTTCACTCAGTTAAAGGAAGATGACAGTTCTGTATGTCCTTTTTAAAGGGGTGCTCTCAGTTTCCTTCACATTTTGGCAAAAGCAGCAAGGCCCACATTACGAGGGTTAAAGAATCAGTAGCTGGACTGATGGAATAGCAGTATAAAGGAATAAACTAGGAGACAGGGAAGCAAAAACTATCTATATTTTTAACAGAACTCTTTCCACTTCAGGAGCCTGCTCCAAGACTAGCAGGGGCTTCTATATTCTGCAACATTCATACCCAAACACAGGCCCCTTCCCTTAAAAACTTATCTTGGCACATTTTTGTTTGTCTAAAATTATTCCTACGTTCATCTCCCACTCCCACTTATGGAATTGTTATGGCTGATTCCACAAATATTCATAGACAACTTGAAGACTCTTACCTTCCAAAAGCTGTGCTTGATATTTTCCTGTTAGGGCTACATGGGTATAGAAGGAATGATATAGAAATTAAACACTTATTTGATTCAATTTTAATTGCACAATGAAATATAAGACTGACTTTTTTGCAAAGTCAAAAGATGATTCTGTGAACAATATTCTTTAACAACTGATTCAAAAGCTGCAGTTACTAAGAACACAAAGATGAGTGAAGCCACAAATTACTGTGTTCATTAATAAGTCAATTTGCAAATAGTGTTATATTTAGCAGAGATTTGTCAGTGTAAATGAGAGCAAAACTAACATTAGAAACACCACAAATGGACACTAAGTTAGTGATGGATATTTATTCTGGATTCCCAGTTTTTAGATGATTTTATGAACAGTTAGTTTATCCTTCCCCATAATGCTTCCCAGTTCAGCACAGGAACTGAGGTCTTTCCACTTTCACAGCTCCCTTGTGCAGCCAGAGACAGGTGCTATCTAGATGAAGACCCCTTGCTGCAGACAGCACTGGAACAGATCAAAATATCCTGCTGCATCTCTCAGTATGAGGATGTCACATCTCTGTGTGCACAGACACAGCTCTTGGTCAGGCATATCCAGCCTCCCTCAGAAACTTCCCAAAGCCCTGGCTGGTCATGGTCTGGATGTTGGCAGACTCTTTGCTAGGGCAGGAACATTGTTCATGACAAGTTCTACACTGCTGTGCATCAAGAGGAGCAGCAGTGCAGTGTGCTCTGTCCCAAGGATTATGCCAACAGGCAGGATTCACATCCAGTTTCTAGGGGGAGCTAAAATCCCACCACATAATTCTCTTCAAAAACTCAAGGTGATTGTTGGAAGCACTTTCCAAGTGCTCAGCACAACTTAGGAGTGATGGAGTGGCAGAGATAGAAACCTAAGGAAAAAGCTGAAATTGCAAAGAATTCCAAAAGTAATTTCTGACATAGGATTAATCATTTTTCCAAGTTTTCTTGATATTACAAAAAAATCCCACAGAAGCCAAGTACCTCTGCTGACCAGTAGCTTTAGGAGAGGCATATCTAAGGTTATGTGCATTAGCCAAGGATCTGGAGATCCCTCCTTCCCACCTGGAGAAAGCAGTAGCTAACTGTAGATCTGCACTAAGCAGCACAGCAGATCCCACTTCCTGGGAAAAATTCCTTGAAATATCACTCTCACTCTGCAATCAAAGAGCTCATTAGTTAAAATATTTGAGTTTAGTAATGATGTCTGCACCTTAAATTAGAAAAATATTTAACAGCTGATGAGAACAGCATTTTGGTTTGGGCTAGATATCTAAGTCTAAATTCCTTACCGCTGTGTAGGAACAACACATATGTGTGATGGAATGGGATACAGGAACGGAGAGGGCTCCCTCTCCCTCTCCTCCTGTTATCAGCCAGTCCCATGTCAAGGGGGCGTTGTCAAAAGCAGTGCAATAGGCTGCTTACCTGTTCGCTTTCAAGTTTTTCAGCCTGGCTTCCAAATCGTTGAGAAGATTTATCTTTTTGCAGCACTGTGAGCAGTAAACATCCAGTAACTCGCTGTTATAAACATGTCTCATTTTTCGGGGGGTTTGGCCAGCACTGTTTGCAGGAAAGGAGAGATGTTACTGGCTGTAGTAACCAACCCACAACAGGTTTTCCTCATGACTATGTGTCTGTGTGTCGGAATCACAGATGAGGGACTTGAAGAACCATCTCTAACCACAGCTCATCTACCTCAGAGCTGATGATGTCCAGTGCTAGTCTTAGGGCAAGTCCACCTAGCTGAGCTGAGGATTTCCAGAGGACATGGATGTTTCTGGGTGTCAGTGGAAAGAATCCGTTTGGGTGACCAGAAGAACAGCAAAAGGTAGGTGGGGTCCACTGTGATGCACATAGCAAAGGCAGCTACATGAGTATGTTCCACCTTAGCAATGTCCCTTTCTCATCTTGCCCATCTTCCCATGAGTGCCTAGCATGCAACCTGAAGAGTCTTTTCTCCAAGAGAAAGGCAGGAAGATGAAAAACAGAGTGGTCTGGTAAGAAGTCAAACGAACCCCCTCAGATGGCAGGATGAAAGCAACCCTGGAATGAGGAGGAAGGGAGAAGTGGACACAGGTCTAAAGAGGAGATAACAGTATCTCTTGGCATGATAAAGAGAAAATAAACTCAAATAAATGAGAGCAACCATGGCATGAAGTGCACCGAGCCCCAGGAATGAGAATGGAAAGGGCTGCATAAACCTGAGGAAAGAGGGGATGAAAGACACATGCCATCATCATGAAGGGGCAGTGGAGAGGGGCCCGGCTCTGCATGCAGGACAGAGGTGGCCAGGCTGGATTGCAGAAGTGCTGGAAACAGAGGGGAGCATGTGGGGGTCGCATGCAGAACAGAAGGATGCAGTGAGCTTGTCCTGTGTTAGCAGTGAAGCACAAGACCTCCATGTGCTATTGATCCAAGCAGACAAATCCTAGGGAACCTTCATGCTCAGCTCTTCCCAACCCTGCTCACCCATTCCCTTGCTTGGGGAAGGACAGTAGAATCTGGACCTGCCTTGGCCACAAGACGCAAGAGCTGCAGAGACTGAGGTCACATGTGGAAAGCAAGTACACTGCTGTGGCACTTCTAGCTCCTAACAGACAGCAGCTACTTGCTTATGCTTTCCAAGACATTCCAAGTCAACAGGATGCTTGTTTCAAATAATCCCCTGAACACATGCAGCAGTTCCCCTCACAGATTAGTGCTAAGGATTTGTAGTATCAGAACACTAAAGGGAAACAACTCTTTTGTAAGTCTTCCCTGTACCAGGGCGGGTTCATAATGCCAAGTTGGTTTCCATTGCAGCAGATCCCTTCCAATACTAGCCCTGAACTGTGGAATTATTGTCTGCAGTAGAAAGAAATCTCTACAAGCAAAACAGCCCAGTTATTTCAACAGAACCCAACAGAGGTTATCAGAAACAACGTATTTGCTATAGCTCTTATTAAATGCAGTCTGTCAATTAGAGGGCAGGAAATGATCTGATAACATTTTGCTTTTAAGGTGAGTCTATCTAACCAGTGTAAACGCTGGTATTGTCAGAGAAGAATAAAAATGAAAAATTGTTTGTTAATCAATAAGGAGCAACCTGGAAGATACAGATGAGCCAAGGTCAGAGTAGGCGTTGGTTCTGGTCTCATCATCAGGGCATGGGCTACTGGGAGTAAAATCCACATCATCTCCTTCCCCATAGTCTTCAAACTGTTCTTCGTTACTGATCAGGGAGGCGGTGGAATAAGTGGAGAGGTCAGATGCTGCAGAAGGGTTGTGAGGACTTGATCTGAAACAAGAGGTCAAAACATCTCGAAGGCCGACTTGGACAGCACTTCACCTCACAGGGAACCTTCCACCTTCACAGGCTGCCCCCTCTTTGAAGCTGTAACCCACTTACTTTGTGCTAAACCCCTGAAGTGCTAAATGTACCTGATGTGCAGCTGACAGAGTGCCTTGAGGGACAAGAGCGTGCGAATCTATGAACAAAGTACCTGTGTGACAAGTCTGGATCAACACAAACCATTTAGCTTTAAAGAGCACACCTCGATCATCCTCAGCCACCATTTCCACGTGAAGACCACATGGGGATTTCTGCTCTGAATGCAGGAACCATGCAGACAGCTCCAAAAAGCGTGGGATAGTGAGAGGAACACGTATAAGACAGAGGCTGTCACTCTATTCCACAATCAGAGAGTTTCCCAGTAATCCAGATACACCCTGTCCCACACTCAGGAGTTCCAGCCACTCTCCTTGGTGTGGTCAGAAAGAAAGCTCAGCTCACCACATACCAGAGAGTCACTAAAGCTACTGATGCGACCTAATGGAGGCTGGGTTCCTGTCCTTCCTTCCATCAGGACAAATTCTGTCTTTCAGAGGAGATATGGACCGCAAGAAAAGGCTGTCTAACTACCAGAAAGCACCTAAAATTATGTCAGAGGGGTAGGGAATGGCAGGAGCCTGTGACTTCAGAGAAAGAGAGCACATAGGTAAACAGATCAGCGGAGTCAGGCATCACAGGAAAGCAGCTGGCAGAGAGTTCTGAGCACATTCAGTCTAATAAAACAGAGCAAGGTGGCTGCAGGGGGTGCACAGGGTTCACCTGCCCAGAGTCCAGACTGCCCTGTGCAGTGCACCTGCAGAGTGCAGGTGCTTTACACAGGTTTGCTCAGCTCCCACCTTGGTGAGGCATTCAAATGGACAAGCCAGTAAATTCACCTGCAAGTTCTTACAAACAAACTTCTCCCTACGGAAAACACACCTGGAAGACCTGAAAAAGATGCTTCAGTGGTGGCCCTGGCATTGCTTGACTGTTCCCTCTACAGCAGAATCCAAGGCCCCTGCAGTACAGACAAGGCGCTGATGGAATCTGCTGGCACTTTATGCAGGTCGGGTTAAGTTTTTCTCTCCCTTTGCTTCAGTGCACAGTGCTTGTATCTCCAGCTCCAGCAGCTGAGCCATGGGACAGTACATTCTGCCATGGGACAGAACAAGTGACATTGTTCTCCAGCAGTGCAACACTATTTCCTCCTAAATTTCTTCTGAGTCTACCTTGAGCCTCTCAATGTCTCTACAGGGAGAGTCCTCTTCCTGTAATACTCCACTTGTGAGCTGTAAACAAGAGAAGCACCAGTGTTCCTTTGGTGGATGGTGCAAGCATCATTTGCATATCCCTTCCCTCCAAAAGCAATTAGTAGCAGAGGAAGCCTGCCAACATTTCAGATGTACGCTCTTTTGTTTCCCCTGTTTTGATGAGATCCATTTATAACCTGCAACTCATTTATCTGACTCACATTAACAGAAATTAGGGCAAGTCAAGCCAGGCACACTACTGAAGGATGAAGATAGGAATACTCACACTAGAAATAGATCAAACTTATCTAACAAGGCTCCTTGGCTAAGGGAATATTGAGAAACTCAACATATCACACTAACATTTATTCATGAAGTGATGCTGTGTCACGGACATACTGTGTATTGATAAGTTTTTGGGAGATCTTACAATCCTACTGCTGTTTGTATTTCAACTCTAGTTACACCAAGTCTGTGTGGGAAGAAGCTCCTTGTAACGCACCAGGATTGGAGGTCTAGGAATTGCACAGTCATTTGCAAAGGAGTTGCAAAAAGCAACCGATTTTCCTCATTCTCACACTCTCTGAAGGGAACTTTCAAGTGTTTGGTGCTTTTTTGTTTGTTTGGGGGGTTTTTTGTTTGTTTTGAAAGGTAATCTCCTGTTCTTCAGAGCAGGATTTCAGAGGGCTGACACACCTGATGCACAACCCACCTGCTTCTTCAACAAGCAGCAAACTACATCTCTCTACTGCCCAAAGTAAATCTCTCTATTGCCTCTTTTAACACAAAAGCATGAAGCTTCTCAAGTTTTTCCCCCACAGATTTACCAAAGCTGAGGAGGTCTCAGAGGATGAACCAAGGTCTACCAGTAGTAGCACAGCAGCTCTTGGGAGTTCCTGCGTGCCCTAGAAGGAGGGTACAGGAGGCACAATTCCTTGCCCAGCCCCTTCACAAGAGCCTGACTGCACAGCTGGGAGGAAAAACATTTCAAACACAGCATGGGAAAAAGTCAGTCACACAAGGATGGGGCTCTGGAGAACTGGGAATGGCAAGCAAAGGAGACAAGTTTGATAAAGAGCTGATAGAAACTGTAATTATCTTGAGTCTCTGAGGTTGCTTGGGCAAATGGGAGAAGGCCAGAACTCAGCTAGCTGAGAAATTCAGGAGGAAGGCAGGAATGAGGCAGCACAGGGAGCATCCGAGGAGGCCCAGGAGAGAGAAGAAAGGCTGCCTTAGCAATGAACAAAGCTCAAGAGGCACAAATCAAGATGACAAGCCAAAAATAGGGAAGACAAGGCAGAGGCTTACAAAGCAAGCCCAGCTGAGCTCTGTCCTATGGTATTGCATTAATTCAGTTCAAAGCAGGATTAAACCAAATTGGGTCCTTTTCCCCCCCAGTCATCTTTAACCAGCACTCCCAGGTGCACACCTGGGAAGAGTCAAGTTAGGGTTACAGAGACACTGGTGTTAACAGCAAACTATGGTTACACACGAACATGCCAGGACACCCTGTGTTAAACACAATTTACTGGTGCACAGTAAAGGTTATGGAAAATTAGAAACACAAAGAATTAACTTGGTACGTGAAGTTGCAAAGCAGATCAGCAGAGCCCACAACATCAGGTAACTAGATGTACAAAAGACTACAGCAGCATTCCCCATATTGAACTGCTTTGCAGGGAGTATTTGTTTTAATTCCAGCATATAAAGCTTATGGCAACAGAGAAGAACCTAAGTTTTGGGAGATGCTAATGCAGTGATCTGTTCTGGAGAGACCCGATGCTTTCACCTTAACACGCAACTTTCAAGTCCTGTGAGTGCTCACAGAACGTGCCAGAAGGAGCCAGGACTGAGACCACCTAAGCCACTTAGAGGACCTGGACATCCATCCCCCTTACATCGTAAATGGATGTTAAGTTTCTAAATCCATCAGCCATCCTCAGCCTCCCTCAGTAGGGATTAGCCACATAAAGGCTCCTTCCTCCCTGGCACACGCCGTGGAGCAGAGCTGCCATGGGCCAAAAGCACCACTCACTTGTCACCGGGCAGGAAGAGGCCGCCGAGCACCCCGTCCTTGTCCTCGCTCCGACAGACGTCCGAGGCCTCCGAGCTCTGGGCACTCTCGATGGCGCTGTCCATGTCAGACTCATGGTGAACCTCCTGCTGTGCCAGAGTCATCGCGTCCTCATCAGGAAACAGCTCCGACTCGCTGTAGGCGCTTTCGCTGTCCAAGTAGGCACAGTCCTGGATTTCACTGCCCTGGCACAAGGAAAATCGGGAGTCAATTCAGATCATCCCTTAAGGCAGTTCAGCAGATACAGGAGAAGCAATAAGACACTCTCTGGATGCCCTGGTAAGCAAGAGTGATACTGAATAAAAGCCATGAAACAAAAAGCTGACCTGCTTTACAAAGCCAGTTCCTGCAAGCCAGTAAGTAGTCTGTACCTTCCAGAGGGGCTCAAGTACCGTCTCTGACTTCACAGGAGAGAAGGACACAACATCCAGCTATAAAATGTAGTCAGTTTTACCCTAATTCACTAACAAAATGCACTTGAAGTAATAAATATCCTCAACGTTTTATAACAAAATGAGGCATCTTTTGAGAGATGGTAATACATTAGTCATCGAGAGTTAGTCCTTTGATTAATATTACAGATTAAACAAAAGCAAAACAGATAAGCCTAACAGTTTACTCTTTGAGGATGGACAAAAATTTGTAAGGTGAAAAAAGTGTGTGTTAAATTGTTTAGGGTTAAGTCTTGGTGATAATCAAAGATGTATGAGAGCAGGAAAAAAAAAGCAAAATCATCTGTTCCTGCTTCCTGGAACCACATGTCTTGATTAAGTATCAACTAAAATAAGATATCATTCTCATTACTGCAACTCGCTGTTTGTCCTCTCCCTCCCCTTCCTGCCCCATGCATACTAAGAATAGCCAAGACAAGCTGGGTTCTATTTGCTTGTCCCTGAGGCACAAATAAAAATTCTTAATTGAAAAAATAAAGGCTAAGATTTTACTCTGTCCTTTGATAAGCAGCCACACAATGCTGCTTTGACAATTCCCATCCAGCATGACACAAATAACTCAGAGCTCCAGAGCAAGTCCTGACTCAGAGCTCCACTCCAAAGCTCACCTGGAAGCTCAACAGACAGCCTGACCATTGAGCTACTCTAGCAAGTGAAGCTTTTAAAGCTGAGTTCACTGGTGTGATAAATGAATTGCTGCGAGTTGGCTTTCGCCGTATGTTGTATGAACTGTGAGTTGCATTATGAGTTATATTATGAATTGTGATGTTGAATATTATGATATTTTCCTAGGGAAATATCAAAAGACTAGTGTATGTTAAAGGGTTTAATGTTGTTGGGGCGGGCAGGTTGTAGGGGCTGGTTTTGTGGGGGTTGGCGATTTGTGTGCTGCAATGCCAGTTCTGTGGGGTTTGCAAAGGACGAGCTGCTGCCAGCCAGATTCGAAGACACCACCACAAAACCAACAGGACTCCAACCACTGAGGACCCCGAACGCCTCAGCGACAGAAAAGCGTGGGCTTCCAGGGATTGACAAGGGGGCAAGACTATGCCAAACTGTTAATAAATATGCATCAGGCTGATGCAATCACAAGGGTATAAAAGGCAAGACCACCATTTTGTGGTCGAACCTCTGGCACCCAGCTACGCTCCCAGCGCTGCCCCCTTTTGCTTTGCGGATATTTACTGAGTTCTCAGTAAATTTTAGTAACTCATTTCCATACCGGATCTGGGTCGTTTGTAACACTGGCACAAGGAATGGAGCACTTCATTCAGGGATGTACCTCATGTTTAGGCACGAGTGTCATCCCACCCAGGAATCCCAAGGCACTGGCACCATCACCAGCACTCCCTGCCCTTCTGGTGAGCATGTTTGCTGGGACACTGGCCCTGTGGTACCACCTGCCCCAGCTCAGCTTCAAGTCCACCCCCACAGCCTCTGGACACTTCTCTGCTGGAGCCAAGGAGGCTCAAACTCACTTTAGCAAAACCAGTGATGTTCTGTGCTGATGACACAAATTGTCTTTTCCACTTCAGCAGGAAAAGCGTCAGGCAGAAGCTGCAGCTTTTAAATATTTGCAGAAACTCCTATTAGAAATGCAAGTCTCATCATCCACCTTTTTCCTGAAATACCAATTTATATAACTGTGAAATCTCCTAGCATATGGAGGTTGAAGCAATTCAAAACAAGCCCACCTGCTCAAACCTCATTAACTAATGAATACCCCAGCAGGGAAAAGGACAGCATTGCCTGCTGTGTTTGAAACTCCAGGTACACACTCAGAGCAGACACCTGGATGCTTTTCTAGCCGAGCTTTCAACAGGTCTTCCAGATTAACAAGTAATGTCAGTGAGACACTTGGCACTATTCAAAAAACCTTTTCCCACTGTTCTGCCTCAGTTTTATTACGCCTGAAGCTTTCCCAAGGTATTGCTCTGAGAGATGTCCCAAAGGATTTATCCTTGGTCTATGCCATGTAGTATTTATTGAAGCCATGCTGCCTCATGCAATCAAATTTATAGCTCTGAGTCACAAGCCCTCATCCGCATCGAGCCCGTGGTTTGGCAGGTCAGAAACCAGCCCTGGAACCTGCCCCGGCCCTGCCTTAGCCCCAGGTTCTTCAGCACATCTGACTTGCACCTTGCACCCTCCCAAAGCAAGCAGGGACAATGCCACTGTTGCTCTTTGCAAAGTACCTTGGGACCTACAAACAGCCCAACCAATACCTTTTCAGTAGGTGTTGAAAAAGCAAAGATTGTTAAGAGCAATTAAAATGTTTCACAACTACCCAGAAGTGTTTATTTATCTAACATTTCCCCGAAGTTTCCACCCCCACGCTGAGCCCCACAGGAACAGACCTCCTATTTTCTTAACAAGTTTAATGCAATAAAGCTTGACTGCTATTAGAGAATTGCACCAGCTGGTAAAAGTCTGATCTAGGAGGGAAAGAGGGGCAAGGAGTACACAGTGTATCCCTGAAGGTCCCAACTAGCAGGTCTTTTTCAGAGGTCTTGGAGAACTCTCTGCTTAAGCAAGTTTTTACAGCAGGAAAATCTCACTGGTATTAAACAAATTAACGCAAGAAAATAAAGGTCAAAAGGATCACGAAAGGCTGCCTTTTTGCTCCCGGTAGGTAACACCACACGTTTGCTTTGTCTAATAATACCAGCTGAGGTGCTCTTTGAAGAGTCCATTATCAATTAAATGTGCAGTGTCATCTCTACAGGCTGGGGGCTCGGGCTCACTTCTCCTCACTGTCACTTTCTGGCAACCTTCACACATTTTACTTGCCTGGGACAGCTGATCTACGCCTACAGCACACACTGCACTGTCCCCAGCCTGCTCAGTGCCAGGGGGTCTTTTCCAAAGTGTAATTCCTCTGTCCCTGCACTTTTAAGTCCCTTGAAGGGGTGGGGGGGGGAGAAGAAAAAAAGAAATGAGTTTTTGGAGGCGATGACCCATCATAAGCCTCAACACCTGCTTTACTTTACAGCTTCTGAAATGCCTCCCTGCAAGGCTTGGACCCCCTCCTGGAAGCAGGTCCTCCCTTCTGCTGATCCCATCCTCAAGCAGCGGGGAGCTCGGGGACTGATGGGGACTGGATAAACAGAGAACATGGGCCAGCCAAGCTCCTTGGAGGGGCTCCCCTTCAGCTGCTCCCTCGCAGAGGGAGAGCGGATGCCACATCCCAGGTTGCCAATGCCCCTCTTCACAAACCTGGCCCGGACCCACTGCCCGATGCAAACAAAGTGGGTGTTTAGGAAGCACATCTCAGCTGCTCTTCTGAGCACCCGGCAGCCAACTCACTCACTGAAGACCTCAGCCCGTTCCAAGCCAGAAGCACCACGAACAGCCGTGCCAGAGGCAGGAGGGCTCAGCTCCAGCAGCTGCCAGCTCATGCTTTGAAGTGCTCAAGGTCCGCCTCCAATCGGTGCTAAGACAATTTCAGCGGATGTTCAGCAGCCAGGACCAGCGACAGGCACCGTGCTCCGCCGCACACCTGCTCCCTGTGGGTAGGAGCTACATGCGCCCCCACTGAGCTTTGAGAGCTTAGGGGGGTGGAATCCCTACACCCTGACAATGCAATATTCCTGGCACACGGGTGCCTCCCGTGCAGATCCATGGAACTCGGGTAACACCACTCAGGTGTCTTCAGCTCCCTGGGTGAAACCAGCCTCCAGTGCAACTGTCACCATCACACATTTAATTGAAGTTTTCCTTCTGTGGCCTAAATAACCAGGAGGAGAACACAGACAAAGGAACTTTAAAACAACTAATACAGGTTAAGTAAGCTATTAGGAGACAACAGAATCCAGGCATGTCGCTAGTAAACAATATACAGGCATCCACACCTAACTGACTAAAGCTGTGAATTATTTGGAGCTGTAATTGTTCAGTGATCATAGTTTCTCACAGAACTATACTTTCTATGATGACATCTAGCACAAGCTGCTTACAGACCACACCTAAGGAAAATAAACTGCAGAAAAAAAGAGAAAAGAAAAAGGCTGATTGCATACATTAGCCTCTCTAATTATTCCTTCACAGTTTAGATATCTACAGTATTTAATGTACCAAATTAGAGGTTGGCAAGAACAAGTGTTATTCAGGTAGCCTTAAGAGAGCTAACTTGAGCTTAAGGAGAGTTTAAGAAGTTTGAAGATGAATAGACGCTTCTAGCCTGAGTCATTTGTTTCCAGTGCACATGTCATTAGCAGAAACCAGCAAGAGAATGAGGATCTGAGGAGCTGAATATGAATCACTGGGGTTGTCATTCTCCTAGGCAGCTCCCTTCTTTGTTGGCTGAGTCAAAAGAGATAAAGCTGCTGCTTATGATCTTGGGAGATTCTCATAAAAAGAAAACCCAACCCTGAACGTTGAAATACCACCACACAACATAGCTGCGGGTAGCTTTAAAGCCGTAAGTGCTTTGCACTTTATCTCATCGGATGCTCAAGATAACTCCAAGTGCTTCACAGGCAGCCGGCCAGACGCTTGTATAGCAACTGTTGAATATTCAGCAACAGTTTGCTCTATAGAAGCACCTGCTGCCCACAGATCCAAGGCCACTTCACAGAAACTAATGAATTCCCTTCCTCGAAAGAGGCGATTGTGTGGCTGCATTGAAGGCAGATGAGTAAGCCCAGCCTGCCTTTGCAACAGCCACCCCAAATAGAAGCAGGAGCCAGAAGACAGCGATTCCCATGGATTCCTTCTGATCCTAGTGGGGCAGGAAAGCAGTGTCAGCATTAGGTGGGTATGGGAATACAGCTCTGCCTTGCCCTGCAGTGACCTGACTGGGTTTTCCCAGGTTGGAAGCAATCTCCAAAATATGCATATAAAGCAGCTGAAAGCTAGAAACCTGGCTGACAGACAGGCTACATGACATGCCTACATCAATACATTCATGCTGAAGAGCAAGCCTCGTTAAAATTCACTCCTATCACAGCCAAATCACCAGCACCCCTGACATTCAGACAGCCTCACAGTATGCTGGAGGAGACAGGGAAGAAAAGAGGATCCAAGTATCCCACCACCGTGCACTCTGATTAGTGAGAGCTGGACCCATCACACACGACCAGAAACAAGAAATGCCACATGCGGATCAGCCATGGCACTTCCCTCCCCAGGATCATGCCCCTGACCCCCTCTGACAAGCTGATTCTGCTGTGGGACAGATGCAAGTCTGAGTCCCTGCACTTTCCCCATCCACTTTCTTCCCAGCAAAAGCACAGGAAAAGTCACCTCACCACAACTGGAAGGGAAGAGGTGCCAAGTGGAGGTGTGCCAGGCTTGGTCTCAGATGAAAGTTACTTGCTGTTGCACTCCATCATAAGAGAAAATCCAGGCTCTCTCATCTTTATTTAAGCAGCTACCGCATTGGAAGGCAAGTAGTCTCTTAATTACCGACTGACAAAGAAGGGTGTGAAGCATTTCTCACTAATGTGTTTTAGAAACAGCCACTCCTCTACAAACATTTGCATATTTACACCAAGTGGGCTATGAACATTTTTTTAAAGTACGGATTTTCCCCGGCGTATTTCCTTTCCTTCTCAGTTGTCAGGCAGCGGTGGGGAGGTGCTGATCTACCCTTTGATCTGACGGGAACAGGAGAGACTACGGAAGAGGAAAATGTAGACGCACTAAGTGAGACCACACATGTGCATCTGTGTCCATGATGTGAGCGAGCTCTCGCCCACGGCCGCCTCTCTCTCACCTAAATCTGGCTCTTGCCCACACCTGGCTCTCGCCCACATCTTTCTCTCTCTCACCCAGGCTGCTGAGGCTGTGCACAGGGGAGAGCAGGGCTGCTCACAGGTAGGCTGATGGGGAAGGGAGGAAGTCACAGAAACCGCTTCCACCTGCTGCTGCAGAACGTGGAAGAACAGCGAGTCTCCCCATAAAACTGGGAGTATAAAATCTCTCAGACTGCAAGATCAGCGTGCAGAGCACACTGTTATGCACTGTTATTTCACTAAGCTGCTCAAATAAGAAGCTATTTTAGGGCCACAAGTTAGTTTGGTCAATGCAATAGCTTCCTGTGATTGTTTAGTTACTCAAATCTAATATTTGAAGCTCAGTTTAAGGCAAAGCTTCACACGTTGTTGTGGGTATTGGAAGGGACTTCTAGGGGCAAGATTATTCCTAAGATCCAGATTTTGGATCGAGTGCTGGACAGCATCCTGGAAAGGCAGTGAAGAGTCCCCAGAGAGAGGGCAAGCCCGTGCTGCAGTGCACTGCCAGCCTCCCTTCCCTCTGCAGGACAACATCTGTGTCTCGTACAACTGTGCAACTCAAGGACAAGAGGTTTCGACTGGAAGACCAAGCTTCAGCTTCTGGGCTGTTCCTGCTGAACCACACGAGCAGAGGGCACAGCGGTTCTGAAAGGCTTCTCTGTGCTCTGGCTGGGAAGTTCAAAGTGACATCCTGCCTTTTCCAAGGCAGAGGAGAAAGGCCGCGGGCAGCCCGGAGCCAGCCAGGGAACGGCAGGAGTCAGGAGTGTTTACACTCTGCTACCTGTCACTTTAATTGGCCATAATGGAGATGCCAGACCTCATCATACGCAGGGTCCAGATCCAAGCACTCCTTTTCACAGGTCATTGTTTATGCTCTGAAAGTTTTAACATTAAAAGGCTTCAGCAGACTACTAATTTGATCCTCTAAAGAAAGTAAAAAAGTAAAAAGCTCTTCCCTTTACTTTGAAGTTGTGTCCCATCACTCCCTGGGCTGCTTCCCACTACTGGACTATCATACACTCATCAGCCATCACTGGAGGCTCATCAAAGCAAGGAGAATCCCTTTGCAGATGAAAAAACATCCTAATCTGCAGTGTTAGGAACAAGAGTACACTAGCTTCAGCATGGATGGGGCCAGCACATCAACCACAGAGTTCAGAATTAAACCCACCACATCGTTTGGCACCTTGTTCCAGCACTGCTTAAGGCACTTTTACCTCTGAACTGCAAGACAGTTTCCTTTTTCCTTCACGTATCTAGAGAAAGTGAAGTGGCACCGTGCTGACACACCACAAGCATGTCACATCGCTCAGGAAACTCCCGTGGTGTCCACTCCATTAAGAGTGAAAAGAGAGCTAATTACCTGAAAAGTCTGTGGTAACATTTCTAGGGTGAAATGCTTGTGACTGTGCGAACTGCCAGACCTCCTCAGGCTGGTACCACGGCCCTTCCCACGCACTGAACTGCTGGGACAGCCCACAGCAGGTAGCCCGTGCCACCCCCTCCTCCCAGACAGGGCACCCAGATCAGGCAGCTGTATGTTGAAATGAGCTGTGGGCAACTCAGCATCACCTTCGTGCTGTGTGTGGGAGTGCTGCAGACCTTGGTTTATAAAAGCTGGTATACAACTAAAAAAAAAAAAAAATCATATTTGCCTAAAAAGATCTGCAGAGCAGATAATAAATGTGACATAATTAACCCTCTTGAGAAGCCTTTGCCTTGAGATGAGACAATCTCATTCTATTTTTAAAGTCAGAATAGCAGTAACAGGGAGGGAGGACAGAAAACGTCAAACTCTTACCAGGGTTTGTTGCCTGGGACTGCGGCTCAGCCTCTGCTGAACCTGCCAGCAGGGCCAGGGAGGGCAGCTCTGGCACACTGTGGGCAGCAGCATTCACCATTCCTTTGGCAGGAACACTTGGTGACCAAACTGTGCCCTGGGTTGTGTCCTGGGTGCCCTGGCCGGATGTCACAGCACTCCTCACACAGCAAACACAGAGCTGAAGCTCATGGTCAAAGGCACCCCAAAGACCCCCAGTACAGACCAGTCTTAAGACCAAGGGTCAGAGGAATGGCCATATTATGTTATTTTGAAGCAATCCTACAAGTGAGCACCTATGCAGTGACAAAAAGAGCTGGAGGCTGCTTTCAAAAAAAAGTCTTTATGCCTAAAGCAGAGAGTTCAGCACTCGCTTCTCAACTCAGACCCTTCATTAACCAGCTCTAAGTTACAGGATGCTCTTTGCCACTGGTGTTTGCTGCTCGGGGGACAGCTGAGCTCACACGCCATCGTGTTTTCCTTGACAAGCCTCAAGGTCACCCTGCTGGGGACTCAACAAATAACAAAACCCTTGCATCACACTTGCCCGCGGTGCTGCAGGCACGTGGGTGAAAAGTTCCCTGAGCTGGCTTAGTGCTGCCCCAGCCCCTGGGTGAGGAGGAGGAGGAGGCACCTCCTGGCACCTCCAGAGCACCATTAGGCACAAACAGCGTGAAGAACAGGAAGAAGCTGTCCCAGGCAGGAACAGTTCTGCCTGTGCCTAAGCTAATTATTCACTGGAACACTGGTCAAACTCCCTTCCCCCAAGGAATTTGGAAACTATAATTTTTGCATTTATTTCCTATACTACTGCAAGCCTGGTCTCCAGCAAACACCACGAAATAAAGCTATTTAAAGAAAAACAAAGAAAAAAATATTTTTACCTCACAACTCATACTTCTGTCTTGCCACCCACCCGGGTTAGATTACACTGCAGTCTCCAGCAGGGAGGGACACTTGGGGAATGGGAGCAATTTCAGACCCCAAGAGGTAGAGAAACATCTCGAGTTTCTCCAACACAGTAAGAAATCCAGCCATGCCTGATGATGAGTAGTTTATGTTGGCAAGCAGAGGGAAAGCATTAAGGATGTGGCTTTGCTGTAGTTTATACAGAAACACTTCCCAGAGCTCGTTGGTCACTCTGAATGCAGACAAGCCTAAAAGGTAATTTACTTCATGTTTAAGAAATACTGAAGTAGCTCTGAAGACCTCCTCATTAGAAGAAAGGAGCTGCAGGACCTTGGCTGCTCTTCAGCTGGTGGCTGGTCAAACCACAGGTTAAGGCATTTCTGCTGCAGGAATAACTGGAACTGCAGCCTTTACCCAGCAAAGATTGCAAGCACTGATTTTTAAAAAATTTTAGTCTCCCCATGTATTTATAAAAGACATTTTATTTCTTTTTAAACAAAGGCTCTCACATACCTACTCCTTTTTTTCACTTCTTACAGTGAAGTTAAAGCACTTAATTGCAGAAGGGCTGCCAAGCACATCATTGAGCTCCACACGTGACAAACACGAACTAAGAACTCACTGATCATAAACCCCGGCATGGTCAATAAGCTGGGTTTTTTTCATTGACACAGTAAAATACACATAGGCAAGAGATATTTCTACCCTTGAATCTGCACAGACAAAGCAGATGGGAACTAAGTAGAAATCATTTATAAGATTAGGCTGCACACTGAAAACACAGTTCAAAGCAGAGCCATATGCAGAGCCCCCCTACTACTAACCAGCAGTGTTAGCTGCAACACAGCGCCCAAAGCTCTGCTCTGGGTCGTCAGGAAGCACTTACAGAGCCTGTCCTACGTTTGGTGCAGCAATCAACCTAAATGACTAAAGAAAGAACAAAAGGAATGACATTATTATGCTGCATTTCAGATTTTAAGGGGTCAGCTACCCAAATATGGTGAGCCTTTGCAGATATTAATATTTGGATAATGGTTAATTCAGTAACAACCCATGATTAGTTTAGTAACCACTTAAAATATTTCACCAAGACCCTGTATTTAAAAGAAAAAGTTAAGGTCAAGCTATGCTCAACAGACGTAACAGCACTGGTTAATCAATAACTGGAGCAAAGCAATTCCATTCCCCCTGCTATTTTGGCATGGGAAGTGTTTTGTTTTGCAGGCTTTGCACATGGCAAAGATTCCCCAACCACCCTGGTGGTAAGAGCCCTGTCAAGGCAACCACAGCAGAGAAACATCTGCACATCAGGTGGCTTCTGGGAGACTTGCTGCTGTTTGCAGTAATTCTTCAAATAACAAACTTAAAAGAAGCCCATTAAAAGAGGTTTTAAAACCGCTTGGAGGCTGCCACATTTTGCATTGGGAACAGCTCAAGCTCCTCTCAGTTTGGGCAGATGCTGCCAAATAGCCAATAGAAATTCCACCCTCCTTCTGTGCCCAGTTGTAAGAATAATATTCCACACTGCTCCACATATTTGGTGGTGACACCAAGTTATTCCCCAACTCTCCCAAAAATCAGAAGGGTCACAGGCAGAAAACTAACTTATGCTGGGGAAGGGCAATCCAGTCCCACCACTGGAGCAACCCCCCCATTCACATGTCATCCGAATGGAATAAAACTATTTTCAACAGAAGCAGTTATGATAGCATAGGAAAAGGGATCAAAACAATCACAAATTTTACTGGTATACAGATAATAATATAACATACAAGTATCATGGAGTTCACGTTTAGGGAGTCTATTCTGAACCCATTTTAGAAATTTCCTCCCATCTGTGCCTCCTCCTTACCCTAAGTCGATAAATCAGCTGAATAACATGAGAATAAATCATTCTCTCTGCCCCCAAAGCCACCAACCTTACAAATCTGCCATAAGCAATGAAAATATTGCTACTACCAAAGCAGCAACATCAAACTACCACCTCAGAATCAGCACAGCACAGAGCAAGGAGGGCGCCTGCCTGCCCCAGGATTTCTAACCACACGTCACTTCTGCCGAACAGAAAAGCACAATTGCCCTTCTCCATTTCAGGGACACGACAAACAACTCCAGGCCAGGCACTGCTCACATCTAAAAGATCTCGGCTGTGAGCTGCTTTCATATGCTGCCAAACACATCTCGCACAGGCCCATCGGGTCCAGAACCACTTCACCCACCACATCAGGGCAATGCTGGTCCCACACGAGGGCTACAGGCAGCATCTGTAGTTCCAGCACAGGCTGGTGTGACAGCCACACACCAACCACAGATCATTTTTTTCTGCCTATGTCACCAGCATCCTGGAGCCAGCAAATGCATTCAGAACCACATTTGGGTATTAAAAACACTCAGCAATAAGTAATGGCAGTCCAAAAACATCGCCAGTGCCACAGAAAATAATTACAGAGCAAGCCCCCTGCTTGCATTCATCTTTTAAAAGTACTTTTTTTCCTCCTCTTCCCCTTTTAAAGGTTTAAATCCCAGATATTTGGGCATCTCCAGGTTACAAAGCCGAGAGCTATATGAGGCTCCGCTATGCAGGAAGACATCCCCTTCTTCCCCACCACCCCCATTTCACCCCACACGGCTGCTGACAGACATATACAGCTTTAGATTATCCCATATAACAGTATGCCCAGGACCCGCTCACTTCCACAGCGAGCCCAACCTTCCAGCGTACACAACTCTGGAGCGAAAATCCCCTCCTTTAGCAAACAAGAAAAAAAAAAACAACACCAGGGTTTCGTTCTACCTGGAATTTCATGCATTTCACGAAAACGCCGACACTGCACCAAAACCCCCAGAGATGCTTTCCCCTCTTGCTTCTGGATCCCCACCGGAGCGGAGCGGCCTCAAGGATCCCCCTCCCATCACGAATCCCCCTCTNGGGTTGTTTGCGGTTGGGTGTTGTGCGCCGGTGGGTGTGAGTGACGCGCGCCCGACCCCGCTCGTGGGTTTAGTCGTAGTCACTCGGTTTTGCTCGAAAATAATGAGGTATTGCTCAAAACTATCTGTAATTAAAATTATCTGCGATTGCTGGTGAGAGGGGAAGATGCCTGAGATTCCTGAGGAATGAAATGTGGCCTAAAACCCGATTAAAACACGATTAATTCTCTCTATATTATATAATGTTATATTATATTATATAACTTTATGTTATATATAAAAGAAAATAGTATGTAATTATGTGTTTATTATTAATATATTTATATGTAATTTATATGTTTTCATATAATTATGTGTGTGTACATGGTGCAGCTTGCCCAGAGAAGCTGTGGATGGCCCATCCCTGGAAGTGTTCAAGGCCAGGGTGGACAGGGCCTCCCCACCCCAGGGTTATGGACAATCTTCCTACAGGTGGTGAGTTTGCAGGAACACATGAGATGGAACAGAATTTTTACAGGCTGATTCTGGGTTCCTGATGCCTCATAAGTGAAGGGGTTGCAGTGGCAAGCATGGCCCCTGAGGGCTGTTAGGTCCCCAGGCAGGGACAGTGTCTGGGGACATCACAGGGGACAGCCTCACCTGGAAGTGTTCACCTCATTCCTCAACAGAGTGATCCACAACAGAGTGACAACTGAACACATATATGGCCTCCCCAGGATGGTGGTGTCAGGCTAAAGCACCCTCAGTGTGGTCAAAGCAAAACAGATCCTGTTAGGAAGTGATGTCTGTTTTGTCCTTGATTTTAATCCCTTTAGTTACAAGATAGTGAGAAGCAAAACAAAAAGGCTGAGAACAGTCACAGTGACTTCGTTATTTTACTTTCGCTTCACTTCTTAGAAGTTGTGTAACTTCCTTTTTCGCAACACCTCGTAAGAGCTGTGTTTACTGTGCTGTCTGTGCTAATAAAGAAAAAAATAAAGAAATGAAATCTGTTTCTGTGCCTTTGCAGCAGAAGACTCCAAGGCAGAAGGGAGAATACAAGAAATCCATTTTCCGTAAAATTCCTATCTGGGAGTCAAACCCTGCCCTTACTGACTGTCACAGTTGTCACTGCTGTGTCACACCTGGGAGGAAACACCATCCTGCAGGATTCAGCCAGCAAACAAACACCTCCCTCCCAACTGTAATGGCACTGAAAGATTTGGACAAGGAAAGAATCCCCAGCCCTTACCTTGCCATTTGATCTGGCCATATTCCAAAGCCTGTCTTTAAAGCTACTTCCAGGTATTTCAAAAGGAGCAAAGCTCTTTGGGGCCTACTTTTGTAACAGTGCTCATACACGGAGTTACAGAGATGCTGTAAACGTAAACCACTGAAAGATCACTTAAGTACCTTATACTCCTAAAATATTTTGGACTTTATTGTGTCCAAAGACAGGGCATTTTCCAGAGAGGCCGAAAAGTTACTTGAAGCAAGGGATAAAGAAATTCTCAGAAAACAGAGCAAAGCAGGCAGACACAAACCCATCTACCAATGTAACGTCTCATGTTCCGTGTATTCTCTGAGTCTGCCCTCATTTTCATCACAGACAGCAACTTCTAAGTATAAAATATTGCTGTTCAAAAAGCAAAAGAAGAGAAGGAAATTAATTAGCCCCAATTCTTATATATATGCAATGCTTAAAGCAATTCACTGAACTTGACCCTTTTCGCAGTTCATTGAAAGAAAATGAAAAGAATTCCGTCTCTGCTGAGCACAGAAGTTTTGGAAGGGTGGGGGATGCCTTATGTTTGATGTAACAAAGTGTAACAGCAACAGATGAAAAGCAAGTGCAGCTTCAGCCAGCACAGACGGCCGTCCCCAGTGTCCAAGGAGGTCACTGGGACTCAGCAGGGCACAGCTCGGGGCAGGTGCCCGCACACAGGGGACCCAGCAGACCCTGGGCTCCCTGCGCTGGCAGTGGGGCTCCAGACCCTTCCTGTTCAGGAGCTCTCCCAGGGAGCTGGGAAGCTGATAATGAATGGTACAACAGGAGTCAAAAACACCTCCCAGACATCCTCCGATTCATTAATCTAAGTGAATGGGAGAACAACTTCTACAAGACAGATTTAGGGACAGACAACTTCACTGCTTTTTAAATAGGACATTTCTAAAATCTGCTTTTCCTTTCAGTATTCGAGAGAGACAGTTGTAGGTCGGGCTCACTGCAGAATAAACAACGATCACACACTAAATAATTACCTGCACAGTACATTTCATAATAGTTTCCTGAAAGATGCAAGTCAGAAGTGTTTGCATTGGTACACAGATCAGGCACTGCTATGGACACTGTGAAACCTGACAGTTACAGAACCATTACCTGACACAAATCTACTTTCAACAGCTTGTGATGAGAAAAACATAAAATAAGCATTAAACAGATAAAGTAGCAATAGTTAAAATGAATATTATAATATAGATGTTAAGAACATATGCACAGCTATGTGGTACACCTGCTGAATGCACTACTCAGTTTGCTACCCAGGGCTTTGACATTTATTACACAGTAATAATTGAGAAGGCACAAATCTCTCATTGATAGAAGCATTTCTCTTAAAAGTCCTAGAAAATGTAAGGAGTTTAGACAATTTCTACTCATTAAGGAGCGACTGTATAAAATCTTTATTAAGTAATAACCCTAGCTATAATACAGGTCCATTTCTCACTTCATTAAAGCTAAGCCTGATTAAGTGGAGATTGTTATAAGCTGCCTTTGATCTCCATTGAGACAAACCCCTTACTTTTACACATTTTATGGTAAAGTGATAATTTTCAGTTTAATATGACTTATGATTTGTTTCCTACAAAGGGAAAAGCAGAGCACGCTGTCATGGCTGAGGGAGGGCAGGTGACCATCACTGGCTTCTCTTGAAGGAATGAGGATACACTTTGGGACTGACACAGGCCTTTAAGTGCTTCATGCCTAAGAGCTGCAAGGGTGCAGAGGAAGGGTGTCTGCACGTCTGCCCGGGACCAGCAGCTTCCCCTTGGTGCAGCTGCAGCTCAACTGAGTCAGCGCCACGGAAGGAGAGCTTGCATGATTCGTTTTTCCCATCTGCGACTGGCGTCTATTCTCCTGTCATGATTTCAGGCAGCTGAGGAATTTGTGCAGGTTAGTGACTGCTCAGGTGACCACTGACACTGAAACAAGCTCCAGGCTTTGTGCGTGGTTTGCATGAGCAGGCTCTGCACACTGAGACCCTCCTGAGCACGGCATTTGTGACTCCATCAAGAGCAGACTCGCTGCTTTTCAGAGGGAAGCCGCTCAATGCCGGATACACTCATCCAGTGCCAAAACAGCTGGACCCTGAAAATGGCAGGGAGTTCCTTCACACTCAGTTTCCAACTTAATTCATCTTGTTTTTTCATAAATCCCACCATCCATACACTACTTGTACTACGTGTACCTGCAAAGTACCTGTGCTCAGTCCTGTCCAGGGTGTGAGGATGGTGACAAGTAGCTGTCAGTGGAGAGTAAGCTTTTATCCTCATAACCACAGGAAAGAAAAGAGATGGCTACACGGGCCAAAGGATGCTTGGTACTGCCAGATCCCACAGATCTCCCAAACAAACACTGTGCATCCTGAAAAAGGTGCTTGCAGAAGCATGCCAGAGAAAATTGGGAAAAAATATTCATTATTTGGGTGATTAGAAGAAGATTGCTGAATACATCACTTGAGTGCCTAAATCACAATCACTGCTGTCCCCTTCCCTGTGAGGATGGTGAGGCAAGGCAGGGAGTTGGAACATGATGATCTTTAAGGTCCCTTCCAACCCAAACCATTCTATTCCGCGATTCTACAGGTTCCAGTAGCACCCAGAGTGCCTGAAACCAGGGGCTCCTGGCCAGGAAACACCGGGCAGGGCACGTTATTGAAATTGCTTATGGCAGAGAAACCTGCTGAGCTGGTACAAAGCACTGCAGTTTCTCTGGAGCAGTTCTGAACAAAGGCTGGCACCTCCTCTGCTGTTCCAGAGGCAGAATCCTTCCTCTGCATCTCACTAAGGCATCACTCACAGGCAAGTCATCCTAATGACAAGAAACTGGAGCTGAAATGTGAAGAACAGAGACTAATTAATAATGAAGATAATGAGATCACCAGAATATATATACACCAAACCTGCATCTTAATTATCTCACGAAAACTGGCAACTCCAATCATGCTTCAAGAGCCTTTAATCATGCTCCCTCTGATGAATATTGGTGGCTATTTTACAGAGACTTATGTAAAAATACCTTTTGTGTGGGTTTTTCCCCTACAATAAGAGCCGGCCTAGTTACTACTGCGTGTAACTGCTCTGCTCCAAAATGAGATATCGCAGACTTGTAATTACAGCTGGTCTGATCTTCATCTCATCTACTCTCATCTTATTTTGGAGTGCTTCCTTTGAAGGAAACGCAGCAAGACTGCTGTGAGTTACTAAAGTATTATTATGAATCCCTTTTATTATGACAGAACAGACCAAGAAGGATGCCTAATTAAGGCAGTTTCTGCCAAAACACAGGGAGCATACAGTCCCTGCCCCAAAGACCTTGCAATCAGAACAGGCAAAGACACTTTGAGGTAGGGAAAAGAGGACAGAATGAACTTGCTCCCAACTACAGCTTGTTCCTGTGATTTGTTTTAAGGGGAAGTCAGGAGGAGGCTGAGATAGGATGAACACAGGACAAGTGTGGAGCAGGGGAGCTGCAGAGGGGGCAGAAGCAGGCTGCATTTACAGCTGGCAGAGCCGTTCCACAACTTCCTGCAGTTTCTTCCCTGCCCTCCCCATCCCTTCATCCCTGAACAAGGTGAGGAGGTCAGCTCCAAACTACAGCTGCAGGGGAATACTGCTCCGGGTGCAGCAGGCACAGCTCAACCCCTGCTCCCACTCCCAAAAAACAAGACCCCAAGTGCCTGCAGAGAGGCTTATTTTAGTAACTAAGGAAGCAGCAATTTAGACCCTACACCATGGGGGTCTGCTCTCCCCATGACCTTTAGAGCAGAGTGATTGCTTGTGTCCTATCCTCAGGAGCAGGGCAAGCAGCCAGGCACATCAAACAGCTCCGGTCAAGCGCAGGGCTTGCTGGAGAAGGTCTCTGTGCAAGATGAGAGCACTGAAGGCAGGGCAGGGCTGGCCCAGGGCCCATTAGCATCGATTCCTTGGGCCTGTAATGAAGTTGGACCCGACTCTGTGACACGCAATTACAGCATGAAGACATTTCAGGGAACTCCCCCACTGCTCTCTCCAGAGATGAGCTACTTGCAGCCTCTCTGCCATCAGTAGGTTACACTCTGGTTGCTTAATGAGGCGTTTGGAGGGATTTTCTGTGTTCCTCTCCAAAACCCCTCAAGAGGGACAAGTAGTCAAGAGCTGCGAGTGCAAAGGCCAGATAATGGACCAGGCTACACATGCCCCTCTGAAAAGCAGTTTATATTTTGTTCATCACTGCAACTGTACCATTAGGTTTTTCATGTCAAGCTCTTGAAGGCATCTCATAATCATAGCTGTGAATCCATGATTAAAGCACCTTTGTGAAAAGCATTACAAAAATATGCCAGACACAAAATCTATTCTAATTAACCTTTATCAAAATAGCCAATAAAAAAAACCCAAACAAACAAAACAGGCTACATGAGCAAATTCAAGTGAAAAATGCATAGCTTCTCCTTTAGAAATGGGCTGGGAGGACTCTGCAGACTGAGGGCATGGACACATTCACTTTGCTGACAAAGAGCATAGAAGATGGCAAGGAAAGTGTGAGCACCCTTTGGCCACCTCGGAGCTTAAACCAAGGTGGAGCCAAGTGGCTCCAGATTGCAGCAGAAAGATGTCTCCACTGTGGCTGCAAGGATAGGAGGCTTCAGTGCTCTTTTTTTAGCCAAGTAAGCAACTGGCTGGGGCTCAGGTGAGCCTGAAGCTGTGGACAGAGCAGGGGGTTCTGACAGCCCCCCCAGCACATCAGTCTGCTGGATTATGCTTTGCATGGTCTGCAGAAGACAGGCTGCTGCCTGAAGCACTTTTTGGTCGTTTCAGCTCTGAGCATGTTTTCATGACATGTTTTTAAGCTTTTAGTCCCTACTCTGTGTAACACAACTTGTTAGCAGAGGAAAGGAGAAGAAAAATAATCAGTTGGCCTGGATGAGAATAATTCATGCTCACCAGGGGTTAGTATTTCTCTCATGGCACACACTCACAGCAAGGCTGCAGAACAGAACATCCAAAAGCAAGGACAAACCTGCACTGAGTTCATGGGTACAACTTCACTTTGGTCCTATTGCTCGTTCACATTAACACATCTCTTTAATCACACAATTACACACTACTTCCCACTGGTCTGGATGTGTTCAGGACCCTGGCTGGCTGGTGCTCAGCTTATCAGCAACTATTCAATATCTGCTTTAGTCTCTTGATCAAAGTGCAGCTTCATGTCTTATTTATGGCTACTACTACTAAGAGCCCGCAGACAGAACTATTTATTTCCCTCCAAGCTTTTCTGTGGTGTTCATCACTCTGACATCTGAGTGCTCTGCAACGATTAATTTATCTTCATAAAGTCTCTTCAAAATGAGAGAAGATGGTATTCCCATTTTACAGATCAGGAGCTGCTGCACAGACAGATTGAGGTCAAACATTTCCACTCCTGATAGGTCCTAGTATGAAATGTCTCAGATCTAAATTTTTTTAGATACCTTCAAATACAATGGCAAAAAAATAAAAACAAACCAGGTTTGTGTGTGCACATAAAACTCTGACTGGCTTCTTAGAAAGTCAGGTACAAGAACAGGAGAGGATCAGGGACTGTAAATGCTGGTTACCAGAAAGAAGGATGAAAACTTTCTGACCACCAGTCTCAGGAACGCTGAAAACCAGTACAGATAACCCATGTGAATGTAAAACACATTATGAACCTTTGATGAAGCAGTCAAGTATACCTTAGAAAACTAAACACATAGGGATGTCCTCAGCAGTTTAGAACACAGGACCAGATCCTGAGAGCACAGTTTAAGGTAGGAAGAATTGCAGGTTCTCTCCACTTCTTGGCCCATTGAGCATGGAAAAAACCTGAAAGCTTTGTAGTGTAAAAGACCACCCTGGGAAGGAAAGCTTTTGTTTTATCACTGTGTTAAAAGCATCTGTGGATCAAATATGCCAGTATCACTTTACAGCATGAAAATGCCGCCCAGGGGACTCTCAAGACTCATCTTTTCAAACTCTGATCCCTCTGTCAGTTTTAATAAAAGACAGCTACAAAAACAAAGTGGGCCATGTGGTCTCAATGAAGCAGAGGCTGTGGCAATCAATAACAGAAACAATCTGCACTTACTCACTGGGAGAATTTGCTTTTAGCAGCAACATCTCTATAATAAGACACCACTCAAGACCTCCCTTCAATTTTTCTTGGGACAATGAGCCCACTGTGCCCAAAGCACATCTGTGCTTGTGAAGATTTGCAAATCCAGGACAGTGTTTAGACTGATAACTTGACCATGCACCATATGATGATAGATCACAGCTTGCAGGATGTTTGATCCTTCCTCTTCTGTCCTCAAGTGGACAGTTTTCTATCTCAAAAGAAAACTTCTCTGTCAAAATGTTGATTTTTAATGCAACATAGACATTATTTTCTGCTTCATTTCATGATCTTTCACAGAAGGCTTCAGAAGTGCTCACAGGTCTGCCCAGTACAAGCTCCTGTCTCGAGCCCTGTTGTTTAGCAGCTGAATGTGGTTAGGAAAGACAACAAAACCTGGGGAGAAGAGGGACAGGGAAGTTAAAAGAAAGCCTTTTTCGTTTGTTATCCCTGAAGGACACCAAACTGTGCCACAGGAAGTGCTTTTTAATTGAGAATCCTGACACATCTCAGGCCCCAGACTGTGTAAGACTTAGATAATCTAAATTACATTGCAGATCAAAGTTTTGTTTGTTTGGAAAATTGCATCTGAGACCATTAACCTCTTCTGTCTTATCAATCCAGTGCCATCTTCATGTAGCACATATCTAGTAATGGGACTCCTGAAACAGAGCTGGTCACCTATTCCAGTGCCACCAATGCCAAGAACTGGCTGTCACCAGGGAAAAAACACCCATGGGCACAAGGTGGCCTTGGCTCAGCCCCTGGCAAAGACAGCTGTGGTGCCTCCACCCAGGAGAGTTGTTTGTCAGAGGAATGAGAAGGTTGCAAAGTGCAGGAGCTGAGCTGTTTGCTGGGTTTGGTCATTTCCACCAGGTCAAGGTGTGGCTCTGCCTGGGCTCTGCTGTCTCACAGGGACCTGTGACCTCTGGCAGTGCCAGCACTGACCCCTGCAGGGCCCTCCCTGCCAGCTGAGCTTCATCTTCCTGTCCCCTGTGTCTGCATGGTGACAGCACAGTGTGACTGACCCCAGCATCCCAGCCCCTGCAGTGCCGGGGTCTCCATGGATACAAGAGAGACGTGAACTGGTCTGGTTCCTGTGGCTCTGCAGTTCTGTGACGTTGTGGTGCTTGGCTGCTGTGTCCCTTATCTTTCACTTTTGGCTCTTTGCTTCACCAAATGAGGAACCAGATGTTTCCAGTTCCCTCTGACAGGGAGACACTGCCACAGTTGTGAGGAGAGAACTGGATTGTCAAGCTAAGCGTGTTTCAGTAAGTAACATTCATGAAATGGTTTCAGTCTAAGTTGCAGCTGCGGCAAATTTGTGCATGCTTGGGTCAGGACTACTTTTGGGTTTAGGATCTTGGATCGTGCAGAATGTCAGGAATGGGCTCAATCGCCAGTTCTACCCAGAAACAGAATTCTCATTTTTGGATATGGCTAAAAAATAGCAACCACTAAAATATTAATGTACAGATGGAAAACCCCGCTACTTCCTGTAAGTAACGCCTGCAAAGCATTTCAGAGGCATGGCTGGATATTACAGAGGGGAGTCCAATCTCAGTAAGAAACATACAGATTTTAATTTAAAAGTTACACATGGACAGTCTTATCACCTGAAACATGAATTCTAGCCTTAACGACTCAGTACAGACATCAAAATCATCCAATTTCCAACCTGGACCACCCCTAGCACATTCCTTTACTTCTGTGATTTGTGGTTCCTATTCATCACCCATCTCCATTCATATTGAAATCCAGCAAGCCAGGTACTTCCATCAGCTCTGTACTGCAGCAGCAAGAGACAGCAAGTCAATTTTCTTTGGCACCGGAGAATGACAACTCAATGCTTTTCATGACATTTCGTTTTGGTGGATTTTAATCTTGTCCCTGAGAGACAGGAGCTGCTGTAGCCACTGGTTTGAGGCTTTTTTTTGCAACTCACAGATAAATAATAAGGAGAAGTTCAGTGGGGAGAGAGAAAGGGAACAAGATTTTTGCATGCTGAAAGTGGTGCTTTGGAAAAAGCTTCCACACCTCCAGTGAGACAAAAACAGACAATAAAAAACAAAAGATAAGTTTTTTATCAAACCTTGCAACCAGAATAACACCCTCTTGGTCCATGCCACCCTTGCCCAGCCAGATCCAGCCAGATCCCTCAGCATTTTGTTCTGGTCTAAGACAAGATTCACTAAGCCCAGATTTGTGGCTCCCAGGGGCACAGCACTGTACTGAGATAAGCCAGATGTGTAAAAACCTGGAGTTAAGTCAACAGAGTTCAATGAGCATTGAGAGAGTGAGCAGCAGAGGTGATTTACCTAGAAATGGAGCATCTATGAACCACCAGTTGTTCATAGGGACTAACGGACTTTCCTTGCTCCCCAGGTATTTTCACTTCAAAGGTACATAAAAACACTTAGAAAACCCTGTCTTGATACTACAGCAAACAGCCCTACAATCACTTTGACAAATTAACCCCTAATGCACATGAGAAAGCAACAGAGATTTTTCTTGTACAGTCATTTCATGTTCTGCCCTTTGCTCTGGCCCAGCCAGCTAGAGACAGAGCCTCTCAGGGCACAAAACCCCCAAGATCCCAGACCATAAGACATAAAAACATTTCTGTGCACTGATTGCCTCCTCACAATAACCTCATTATCACAGCTGTCAGTCACCAGGAGAAACCAGTCACCAGCATGGGAACGACTGATAAGGGATGCTCACCCTCAAATGCATTTGCTGCCTGGAACAACACAAGGGATGGCAGCTCTAGCAGCACATCAGGCTCCTCCAAGCCCCAGGAGCTGTTCTGGCCCTCCACTGCAAGGGACTGGAGGGTGACAGGAAGAGATTCCCTTTGGCCCTGTTACACCATGGGGCTGCACTGTTCACCCCCTTCAATTCCACACTGAGCCAGCACTTGCATGGAGATATTTGTTTATATTGTCTAGATTTATATGCCACAATGGTGATGTCCTGTGATCAGGATGGAAAATGTAAGGGCCTTTTTTCTTATAGATTTCCCAGGACATATATCTTGTATCCATATGCTATCCTGTCTTAAGTGGCTATCCAAAACCACCACTATTAATCATTCACCTGCTACATGATCTCCCTATTTTGTTCAAGTCCTTGATGTACTGATAAGGGGTGGCTACAGTCCTGACCATGCCAATATAAAGCCGGATCACTCGTATCCAGTTCTGATCTCAATATTCCTCAGCCACTGCTCAATACAGTGGTGTTAGAGTGAGAATTTGATCATGATGTATAAACCTGAGTAGGTAAAACATTATTAACAAATTTCAGAAAAATGCTGTTAACATTTTAAAGTCAGCAAAAAATCTTTCCCAAGGCATGAATTTTCAAAAACTTACCCTAAACATATAGTGCTTGAGCCAGACACTTTAACAGATGGACTCGGAGAGCTTTTTCAATATTGGCTATTAATAAGTGCAAATGTTCACAATGACAAATGCAATGTATTTTTAGTCTGTACTGGGACAACAGCCTGGTCTTCATCAGCACTTTTTGTCAAACTTCCCGCTTTGACACAAACCCACAGCACCCCACCTGTGAGCCTGAATATGCAGACACACAATCACAAGTTGTTTCCAGCCTCACGTTCCTGTTCACAGTAAGGTCTGTAAAGGCTCACACTGCTCTGACTGCCTGCCAGATGTGTCTGTGCTTCCACCTTGCCTTATTTCTCTCCCAGCACTCAAGAATGTTCTTATAACTGGGATTGCTCAGTGACTGTAGCTTAGTTAACCTGGAATTATCCCAGTGTAAATCAACTCAGCATCACGCTTTGCTACTGAAATGAATGGATTAACTCATGATACAGTTAAGTAGGAGGACCAGGCTCTGTACTATAAACATCACAAATACAAATGCCTTTCATAAAGTCAATTCTTCTGTTGTTGTTTTTCAGAGTGTACACTGGGCAGCAGTGAGGAGGGAAGGGGTGGCTGTGAGCCATCTGTCCTCAGCAGCACAAGTGCAGGGTCCCAGTCACCTTCAGTCCTTGCTGTGTCTTTAATTCCCAGCTCAATACCTGGAGGGGGCACAGCTACACCAACACCTCCAAAATCCCAGCAGTGTGAAACGCCCTTGCCATGCTGTGAACCCTGGCTGCAAGCAATGCAAATATTCTGAATCTGATTCCTGTGGCCTTTTCCCTGGGTGACATACGCAGTCTTAATGGTTCCCAGAACACTGTGGTAAACATAAACTGTGATAGGTTTGACAAATGCCAGCTGACGTAAAATGGACCCATTGTGTGTGTTTAACTGGAAGCAGTCAGAAATTCACGTCTGGAGTTTGTGGTTTCTTCTAGGATCATTGCAATAGTTTCTACATGTCACAAGTTTATTCCAATGGAGGATCATTTTTAGATAGAGAGCACCAGAAAGGACATGAAGAAACCTGGGGTTATTGCAGAGGGAGCCTGCACAGCTGGCTTGGTGCTGCTCACCTGCAATGCTGCTGTTTTGTGAACAAACAGTTGCACTCATTTCCCCAAACTGCCCAGGAGAAGCTTTTCTCACTCACTGGCCTTTTGGAGGTGCTGTCTGGTGCTGCAGGGCAGACACAGAACAAGGAAGAAAGTTCCAGGGCAATGCAGCTTGGATGCCATGAGTGTAATTTCCTACCACCTGCATGAAAAGAAAGAGTGGCTACTGCCATTTCACTGCAAGGAAATCTGACAGAGAGAGGCTGTGCTTTTAAAGGTGTCCAGACGCTTATTCCCACCCTTTAATTGCTTCTGGTCCATATTTGTGTGATAAAAGCTCAAAGAAACACTGGCTTTGCTGAACAGCAGGGATACAGCCTAGGTGGTCTCCAGCCCTAAAACTACCTTCGAATGACTTCTCCAAGCTCAGATAAGAAAAGTGATAAAGTCAGGACTTGGATGCTTCTTTCCCCATTCTTGCAATGCCACCCCCAGGACTCAGATGCTGTACCCTGCTAGGATGGATGCTGCACAGGACTAGAATTACCCTCATCCTCGAAATATTTTCCTCAAAAATTCAGCTTCAGCCCTTCCCTCCTCCCTGAGCAATGGGCAAGGATGGGGTGAGAGTATTTAATGATTAGTTTTCTGCTGTGGCAGAGAGGATGAATTTCCTTCTACATCTGTGCTTTTGTTCGCTGGTGCTCAGACAAATGACTGAGCCCTGGGCAGTGACCTGGAGCGACAGCAGTGCTCTGGCTCCCCAGCACACAGGACACAGCTATTTGTGAGGGTGCCTCACTGGATCAATTGTCTCTCCTTCCCAAGTCATGCTGCCATTTTATCATTAAATCACTGCTAACATCAAAACTGGCAGTCTCCCCAAGCCCTGGATAAAGTCCATCACAGAGCTCCCCAGCTGAAACCAATATTCCAGCCGCTGCTCCTGGGAAAAGCAATGTGGTTTTTTGACATCCAGCTATGCTAAAAGGAGCTGGCCACCAGATAAAGGCAGCCCGCGATGACTCAGTGAGCACAAGCACTTCTGCCCAAGCCTGGTCTGAAAGCTACTGACATCAGTAGCGAACCTTTCTTTTGATAAAGACACATTTTGCATTGGCCCTCAAAACCCTCATTTAGTTATATTCACTCGTGTTGGGTCCCAGCTACACTTCATGAAGGTCTCTGTTGCTTTAATCTCCCTGTTAGGTGCTGCTGTGCCCTGCCTGGGGACAGTGTTGGTCCCATGAGCTCCACCAGGCAGGCCATGGCTCCCCAAGGCCAGGAGACAAAGCTGGAAACTTCTGGTGCCCTTCATCCACCAAGCTTCAAGGGGGACAGGAAGTGTGTCCTACCAGACTGCTTTACTCCTACAGCTTCCTGAATGCTGCTAGCCCCTCCTTGCCAGGAATAATTTCTATCTTCCAGGCTCACAGAGAATAAATTGTGAGTGCATTCTGGCACTTTCAGGCACTTGTGAGTAGCAACTGATACGAAGTAAATGCTTCAGATACACGGCTGAGTGGCAGCTCTGCCAGGAGAGTTTGCATTTGTACCTGTCCTGCAGACACAACTGCTCTGCCTGGAAACAGCACGGATGCTGCAGGTGTGGTTTAAGTCTTCATGCAAGTCTCAGGGGAAAAGTGCCCTGCACTCCAGAGGTAAACCTGCCTTCCTTCTCTTCCATCCCCTTTGCAGAGCTGGCTCTGACCAGACTTCCACATCCATCTTCCAGATCTTTTCACTTCTCCCATGTTTTAATTGCTTCTGTTTTACATCTGTGTGACCAAAGCTCAAGAGAAACAAGTTCAAAGGCTTTCTCAAATCACAGTATAACAGTAGGTGGTCCCCTCATGGCAATCACACATCTTACAATTAGGAAAAAGGAAAATGAAGGAAATAATTGCAGTGTCCATGTAGGGCCCCTGCTGTCTGTTATTCCTGATGTGGAGTGTCTCCTCCCTGTCTTCTTCCTGGTGGCTCAGTCCCAGGCAGGCAGAGGCAGCACTGACAGCCCAAGGATGGATCAGCATCATCAGTCACTCCTATCTCGTGTCCAGCATGACTGAAGATTGGCTTCAGCTGCCTGAACACAGACATTTAATGCCACTCCAAAACCTTAAAATATTCAAGGCATTCTCATGGATATGACCCAACCCCTCCAGGAGCCCACACCGCAGCATCATAACCTGTGGGCACAGGCACCCAGGAGAGAGGGTGAGAAGAGCCACAGCCTCCACAGAGGCCTGGCTCCTCAGTCCTGTGTCAGGATGTGAACACAAATTCACTACCCAGCTTCAGTTTTCCGGGCTTCTCAGGCTGCCTGTGTGGCTGGAGCTAAAGATACTCCAGTCAGAGCCACCAGCCTTTCAGTCACCTGAGCACGCCCTGAGCTGTGTGACCAACCCTCCCCTCAGTGCCTTCTGCAAAGTGCAACTGCCTTTCTCCACCCGAAACTCGGAGGAATGCACAAAACCCAGGGGATTGTCCTTTGAGGCTGCAGACACTGCAGGGCCTCACCTGGGAACACCCCAAAGGCTGCACAGGCTCCTCACAAGACAGTTATTGGATTACTGCTTCTGGCTCAATGCTTTGTGCTTTAGGCTCTGCCAGACGGGTTTAATCAGTTGGTAATGTGACACTTCCCTCTGTAAAGACCTGAGATCTGCTTCCCTGGCAGCATGCCTTTTCCTCCAGATCAGCCTGCATATCCCTGATTTCTCATGTGCTGGGACAGGGAGATGAAGGGAAAAAAAAATAAATTATCAAGGCAATTGTAATTTCCCCGTAAACCTGACAGGACATCCTGCTCAGAAAGGATATCTCAAGGAGCTCTTGAGGCTGGCTTATTTCAACTTCAGACAGCAGGAGAGGCTGAGCTCAAGACTCTTACTCCAAATTTTCACTGGGTTTAAGTGCTTGAGGTGATTAAGGAATGAGAAGTGAATCTCAAAAGAAATCAGAGGTGACACAACAAACCATGGACACAAATTTGAGCAGAAATGCACCGCAAAAGAGATGTTATCTCCTGGTCCAGGAAGTTTGCTGAATAACCTCCCGTATGAGATTTCTAGAGACAGGAGTGGTGCTCAGATCTGGGACATCCTAACTGCCCTGAAAGCTGCCCTCCAATTCTTATTTCCTTTACTTTATATGTAGTTTTCTTGTCTCCCTCATCCAACTCCAATCTTTCAGCACCTCTCCACTCTTTTGCTAAGCCATATTAGCAAGCAATGTCAAAAATGTCACAGGAAGAAAGCCAGCCAAAGTGGTCCCTCCGTAGCCATATGTGATCTTCACTCCGAAAAGTGTTACAAAACATCCTGGGTGAAATATTTACTTGGGCTGAAAACTTGGATACCACCATCTCACCTGGATGCAATGGTACCTTGCTTGGAGAAGGAGCTGGAAGCACCTGCTGCCCCTCTTTTAATACAGCAGACAACAGGATGAAAATTTCGGGACAGTCTCTTAGCAGCATGTGACCAGGCAAAGCCAGTCTTGTTATTTCCAGCATGCAAACTCTGTTGTCACTGCTTGCTATAAAAAAGCTTTAGTTGGGCATGAATGAAAGGCAGTGACTAAAACGTTGTATGAAATTGATTTAATAAGGTTCAATGATTGAAACAGGAAAGATTTTCCTTGACAAATTGTTCCAGGCCAGATTCAGCCTTCTGTGACCAGCTCTGCTGTCAGCCTAATTGAAATTTGTGCAGTAAAGGGGCAACAGCCTTTGCTCTCAATTAACTCTGAAGAAAAGTAGACATCTTTTCAACCCTTCTGAATTATCAGTCCTTCTTTCATCTGTTTGGTTTTGGGCTTTCTTCTGTGTATTTATACAGCTATTAAGAATATTTGGCGATACCATAATTCACAACCATAATTTAGGACCATGTATTAAACTGCTTTCAAAGGTAGGATTAGTGAACAGGAGAAAACTGGTATTTTATTTTGAGGGAGGAGGTAGCAATCTGCTACAAATACCCACTGTAAGGTCTGCATCTAGTCCCATCTCATCCTGTCACAGACTTTTGGCTGCAGATTGAATCGGACGTATCGAGTGTTTCCTAGATTTTGGTTACAGATATAAAAAATCCAATCCTGCCACTCTTGATTATACTGGCCAGTACATCCTTTGGAATTACTCCTTAAGGCTTAACTGAACTTCGTTTGTGAGGAAAAATAACACTTTGTGGTAAATGAGTCCTTTGAAATCTGGATACGATAAAATTTGGGGCCAACCACACGTTGGATTAGGTGTGTTTCATATGAGCTAAAGGCCATACTCCCAGGTATGCCTCGACACGCTGCTGACCCCTGCTCGCCCTGAAAGCAGCAGCATGCGTGTTGTTACCCAGACATGGATCCCAACATCTTGGGCAAGCAGGAGGCATTATTTGGGCTCCAGGGAGGAGCAGCCGCTGAAGCTGCAGGCGGCTTTATGTGAGAATCTCCTTCTCAGGAAAATATCCTTATTAATAAAACAGTAGGGAATGCAGAAAAGCAGATTTATCTCAGAGTAAAATGTTTCTTTGGGAGCTCCCTGAGGAGTCAGTAGCAGCTTGTTATGGAACTAACATGGCTTTTACTGCCGCAGCCATGTGAATGAGAAATATTTCAGTGTTAGGAGCAGTTAATAGAGGCACAAAGCAGGAAAGCTGGGCAGGCAGAACAAGTGCCTTGAGTAACAAAACCCGCAGCTACTGGAAAACCTCCTGAAAGGTTCTGAGTATGAAACAACCCATGACCTAATTAGGTGGCACTGTTACTGGAGAATAGAGGAAGGAACAGAAAGAAAGCAGAGGGAAGATTAAGGCGGGAGAGACAAGAGAGGCCTAAATACTCAGGAGATGAGTCCAAGCTGGAGCTGACCAACCCTGACGCTTTATTTAACACACACAAACACTCGGTGAGGGAGGAGGGAGGCACAGATGAAAGGAGACTTGCTCCGTGCTCCTGGAAGGCCTCTTCACAGAGCACATTTTATACACTGAGATGAATGAGGGAAACAGACAGGAAACACCACAATATGTTGGGATTTGGAATTAACTAATATCCATGCTGGTTTCTGCTACTAAAATATCACATTTTTCTTCAAGGGGAAAAAAATGGGTTAGGAATCCCTAAGCAGCCTTATAGGAAACAAGTATTACAGTGAACTGAGCCACAATATGATAAGGATGTGATCTCTTCTGCATCTTTCCCAGGATGATTCCCCATCAGCCAAGGCAGAGGCACAGGTCAGAGGCAACTGGCACCTGTAAGCCAGGAAGAGCACAGTTCATGTGCACAGGTTACGTGGGTGACACAAAGCAGTTCTCTGCAGAAACGGGCTCAGCAATGCCAAAGCTATACTAAACCCTTGAGGCCATCACACGAGGCTGCAGGGGAGTAATCACAAATATCCATATGGATACTGCCATGGAGTGCACAGCCTTTTCCGAGGCAGGAGGAAAACCCAAACCATCTAATCAATAGCAGACTTCACCCAAGGAGTTCACCCCACACCACCTGAACCACCCTCTGCCCAAGGGAGCACTGGGACACACCTCTCACTCACCAAGGCTGTCAGATTCTTTCTGAAACGACAGGCCAGACTCTTAATTAGGGTGCACAGTCCCAGTGCTGACTTCAGTGAGCTCTGCTGATTTAAATGGCAAGGTTCTGGTATCTCCCAAGTGATACTGGAAGTGGAGAAGAGGAGGGCCAGCCAAATCCTTGTCACCTCTCAGCCCGAGAGGTCTCCAGCTGTGTCACAGCTGGCTTCCCACAGACACTGCTGCGAGCAGTTCTGGGCCAAGGAGAGCTGAGGAGGTGCAGCAGCCTCATCTGGCTGCCAGTCAAGTATGACAGCCCTCACTTGAACTACAGTCATTCCAACAGGGAAGCAAAGCTACAGGGATTTGGCCTGAGCATCAGATATGTGAAGTCTTTGAACTAAGTTCCTTTAAACTCATGGTCCCCCCACAGAAAGCATTTGTACAACTGCCCGATCAAAAAAGCATCGATAAATCGAGTCGTGACTTCCCTTTCTCTCACTGCAGCATTCACTATTCCCTAAGGATCAGATCGGAATCCTTCACTCACTGTACTCTGTGATTAATCTCCTTCATCCCCACACCAAGAGCTGCTGCCAAGTGCTGCCGTTTGGGGCTGGGTGGCACAGAGGGTCCCTGTCCCTGGCTGAAGGACAAGCAGAGACACTCAGCTCCCTGGCAGCAGCCTGAGTCACCACCAGGGCACTGATGGGAGCTGTGCTCCTCAGGAGCTTCAGGCAGCTGAGCTGAGAGAACTGCACGAGGGGCTGTGCCACTTGCCTGGCCCTTCCCTAGAGGAGCACAGGTACCACTGCAGGGAGCTGGGCCAGCCCAGCCCTCCGCTGTGCCTGAGTCCCACAGCTCTCCCCTAATGTACCTCACAGGAACATGCTTCTTCACAGGATGTGCCACCGTCTGTGCACACGTCTGCCCCAAAACGCTTCAACCAGGAGTGCAGCCATCCCTGCAGTGACTGCTGTTTGCATCAAAGACACGGGAGAGGTTGCCATGAGCACCGAAGCAGCCAGTCATGCCCACCCACCCCAGTGCAGCCCCCGCAGGCACATCACATGCCAGGGAGAAAGGCTCTGTGTGGGCTCGCTTTAAGTGCACAGGGAGATCAGCTCTTTCCCTGAGGCCACACTGAGGCTGTGACAGAGGCTAGAGATGGATTCAGACACCCCTACCCTAAACCAACCATACAACCACAACCATAACCTCTCCTCTGACTTGGGACAAATCTCCAGGTATTCCATAATCACTTTTTACTCCACTAAACGCAAACACAAACACTTCAGAAAGCAGAAGAGCTCGGTGGGAACAAAACCTCACAGTACATTCCAGTTCTGCCTAAGAAACAGGCACCTTAGAAAACAGGGAACAGCTCAGCTCAGTTTTTCTCTTCAAGCCTGCTTCATCGCAGTCTCTGCCTTCAGTGCCCAAGGAGTGGGAACGGCTCCCTGTGCACTGCAGGGCTCCTGTTGCATCAGCCGTGCAGGGGGAGATGCGCAGAGCCCACGGGGCTGTCGCTGCTCTGCTGTAGGTGCCACTGCATACACAATGCCACGGGCTCGCTCCTGAAAAGAACAAGCTGACAAAGGGGGAAGGGTCAGGCTCTGCTTTCCCAGTCTCTAAGGTTTTCTAAGACTCGGCTCCTTCAGTCCCATACCACTCAGTTAATGGCTAGTTAAAGCAGTTTCACACTAATTGAAAGCAGGCTTCTGTAAATTTTAACTGTGCGTTTTAGCCTGATTTACATCCCTGAACTACAGCACGCTTAACAAAGATGACTTCGGAGGGAAGAAAACACTCCTTAATTTAAATTTGTACTTACTGAGAGCGGCTGTGAAAGTCTCTACGGGAACTGCAGCGTCTCTAAAGCCCGTCTCGGCAGCAGCAAAGTTTCCTCTCTTGCCTTGCCCAAGTGGGATGTGAAGCCAGACCCGGGACGCGCTCTGTGTCTGTGCTGATGTGGGCTCTCAACTGTGTATCGTTGCCAAGACACCCGGGGCAGACTCCAAAGCTTCCAGATCTCGCTCTGGCCAAGGCATTCCTAATCAAATGCTCCTTTCAGCGCGGCCACGGGCATCACACAGGGCTGCGAACAGCACCATTTTCTTTGGTGCAGGTAAAGATAAACTGCCATTAAGCGCTCTCATCAGTTTGAAATATTGCTTAGTAACGAAACATTTTCTATCTGGAATTGTAACCGGTGTTAAAAACTCTGTTAGCTTTTTTGAAATAAATAGACTTTCTGCCTCACCCCCCTGCTTTGAGCTGCTCCGAGATCACAGAAACAATGGCAGGATTGAAGTCTGCCTCCAGGTTTGATGCTGAAATCCGCAGTGGAATCAGTTATTTCTGAACAACTGTAAGAATATGCTACGCCAAAATTTCATGATCTGCAATTAAATGATTCTTGATGGAAACACAGGGAATTCCTAAAATCAACTGCTCCAGCAACACACAATTAAACTTTTGCATTATGGCAACAGGTCCTGGACAGTCGGCTCTCATGGTGCCAAGGTTTATCTCAGAGATCTCACAGTCCAAAATACAAGAAGTGTGAAGTTTTAGAGAGCAAGAAATAGCCCGATAAGAAGAAAACAGAAATCTCAAGTGCAGCAGAACCCAAACTGCCTGAAAAAATACGACCTCTCTGCTACGTCTCAAATCAGTATTACAGGTGTCATTTTGGGCTCTCATCCTTTTGAATTTGTTGTCCCTTCATAACGTGTTAATTGTGTTAATGGCTATTCCATATCTTAGTGGTGTTAAGACGGAAAAGGTTCACAGAGCTCATGGAAGCCTGTGCAAAACCGGAAGACATGAACAGACATTTAAGAATCCCATTTTCCATTGCTCCAATGTTACAGCTGATGCTAAATGCACTCCAGCCTCCCTGTTCAACATTAATCTGTGTTTCTACAGGTAAGTTGACTACAATAAGAATGTTTACATTATGGAAGTCAGATCAAAGCATTTTAAAATTATCAGTTTGACTGATCTGACATGTTTGTTTTCTTTTTTTCCCCTATTGCTCACAAACAGTTCTGAAAATGACTTCTTGAGTTAGGGTAGGCAACATTTTTCTGTATCTTTCAATTTTTAATGGTATAGAACAAACACTTCCTGCCCTTTTCTATCATTTAATCACAAACTAAACCAACTTCTAAAATTCAGATTTCTTCAACAGTGGAAATTCATGAATGCTGAATTTTGCTGAGAGGGGTTGCTCAAAGTGGGAAGGATCAAACATTACCACTATTTAAGTTTTCAGGGAGTATATACTTTAATCCTCTTCTTTCCTCCTACAGTTATCATTATGGGTGTGTAAGTAACTTAAAATGAACTCCTCGTACAAGACCACGTGTAGTGTGGCTGGAGTAAACCAGTTAAATGTACCCTCCTGGTAGGGCCTCAGTTCCTGACTTCCAATAATAGGGTTGTAAAGGAGAGTGGGAAGCAAAAGGAGACAATGAGGTCAAGGAAGTACCACGAGAAGATAACTCTGGTTTTGCATGTGAGTTTTCACACTTCACTGTACTCCCGGACACATTTTGGAAGAAGAATAAACTGCTCTTCTGCCCACTCCTGGCACTGCATTTGCATTGAGACCTGGGGTGTTCTGCCTCCAACCAGCTTCATCACAGCCCAAAAGAGATTCAGCGCGAGTAGTTCTGCCAAGAAAGATGATCATCTGTTACTAGAACTAGTTCTGGACACCCCAAGGCGTGAGGCACCTGAGACAGCTCATGCTCTTTACACACATATGCTGAAGGCACATCACTCTCAAGCAGGCAAGGCTCTGTTTCTAGGTCAAATCACTGCACAGTTGGGCCTGATGTCCAGAAAATTTAGGAATACAGAGAGAAGGCCACAGGGCAGAGGGTAAAGACAGGTCCCCAACAGAGTTAGGCTGTCCCAGGATGTGAACAGAGAGGGAAGGGCTCCACACTCCACAGCAAAGACTGGCAAGTATTACAGTTAAATCAACCAAGCATGTTTAAAAATGTATCTCTCCCATTCACAATTTCCATGAATTTTTCAAAAGGTCTAAGAAGGTCTAATTCTGAAAAGGTAAATTACCTCCTTATCTGTTCACACTTAAAGCTTTTTAAAAAGCAGGCCTGAAATCTGGAATAAATTCATCAGGCAGCAATGTCTTGACCTTATATAGGAACATTTTCTTAATAAAACTACGGTTTTATCAGACTGTTTCCTTCTGTTTCCTTTCTGGTGGGTAATGGAAGCTACACCCACCACTTCACTTTGACGTGTGTAACCCAGAAAAGCCTCAGTTCGCTGTAAAAACGCCAAGTGATACGTTTCTTTGTTAGAAGATGCCTCGGGGCTCTTGTCGCATTCTTCTAAACACGTCAGGAAAAACGAAATGCATTGTTAACAGCTAGTAGAAAAGCACTGCACATTAGTCATTCTTCTCCTGAATGGAAAAGAACAATTTCTCATGAAATATCGTTCCCATTATATTCCTAGATTGCTTTGCTGGGTAGCTGCCCCGTCTTTCACAAGCCTCAGGCTGAAAATAGGGATTCTGAAAGAGAAATTTTGATACTCTTGAAAAGAATTAGAGGAAAATGTGAACGTTCTCGCTAGAAGAATTTTGTAGAGACTGGTGCCAACCAGTTTCTTAAAGTGTTTTTAAAGATTAAACAAATAAAAATCAAGTCAAAATGAAAACCTGAAACTTCTACTCTTGAAAGACAACAAAATGAGAACCTCTGAAATTCACAAATAATTTCCTTTTTCCTGAGCCAAAACGTTGTCAAAATCAACATTTTATGGACATTTCAACTTTGAGAGAAAACAGCTTTACCACTGAATTTGGCACATCCAGCATCTCAGTGAGAAATGCCAAGACAAAATCAAAGACAAGACAAAGCTGAGAGACACGCAGAGAAGGAACCCCCCCGGCTGGAGCAGCAGAGGTGCGAAGGCGGTGCCTGTGTGCCCGGGGCCCCTCCGCTGCCCTGTGCCAGCCCAGGGCCCGCTCCCGGCACAGCGGCGTGGCCCTGGCACCGCTGCCCTGCCCGCGGCTGCGGCGGCTCTGGAGAGCCTGGGCACCCATCTGCCATCAGCTACTCCCGCCTGGCCCGCGCTGCTGGCCCTAATGCTGCTTTTGTGGCCCAGCATTGTCCAGCAGAAAGGCTTCAGCTGCTCCTCAATGCCTGTCAGAGCACACTAGGGCTGCACTATAGCTGAGGTTTCGCCTGGTGCCACAGCAAAACCGCGGCTATTTATCCGCTGTCTTATTTCCAGTTCGCACTCCTTCCGAGCAGGGCACACAAAGACACGGATAAATGGCAATTACATCAACCACAATAGGTTGTGTTAACTACTGGTAACCAAGAAGCTACCTTGATCCCTCTCTGCATCTAAGATATTCACCACATGACACCGAGGCCTCAGCGCACAAAGACTTTTCAATTTTGGATTAAACGTGTTGCATTGGAAATAGCTCTGGTAAGCCCCAGCAGCAGATTACAGCTGGCAAAGAAGGGAATGAATGGCTGAGGGAAGTCAGTGGGGATAAGCATTTGCACTGGAAGGAGGGGTGAAACCAAAACCACTATTTTAAAAGAAGTTTTACCACATTCCCATGTTTCTGGCACCTGCAAACTGCTTGGAGGAGAGAGAAATTCTGTGGACTAGCTGTTTTAACAAAGCCTGATTCCACTTGCTGGATTTCCAGTTTTTGTAACAGGATCAAAATCTGGAAAAAAAAAAAATCCCATCCCTTGGGAAACTTAACCAAAACCTGCATCAGTAAGAATGAGATTGAGCCCCAGCATAACTGGAGCAGGCAGACCCAGGGAAGGGTGTGAGTTGTCCCCAAAAGCACATGTTGGAAGTGGCAGTTTTTCATAGGAAGACTTTATTTGCTTCTAGCTTGCATGATTGCTTCTGAAAGCATAGCTTCCTCCTTTCAGGATTTTCCTGCAGAAAATTTTGTGAGTTGCTCTCCAGATGATTCACATTTAGTCTTAGAGACTATTTTTAGCTGCTTTTATTTCAGCACACGTTCTTGGAGAGTCCCTGCTATTTATGTGGTCGACATTTCCCTCCTCTTGGCTCCTCTGGGGAGAAGCTCCACAAAGCAGCTTTTGGGAGCAGAGCCTGCACATCATTCCTCCTTTTGTGTCTTCCACCTTCCACACAGCAAAGCCAGAGCACTCCTGAGGTTGACAGTGGCAGTTTTTATCACCATGAAGACAGATAATGGAAAGCAAACAGACCAAGGAAAATCAAACACACTCCAGCTCCTCAGAATGTTTGCAAGGCCATTCTCAGGCTGGTTTGGGCAAAGGACTGATGCTCTGGACACTGACGGTGTAATCATACAGCAAATACAGAGGCAGTTGGGTACAACTGAGCACTAAAAAACATGAGAAAATTGCTGCAATATGTCTGGGGTAAACCTGAAACCAAGACATGAAGTCACCTCCTTGTTAGGGTCACACAGCTTTGAAAAAATGAGAGATTAAATTATCTGTGGGTCCACAGCCAGTATCGAGGTAGGTGTACGTATGCTGTTAAAGCTGGACACTGATGTCTTAGGGATTAGTTTTATAGCTTTGACACAGATATTGTGGGATATAGCTAGCAACAACCCAAATCACACACACCTAAATAATGTTTCAAGCCCAAGAGGCAGCTCTGCAAGTGGAAAACTGCCTTGTATCAGCTTTCCCTGATTTCTTTCACATATGGGAATAGTGTTGAAGTATAAAATAATTTTTACACTGGTAAGTCCCACGGATGAAGGTCTGTCTTGCTTTAACTATACCCATAAAAAGCCTATTTTTATGAAACAAAAGGTTAATATTGTGAAGTTTCTGCTGCTCTTCCAAGTGTGGTTAAAATTTTTGAATGAGTCTAAATTTTTGTCTGGATAGAATTTGGATTCATGCACGCATGCACACAGTCAGGACATATCACAAACATTGGGAAACCCAACTAAATCAGAAGGGAAGGAGCTGGAGGTGGAGACAAAAAGCAATTTCAAGGTACAAATGTTAAGCAATTGTAATTTTTGTATTTGCTGTCTTCCCTGGCTTACAAGTAAATCTCTACCACTGAGACATTCAGCCCACTCTAATATACAACCCCATCTTTTAAGAGCATCTTGTATATTGATCCCCAAAGTATGGCTCAAGCTCATTATCTTATAATCTGCTAGGTTAGGAGGAGCTCCTGGGGAGCCAACATATGGATGTACTCTCAGCACATTATCAGCTGCAGGACAGCAGCTCAGCCCATTGCACTGAACAGTGGAGCTGGGCACACTTTCCTTGTGTCCAATATGACAATAATTAGGGCTGCTCTGTGGTTCAGTAGACTAAAAGATTTGAGAGACCAAATTTGCCTCAGGAATAATTCAAAGAAGATGGAGGAGTTACACCAGGAGTCCTGGCCTACTGTGCTCCTCTCCTTGAAACCCCTGCTTGAAAACATTAGTTATTTGCACACTGAAGTCTGGGCTACTAAACAGTAATTAGACAGCTACATGGGAAAGAATTACCTGATTATGAGATGATTAATTAGTATGCTGTCAAGGTACAATTATCCTGGATCTAGGGAATACACTGCATTTGTTCATTGCTCCTTACAAGATGATGATGGCAACATAAAGCACTTCTGCCCTAAATCCCTAAATGAACAGCAAAAGAGCACAGACAGTAGCACTCAGTACCCAGGGATTTAATGAAGGTAGGAATATGCAGGACAGACTGACACAGCTCAATCCTGTCACAGAAGGTCAAAAACAGGCAAGGAAACAGCTTCACAAAGACACCTGCACTATCACTCAAATGCACCCAAAGCACCACTCCCGACATCACGTGTGCAGCCTTACAGCAGGAGAGAAGCAGTTTCTGACCACCTCTGTTTGGCAGTGTAGGCACCACACTTCATGACCACCAGCTCCAAATATTAGCATTGCAAATTTTTTTCAGCCTTGTAAATTTTAGAGATGCCTGTAGGGACTTGAGGATAAACAACACATGCACCTGTGGCCCCTGAGACACCAGAGAAAGGCAGCAAGGCTGATGTGATAGGGAGAACCAAGATTTCCAAAACTGGCTCCTTCTAGCAAAACACAGCCTGACCCAATCAGTCTGGACATGCCTTTTGTACAAAGGTGCAGCAAACTTAAAATGCCACCCTGGTGCAGTTTTGTAGATTTGACACCTACCAATCTCCCTAGACCAGCAGCTTCATAAACTAGTGCAGGTAAGCAAGACAGGCATGTGCCTTCAGCACCATCCAGAGCATTGATCCTTTCCCTGGCTGAGGCAAGGGAGCCCTGCTTTGCTCTGCCTTTCATTTGGGCAAGCTCTGCAGACAGAGGAACAAGGAAAAGCACTCTGGAAAATTATTAGCCTTTGAAATTCAGTATCAAATTCCACCTACATGCACAGAAATACTGCTGTTACAGAGCTCAGACAGAAAAGCTGGCCCAGCAGACAGGGCACCAGCTGAGACCCAGGTACCTGTTCCCATTCCATGATGGACATCTTCTGTGACCTCAGTGGTATGCAGGCACCTGTCTTACCTGGAAACCAATCTGACTCTGCCACCTATCTCGGCCTTGGCCCTGAACAACTCAATTTATCTTCTTCAAACCTGGATGAATAACTGTTGAATAACAATTTTCTAGCTCCCAGACAAGCTGCAACAGGAATTCATTAGAGCCTGTGAAGCACTTTGATAGTATAATAATGGAATAAGTATTGTAAATAGTTTTTATGCTAATTCCTTCATCTACATAACTCTGGCCTCAGCCTCCGGGAATTTAACTGATATATGGTATGTGGAATAAACCTCTCAGAAGTTACAAGCTTCCGTACCAAGGTTGCCGATCATTTCCACATCTCCTCACCTGTGCAGGGCCACCCCACACTTGTCCCTCCAGGATAAGGGAAAGAGCTGCTGTGAGATGATAATGAGGGATAGCCCCAGTGCACTGGGAATTGTGCTGCTTCCCACAGCGTTGGCACCAGCCTTAGGGGGAAACAAGAAGGATGGCAACCCCTTACAAAACCCCTAATGACTGAAGCCATGCCCACCCAGCTGTCTGGGATGCAGGTGTGTGGGCAGGCTTTTCCTGGCTGCTCCATTGCTCTAACTGGGGTCTTCCCACTCCTGTAAGTAAATGTCATTAGCGCTTCTCACATTCCAGCCCTCCTGCTGGGCCAGCTCCTGGCAAATCCTTAATTCCAGATAAACCAAACCACCCAGGTGCTTCAGAACCGGCCCCTTGAGAAGCGTCAGGAATAAGGTCCCTGTGCATACTGGTGACACAAGGCCTCCCAGCCACCACCTCCCTGGGCACCCTCAGCATTGCAATCAGGCGCTGAGCACACTGTGCTGAACTTTGCCTCTGTGTCACCCCTTAGCCAGACAGCTCCCAATTAACAACCTTGTGTGGGCCCAACCAGCTCTAGACAATATTTTCAAATGTAACCACTGTGAAAGGAAAAAAAAAATAGGTCAAGGGGATTATGCAGGGTGACTAATGATTGCTGCATGCTGGGCTGAGATGTGAAGTCTGGCTGTGTTTTCAAAGGTGCATAATAATATGTCCTTGTCTGACCTGTGGTGCTGTTGACACTTTTTCTGAGTTGATGCCTTCTCAAAAATGCCCATTAGGCTGGAAGCTTGAACGCCCACCATGAATGATGGCAGCCGAGTGGAAGGACTATCAAACTTTGCAGAAATCCCATTTAAGTTTCGCTTCATTTTTTAAAAGCCAGGCAGCAGAGACAATTATTTAACTGTCAAGCCCTTTTGGAGTTGTTTGCTGAGGGATGTGCCTGCTGCTCTCAGACTTGGGGCAGGACCTGTTAATTCCATGACAGTTCTCTGGAGCTGGGCAAGAGATAAGAGGAGGGGGCTACTCTGCTCAGTAGAGCTGGCATATACAGTCAGGTGAATGTGCCCTGCCAGCCAGCTTGCCACCCAGACAGTCAGAACTTACAGTTTTATCCTTATTTTACTGATAGGGAGGACAACATGGTATATGGAGGGCAGGGTTCAGCTGCCCTTCCCAAAAATCATGGAAGGCTTGTATCAATAGGAAAATGAACTCAGCTGTTTTCTCTCCTGGTCCCGTGTTTGGCATTAGGCTCCCTCCAAGTACACCTTTCATTAATAGGGAAGTTAGAATTCATTTTTCCTGCCTGACAAATGTTCATTAGCCAAGTGTATCAATTCCTCCTGGTCACAGAAATACGCCCCTTTCTAGCTACAGAAATTGGAAAAGGCAACTCAGCTCTAGCTCAGCCAAACCTGCAGTTCCCCACGGGAACTCTGGTGCAACAAGCGCTGCAACAGCCTGAGAGAATGACAGAAGACAGCTTTTGTTTCTATTATGGTCCCTTCACAGGGACTCAGACTATAAATATCACCAGAGCGAAGTTTCCTTGACAAACACAAACATATCAGGAAAAACATAACCTCTGGTTTGGCTTCACTGTGAGCAGGAACTGGGAGACATTTGGTGTCAGACAGCAAGGCCTTGCACGTGGGCTGTTGGCAGCCTGGCAGGGTGTGATGGTGCCAGCCTGGGTGATGCTGGGCTGGGACTGGAGCAGGGAACAGGTGCAGATCTGCTGTAGGAGGCAAGACACCTTCAGGTCATACAATATTTATTTCAGAATGCCTCAGGGAAATCTCCCAGCTTCAGGAGAAATGTACAGCTGTCCAATAAAGCTCACGAGTGTGGGCAAAGCTGTGACAATATTAGCACCATCCAGACCTTTCACATTGATACGAGGCATGGGGAAGGACAGCACTTAGGTACATCCCATAGCTGCCTTTGGGTTAGACCAGTTTGAATTCCCAGGTGATTCTACACTGGCCAAAGGTCAGAAATTCCTTGCTGTAGCCCAGACAGAGCTCTGTGACTCTGTGACTGAGCAGGTATGGCCCAGGCAAGGCCTTTCAATGGGGTTCCACTGAGGCATTGCTAAGTCCCGGCTTGTGGAAGGCTTGAGCTCCTCATTCCTGAGGCACAGAATGTAACAGAGGATCCACTTCTGCCCCAGTGTTAGGTCTCTGCAATCACGGGCTGAGAAGAATAATTTTGTACAAATTCCCTGATTTAAATCAACCCCAAAGTGACGAGTACTTTTCTTACTTTTCAAAGAAAAGCCTGCTGGAGCTAACAGTGTGATTGTTCCATAAATCAATTTCTTTCCCAAGTGTAAAATCTCCACTTGCTCGTTCCCTGTCTTTCATCCTAATTAAACAGTGATATGAAGTAATCAGCAGTATTGTCAGTAGCCTGGTGCTGCACAGATACTCCTGAATATACAATATTAGAGGGAAATGAAGCCAATGAAGAAGATTCCCACCCAGCAGCTGTGCCAAGACCTGCAGTGCAGGCTGGAAACATCCACTGAAAACCAAGACACCCCACGACTGTGGGGTGAATCCAGCCAAGGGCCTGCAGTGCCCCATGTTCTGTAAAGAACAGGTCATGGAAGGGGCCCTCCCTGTGCTAAATACGACCTTTCTTTACTATTTCAGCAGGGAGCAAAATACCTCTAGTTACCTTTCACATTCTATTTCCATAATCTGCTCAAATTAAAACACTGACCTACTCTTAAACACTGATCCCTGCCCTTGACACTTACCTCTCCCTTCTAATTAACCATGTTCAGTGTGGAAGTGTTCGGATGCCATGAGAAAAGAGGTCCTGTGAGGCAGTGAGCTGTCAGCAGGGAGGAAGCTTTGAGACCCCCTGAGTCACCCGAGAAGTGGTTACAGATGGTGAAATGCCTCAGGAAGCAGAAAGGCGTGTGGTCCATGTGGTTCTTGTTACCCACGGGCTCTCGTGGGAGCGTCAGGAGCGCGAAGGCAGCCCCAGCCTCCTGGGAAGTGGGACATGGTGCCTCCCCAAGCAGACCTGCACATGCCAGTCCCAGGGAGCCTTGGTAACAGAAGTAAAGAGGGGATGTCCTAACACAATCTGAACTCCTGGGAACTTATTCAGGAGAATCCTTGCTCTCTTGAGTATCAGTTCCCTCATAGGAAAGACATTGCATAGGAAGGTGAGTCCATGCACATCACAAGTATCTAAGTCAGACTAAATATGACCATTTCATCCAGTAAATATTGAAATACTCCTACTAGTGCTTGTTTCTTCCCTTTCCAATGTCTTCCTTCTAAAATGAAGTGATCCTGTCCTTCCAGGAGAGAGGCAAAGGAACAGCCCCACATGACAGGCACTATAAAAATACAATCAAGAGAGATTGTCTCTTCCTGTGAAGGTTTTTGATCTAGTAAGACTACACACAAGCTAGAGGAAAAGCGTGTCCCTCAGCAGCACAGCAAGTAATGCCCTGGCTCTAAGTCAGGAAACATCTGATGATTTTGTTTATGGGGGGAAATTAGTGACCTTCAATAACTGCAGAGAAAGTGCTCCAGGACTTTCCCCAGCCCTAGGACCTTGCCTCATGAAGCACATGGGCAGTGTTATTCAGTACATTTCACTGCTAAAACTTTTCTTTGTAAACCAGCAGGGTATCAGTCACTCTTGGCAGGGCACCTTCTGCGAGATCTGAGCACAAACTCTTTCCCCTTTGATTTGAGAACCACGACATGACACAGGATGTCTCCTGATGGCAGTGTTTTGTCAGGGTGCAGTAATCTGAGAAGGCTTCCTCAGAGTTTCTTTACAGGCAAGGAATTGTACTAGAGAGCAGTTGAACTCTGAATTTACCACACAAATCTCCCTTTTATAATTCCCCTAATATCTCACCATTGGCTTGGCAGTGAGACAAACAGAAAGATTTTAAGTGCAGTTTCAAAACACGATGGAAAGAGAAAGCTGGTGGTTTGCTCTGTCACTTGACTGACAGCTTCCCAGGTGACAAACATGTGGCAGCTCTCACAGCCAGATAACCCTGCAAAGTGTGATTCATAATGGGATGGTTGTTGATCCTTGTGATGAACAGTTCAGAGGAAAACAAATATCTGTGAAAGGCAATATTTATCTATTAGTCTTATAAAATACTGTGCATTACTGTTTTCCGTAAAAATCAGATCTCAGAGGTGCAGTGAAATACTGGCTTCATTCATTATTCAGGTCTCCTCACTTTTTCACAATAATAACTAGTCTGTGAAATATTCTGAGGAGTGACAAGCCATTTTAAATTCTGAAATTCTAAAAACCCAAAGAGATCCCTGTTGAGGGTGAAGCTGTAGGAGTTGCAAGGAGGGATATTTATTGGCAAAGGTCCTACTGTAACAGTCTCAAAAGCTCACAGGGTGGGAAAAAACCCCAACCAGCTCAGCAGGAACACAGGCTTGTTTCTCTCATGTTCTTAAGTTGACTTTTATCATCTAAGAATCTGACCAACAGTTTTTCATGGTTCTTCAATACCCCTCTCCATTCTGGACAGGTTCCCATCTTCCATGCACTAGATCTTTCCATGATTGTACCCTAGGGCATTGTAACCATATGGTCCATCTCCTGATGAAAGGCACATGCCCCAGTTACCCACAATAATTTTCCCCAATGGCATTAGCCTTCAAGGACACAGTAATTAAGAACTCATTGAAGCAACAAACACCAATAATTTTTTCAACATACATACACCAGTAATAAATGTAGAACAGTTACAGATACAGGAAATTTCTCGTGGAGAATATACAAAAATACTTGAGATTCTGTCTGTTACTCTGTCACCAAAACAAGACAAACATCCTCTCTGCCGGTTGAAGGAGGTGGCAGCACAGTCAGTATGAGCAAGTTGAGAAGTTCCTTCAATTTTAAATGAGGTCAGGCTTTGTTGGAGTGCCATGAATAAATTTCTACCATGGGCAAGAAAGTTTACCTAAGTATTGCACTATTCTATACAAATGGGTAGCCGAAACTCTGTGGTGTATTTACACCATATTTATGTATTTGGTGTACCTATCAAAGGGTGCCTGCAAATGTTCTCTCCTCCAGTCATTATCCTGCTTGGCTCCATGTGGTGCTACACAAACACACACCGAGAAAGCCTTTTCCCCAAACAATATGTGGAGTGACCAGAGACTGATGCCCAAAGGTAACAAACCAGCAGGAATCACACCAGGGCTGTCTCCTCACAGACTCTCAGACTCCACGGCTCAGGATAAATCAAAGCCTCTTGCAAAGTCAAACAGTTTGTTATCACAGTTCTATTTATACAGGCTGGCACAAGCCCCAAGGAATCACCCTTTTGGATTCACCTTTTCTACCCTGCACATTCCCTTTCCAAACCCTTCCTAGCCCTGGTGGTTCAGACTGAGCCAGGTTCATGCTGTTGGCCCAAAACGCTCATCAGCATTTGCGTCAGCTCCGTGTCAACACTGCCATGGTTATATTGTTATTCCAACCTAAACTTCCTAGCAGCTTATCGTAACCGAGTTTCAAAACAAGCCTGGGATCCAGGGTACACATCCACCCAAACAGGCTGCTCTGTCTCATGGCCTGTTCCACAGCTGATGTTGGAGTCAGCTGGGTGTTTACAGTAACAGCCTGGGTAAAAAGGTGAGCCAAACAGCAAATTTGGCAAATTAAATCCTAATTAACGAGGCCTCTCAGGGGCCTAATTAATCTTGCCTAGATTTCTGTAAACTCAGAAAACGTAACAATTGACAGTTTCTTTCCTGTTTCTCATCTGTAGCTGTTGGAGCAAGGACAGTTTCACTCTACTTTAACCAATGCCAAAACTGGTTTGCATTCTGCAAGGAAAGAAATGATCTCCCTGTTCCACTGAGCTTAGGATGAACCTCAGCAGCCTCTTGCTGGCATGTAATCACTCAACAGAAGCTGCATTTCTCTGCATCCCCATCCTAGACAGGGCCTCTGTGTCCCTGACTGAAAGAAGGTCAAATAGCCCATATCTCTTCTTAATTTTTAATCGCAATTTCATGCTGTTATTTCAGCTGCTGGAGGCAGTGTAGCACAAATCCCTCAGGAGTAATTCCTAGATACTCTCTTGTAGGCTGGCCTACTTTTTCTTCCTGTTCAGTTACAAATTGCTTCTCTGAGTCCAGATGTGTGACAGTGCTGGCAAAGCCTGCCTCCACCCAAACAAATACATTCTACACTGCAGCATGTAAAAAAAAATTTTAAAATCACTTTTTGATTTTTCTCCAATGTTTCTAAAAACAGACAGGATAATCAAGATCTCATTTTAGCTCTATGAGCCCAGCTGAGTACAATGGTTTAATTTTAAACATTTCTGTTGCCTCTGATGCAGGACAGTGCCACGGTCCCCCCGTGGCACTTCTGTGACACTCTGCTGTGGCAGAGTCCCACAGTGGGAGCAGGTCACAGCCCTGCCAGGAAAACCTGCGGGGGACACCTGAGCAAGCAGGACAAAGACCACGTGGTTTTGTGGGGACTTTGGACATGGCAAGAGCTGGGAGTGACATGAGAGACGAAGGACATGGGAAAGGTGTCCTGGAGCTTTCTTAACTGGGAAAAGCGTTGGGCAATTTGATGAACTGTCTGGGTCACTTTGGTGGCAATTCTTGAGACTGCTGAAATCATGTATTTGAGCCCTGAAATGCTGTCTCAGCACAGCAACAGCTGTGTGACAGGAATGACTCCTGCAGGATTTCACCTGTGGAGGAATGTTTTTATTTTAGTGGGAAAGTTTCTAGCAGTCTGTGCAGCTATTGTTTTGAAAAATGGAAGAAGCTACCTTCAAAAACCTACACTGCTCTCAGGTTTGTCAGAGAAGTTAAAAGGCAGAAAAGAAGCAGTCAGATCCTTTTTGTTTGCTTGTGCAATGAGGGATTTTGCTGGTTTTATCAGCTAGAACATCCCTCTGTGGTTGACTTTCTCTTTACAGTTTCATAGTAACCTGGAATCTTGGCTTTATCAACCAGCTTTTACACATTTACATAGAACTTTCTTCTTCTGAAAAAAACCAACAACCAAACCCACAAACAAACAAAAAAAAAAAAAANAAAAAAAAAAAAAAAGAAAACAACCAATTTAAACTAGTATTATTTACTTTTAAAAAAATCCTATATTTCAATTTCACAGCCTTATCACTGTAAATATTCCAAGAAGAAGAAAGACAATTGTGGATTGTCCCACAATCTTCCATAAATGCAGCAGAAATTTCCTCAAGCAGTATGGAGAAAAGATACAAAGTAGAACAAAAAATGTAAAAAAAAAAAAAAAAATCAAGAAAGAGAGAGCCAGTGTCAATTTATGAACTGGAGGGCAAAGGTTTCCTTGTCACACAAGTGTCAAGAAACCCAGTGAATGCTGTGTGTCCTGCCCTCATACAGCTACTTTTATTACAGATATTTTGGTATTCCCAAAGACGTGTATCAGTCAGGACTTGTTCACCACCCTCTCACTGAGCAGTTGCATTTCTTTCACAGAACTCAGAGCAAGGCGAGTGCTGTCATAATATTTCTTTGCTTTCGTTTCTAAGAATTCTGTAATCAAGACCACAACTTAAAGTGGACAGATTTTCAGTACATCAAACGAAAGACAAAAGGCACTAAACCACAAAGCCATACTTACCTGAAGGATAAAATCAATAGGGATGTGGCCTTCTCAATAAAAGAAATCAACTTTTAGCTTTCAGTCATTTCACAGCTTCTACCTAAAGACTGTGCGACAGCCTAAATTGTTTTATCCAAGGATGGGAGGAATATTTTGCCATGGCAACTGACAGTTTCAGAAACAACACCCCCAAAACTGTGCTCTGTCAGAAAATCAGCAGATTAAAAGGTTGAAGATAATGCCTCAGAAGGAAAAACTAAGGCTGAGACAGAAAATGTCTATTAAACAGTGGTTCTGCCAAAGAGAGAGGTGAGGGGATTCAAAATGGTAAAGCTTTGAGAGCTATGCAAAACTCTACCTGGGCCACAGAAAAGAAATACTGAAAAAAAAGAGACATAGACACCAATACGTGTACAAAATTACTTTCCTATGGATGCCTGGAAGGATGCTCCAGTTGAAACTTCATCTCTGTTGCCAAGTCACAGCAGTGACACCTGAACCAGGCTGTCACACTTCCCCATCTCAAACCACCCAGCCAAATATAGCCCTAAGAAACAATCAATTTTGATAAGACCCTCTGGGGAGCAATCGTTCTTTGGCCCCTCACTGATTCATGCTTCTATTACAGGAGACCAGTGGTTCACCTGCAAGAGCAGGTGCTTAAAATGTAAACCAGCTAACTGGCAGAATTTGTACAAAAACACTGACACAAATTCAGCCCAGATGCTGGATTCTCACAGGGCTCACTTGACCCAACAGTTTGCACTGCGAGACTCCATTCTGAGGTCTGTGGCTTCTCTGCCAGGTCACCCCCCAGCCCTGCTGGCCTCAGACACTGGGACTGCATTTGGGGTCTTGCGGCAAGAACTGGGTGGGAAAATATTTCTCCAGCCTGCAGGGTCTAAGATCTTGGAGTATTTTGTTGGCCCAGCCCAGGATGAGAAAGTCAAAATCTCAGATTTCTCTCTAAAGAAAACCCAAAACACATTTTGAGAAAGAGAAGATCTATTTTTGACCAGACCAGAGTGTTTCACTTCTTTTGAGTTAGTTTAAATGTGTTTTATATCACAACTGAGCAAAAATGAGTCAGGGAAAAAGTAATTTCCCCTTTAAAAATGTCAGAGTGTGATGTTCCACCAAATCAAAAATTCAAGCTGGTTTTAAAAAAGAAAATAATCCTCAGTCTCTTTTATGGCTGTGTTTGGAGGAGTTGGTATTTATTTTGTTGAAAGGTGTCTGCCTTGCCCCGAGTGCAGAACTGCTCATTCTCAGTACAGCAGTTCTTCAGGGCAGCATTTCAGAATCAGCTTGAGCAGCCGGAGAGGCAGGTTATTTTTATGCACGTGTTTTGACCAAGGATGGTTATTTTTGCATGTATGCACAAACATAAAAAATAAAATTCAGAATATCACCAGGTGAAAGCAGGCAATTTCCATGTAAATGAATCCCAAATGGGGGCACACTGTGCTCTTCATTGCTCTTGGTAATTGCTCACTGGGGGTTTCTCAGCAGTTGTAGTTAATGTTGCTTTTCGATGCTCGAAAAAAAATAGGAAAAATGAACTGCTGAGAGCGTTGCCCGTAGAGGTTACAATAAACTTCTCACAGGTGCAGACAGTGCACTGCCTGTGCAAAATCCTGCCTAGGAACAGGCACATTTTCCTCTCTATAACTGCATGGCTGTACTTTAACAAGTGTTTCTCCCACCTTACCCCTCCAGCGAGGGATTCAGACAACAACCACAGCAACAACCCCGGGGGCTGATCTGACACTTGCCAGGGTCTGAGAAGCATTTCTACCGATTTCAGCAGGGTCTGGGATCAGTCCTTAGGCTGTGCCTCCCAAAAGGCCAGCTCTGGAGATGCTGAACAGACTTATTTCTCAGGGGATGCAGCAGAAGCTGAGGGGAAGGAGAATCTGGCAGATTTAGGAGTACCAGCTATAACACAGATTTCTAGATGTAGAGGTCCCGTGGGGGCACCAGGACACAGGAGCCCCCCAGCAGCTTGGCAAGGGGAGCAATTTGCAGACATGCACTGTGTGCATGATCCCAGGGTGACAGAAACACCCTGGGTCTCAAGCACAGGGAGGGGAATCTTCACACGAAGACACTGAGCATCTGCAGGGCTGAAAACAATGGGAGCCAACAGTGACTGAGAGCGTGTGGGTGGTGGAGAAAACTGGAGGCTGATAAGAAACAGGGGGGGAAAAAGCTTCAGTTTGATGTATTTAATACTGCTTGTCCTTACCATACAGACTGGCTGCTTCTCTTGGCCATTGGTTGAAAAGGTATTTCTATCTTAACCACTTCTTATGTGCTTTTTTCTGTTAATATAGGAGTGTCTCTGCTAATGCTGCCACAGAAGGTGGAAGGAAAGATGTATTTCACATTAACAGATAGGCAACACCTGCATTTGATGTTAGGAAAAACAGTATCAAGAAAACCCTTCTAACAAATGAGGTCAATTATTCTGCCCAAGAACACTGGCAACTTGATGGTCAAGGTGGAGTCATTGTTTCAAAACACTGAATATATGAGACGAAAATTAAAAAATATTCTGGTTACAGACTCTCCTGCTACCTTTTCCCACAGCCTAGTGAAAACCACATTTGGATTACAGTGTTTTTGCAGTGTAGAAGGTCCCCTCCGCTCTGCCACAGGTGTCAGATATCCTCAAGCAGCTAATAGAGGAAAAAAAACTTTTTTCAGAGCTGGTGAGGGACTCCTAATTGCTACTGAAAATATTTTCAAAGCAGCAGATCAGCCAGCAGTCCCAGCTCCATCCCAGAGGCAAACACAATTTATTTGTCATGTTTCAACAATTTTTCTGCTGTTCATACAGTGTAATTAATTACTTGGCAGGCAGGGGAACACACAGAGGACTGAAAAGGCAGCTCATCCTTCAATATGCAGTGATCGTCCTGTACTTTGGTAAGAGGCAGAGGAGAAAAAAGGTACCTGGCAACTCAATACAGCAACAATTGATAAGAAACAAACAGCTTTGATTGAAACAAGGACCCTGCCATTATTGTACCTTACAACGTGCTCTTCCACTGGGTTTGCATGAATGGCTTTTGGCCGTTGATTCCAGATGAAAAGACAACAACTCACATGTAAAAATAGTCTGTCCCTTCACAAGGAGCACTCAAAAGTGCCCTGCTAACTGATGGTGAGAGGCTCTAAGATCTGTCACTCAACCCCCTCTTCTGTCATCTATTGGAGTGATCTAGATTCAGGCTCCCTTCAAATTTGAGCAGCCAAAATGCACCAGGTGAAGAGTTGACAAAGGAGCTCCTGTTCTGATTCCCTTTCCCCTAAATTTAGGTGCTCAGACAGAAGAGCACCTAGACCCACACCACTGCTTCTCAGGGCCTGCAATGCAAATCTTGGCCAGGGAGCTGCAGATGCAGCCAGCCTAATTCCCTCTGAGTCCTGTGGCTAGTGCTCCCAGCTGGCCGGGTGCCCGGGAAGGCCCGGAGCCAGCCGTTCGGAAATGCGAGACACAGGCACTCGGCTTTGTTTGAGCTGGCTGAATCAGAGTCTGGGTTTTCACACACGTACTTCAGCTGTGGACTTTGTGTTGGTTGCCATCTCCAAAAGGCTATCCAAGGGCTCTGAAGTGCTACCAGATGCCTGCCACAAAGCAAACTGGACTAGGGAGACTTTTGTCTCCCTTCAAACTGAAGGCAAAACAAGAGTTGAGGCCATAGCAGCAAACACTGGGAAAGGAATTTGGGATTGGTAAATTGGCTTCTGGCAAATTCAGAGTATTTCTATTATCTCTCTAAAGGCTGTGAGAGACAGAAATTATACTAATAAACAGCACTTGAAGCAGTGCCTCAAATGGAACACAATTCAGACTTTAACCAAATCAACAGACTCAGATCACAGACAGAACAGGTTTATTCGTAGGTCCCAAAGCTGAAGGGCCCTAGAATTGCTATCTCCTAACTGCAGTCCCAATCCCACTCCCAAAGAATCCTAAATTTCTTTGGACCAGCTCTCTCTGGTCCAAAGAGAAAACACACGCTGCAGCCTGAATCAATGCTGATGGAAGTCAGCGGAACATCCTGTAGTAACCAAGTTACGCTCTTTATGTTCTGCATATCACACCTTAACAGCCTTGAGCTCAAAGGCAGAGCTCTCCATTTGCCTGTGGTATCATTCACACAGCCTCTCAATATAGGCGATTAGGAACCTTCCATGGAATGGTCTTTACATTTTGAATTGCATACACAATAGGATCTTTTTTCTGCTTTTTTTTTTGGCCAAGTTGTCAGACATTAAAAGCTTGTCGGCTTTTGCTCTTTGTTTACCCTGAAGAAAAACAAAAAGTAAAATCAGACCATTTAGAAAATGTCAAATGAAATGCCCCAAGCTCCTAGTATCAGGGGGTTTTATATATCCCTTTAAATTAATTGCACACATTTGGTTGTGATTGAAGGCTGGAGGCTTGGCAGTTTCTTCTTCCCCATTTGACTCAACATATACAAACAGCTGGATCAGTTCACCACCTCACAGTGGCTCCTGCCACTTCATCCCACATCCTCGAATTACCTTCACCCCTTCAGTTTGCTGCCTTTGGGCTTCAGAAACCTACAATACAGGGAGGGGGCTCTTGGAAGGGGAAGGAAAAGTGAAGGCAGGGAACAGGGGAAAGAACTTGTGACAAGAATAAATCTTCCCTTCCTTTCAAGTCATGGTGTGAATGCAGAGACAGCATAACAATGAACAAGTTCAGTACCTGCCTTTCTGTAAATACAGCCCCTTGGGTGGAATAAAAAAGATGCATTCCTTTAAAAAATATCTATTTGTACCCTCACAGCAGTTTCGTCCTTCTGCTGCCTGGGAATTTGAGTGCACCTGAGAAACAGACAGACATGCAAAGGGCGTACTGGGGTGAAGATCTGATTAGTCAGGCAACTACCATTTGTGCCAATGGGAGCTGCCCATAAACTTGGTTACAGCAGCAGGAATTCACACTCATTAAGGTCTGGGAGATGCAAGGACAGCTCATATGTTTTCCGTATGTGCTTCCTTGGGAACGGGGAACAAACACCATGAATGGTGATAATCTCAAATCCACCTGACCCTCAGTTCTCCTCTGCTTCATCAGATCGAAAACTCCAATTTCCTGCCATAGCAGAAGATCCTTAAGGCGGGAGCAGAGGCTGTTGACGCCTTTTCCCAGTCTTTAGCTGACATCTAGCGAACAGTTTCCAAACTGCACCTGCAGGACCTGGAGATGGGAGATGGAACCAGCCCCTCTGGACGGCAGTGGTGCAGAGGAGCTGTGGGATGTACAAAAATGCACACCATTCCCTGTCCTCTCCCCACCACGACAGCTCACCTGGCCTGGGCAGGTGGGGAGGGACCTGGTTCTGCTCCCAGGCTGCACAAAGCCTGCACTGGCTCCACCAAAGTGGGCTGACACTGCTGCAGGACCCCACTGCAGTGGTGCCACCCCCTGCAGGGACCATCTGGGGGGCTAGTGGACATCGGGAGTGACCAGCAGGGCTTCTACCACAGCACTGTCAGATCAACTCTTTCTGAACAGGGAGTGTCACCCTCTGCCCTTTCCATCTCCCAGAGGCACAAATCCAGCACTCACATGGGAAACTCAGCAGCTGCTACCAGGATTAGCAACTGCAGTTCCCACTCTCAGGCTCTCCTGGTGGACAGATGGCAGAAGAGGTGCAGTGTGCAGAGTTTTGCAGTTTGTCTTCAAGAGCTCTCCCCAGCACATCTTTGGGTGACAGCAGATGTGAAATCCCTGAGGAATACAGACACGACTGTCACCTGCATTCAAAGAGTGTCAGACCCAGCCTGCAATGTCTGCATTGCAACAGGGGAACATCGAGTGTGTGCAGAGCCTGTTCATTTTATAACCTCTATCAGCTACTGCAAACCAAGGAGTTTGGTTTATGGCATCTGTTAAGGTAACCAAGCAACAGCATGGTGGGTATCTGTGTCATCAGTTACAAAAACCAGGGGTTTAGAAACAAGCAGCATGGTGATGGACACTGAGGTGCAGGAAATGTGTCTGTATTTTTTGTATGGACAGTGGAAACCATCCTGTGTAACAGCAAGGAGGGGTGTTACACCAGCTCACCAGCACACTTGTCACATCCTTCCTCAGTACATGAGAGTTGTCCTCACACTTCACCACCTGTGAAGGTAAAATGCTTTTCCTGTTGATTTAGTATCATTTGTAGTCTCATAACTCCACTGACACAATCCTCTGAATGTACAATGCTAACTGCACCTTTAATCTTCAGAATTTACATGGGTGGAGGTGATTAAAACCAAAGTAAAGTGAAGGAGGGACAAAAAGATGCTAAAAGGAAAACTTAGCACTGCTCTGCTTCTTAGACTGCACAGACACTGGCAAACTAGGGTTACAAATGAGAACCTTTAATGGTTTAAAAATATGCTACACCCACCAGCCAAAATACTATCAAAGGTTTCCAACAGTGTATTGTTTCAGCTTCCCAGCAGCTGCTGAGTCCCTGTTTATCTGTAGAAGGTCTCTGAGGACTTGTTCACCTACAAAGTTTGACTGATTTTAATTAGATACAAATCAGTGCTTTCCACTTGAGAGGTGCCAGGGAGCTTGTACAGGTATCTCCCTTCACAGGCAGGTGAATACTGAGGCTTGTAAGAGGAAAACTACCTAAATGCTGAATACTCTCCCACCAGTTAACCTGTGTTAAATGCAGCTAAAACAGTATGGATGGCTTGCTAACAGCCATGAATCTAGGAAGGAAGAGTCAACAGACCAAGTGAAACAACAGCATTTACAATGATCCAGCTACACATCACTCCAGAGGCTTCCTCAGCCCACTGACATGAGACAGAATTAGTGCTTCTCTTACCTGGTAGTAGTAATCAACATATTGGGGCTCGTAGTGTTGGGGCTCAGAGTTTTCAGGAGACAGGACATCTTTTAGCAACTCTTCACAGCCTGGCAAAGAGAAACAAGAGGAAATGGTCAGGCCAAGAGTTTATCTTCCTTTACAGGGACAATGGAGGAAGAAACACTGGATTGTAGCCAATCTGTATGCACAAAACCTTGGAAGGCAGCTTTGGGATTTATTTAAATAGGTGTAACAAAACTCTGCCTTCAGAGTTCTGCCCATCACACATTCAACATGGGGAACTTGATAAGTGCAATTATCTCAGCTTGGCTTGGTAAACTATCCTGTGGGGTACAAACCCACCTCTAACCAAACCCAGACTCTGGAGTCACACACTGGGTTTGCAGGCTTGGCATGAGCTAGTGACAACTGCACATCAGTGTCAATGGAGCTGCTTCTAATTTTATATGGTCAAAATGACAAAGGGGCAATACCTAAGTGTCACAAACCCCCCTTCAAAAAAACCTCTGTCACAGAGTGTTTGGTGTTTGGCAAGAAAATACCTATGCACTGCAACCAGAGATTTTTAAGCTTCTGTGCTTGCTTTTGTTAACAACCACATTAAGAGCTGGAAAAATCAATGTCTGTGTTTCCCTCGGTCCTTCTCTCATCTGAAAACCTGAGACAAATATAGAAACACTGAAATCACTGAATGCCTCGTTCCTCATTAATTACCAGTGACTGCACTTGGCAGGGTGAGCTGCAGAAGGCAGTAATGTCAGGGCAGGTTATTTTAGAACACCCAGCTCACAGCCCTGGGCCCAGACCGTGTGAAACCTTCTCAGCATGTGTTGTGCACTATCCCAGTTGGAGGCTGCAATTGCCCAGCAGTTATTCCTCCCTTCCATCCCAGCACTAATGCAATATATTTGGCTGTGACATTACACATGGATACCACGCACAAATCAGGTGAGCCAGAGGAAACTGGGTGATGGAAGGAAGTGTGAACTGAACAGGTTTGTACCACTAGCTGATCTTCTCTCCTGGTTTTACATAAAGGAATAACATCTGTAGGGATGAAGATGTGTTGTGGTTACGGAGAGGAGTCCCTTGCAAAGGAAAGAAGTACTTTAAAAACCAGAAAAAATGACCAGGTGGAGGGAGGCTAATAGGGGGGATCACTGTGTTGTCCCTGTCTGCCACACACAGGCACATGTGGAGGCAGCACCTGCTGAATGAAGACATCATTAAAATCTCAGAACTGTCACATGGACAAAGGCAGCAAGACTGTTTTCCTTTTTCAGCTTCTGCAGCAAAGTGAGATTCTCAGGTGGTACTCAACAGAGGATGTTATAAGTACATATTATATTACTGGCTTTTCAGAAATATTAAAATGAATGCTATATGTGTAATGTTAGAAAACTTTGCTGTATGAATATAGTTTCTTTTATTTCTGCTATGAACAAAACTTAGAAATAGTAGAGTGATATATATATTTCTTAGGCTCTAGCATGTTATGTAGAATGCTTCTTTTGTTCATGTAGTTAACTCAGAGAATAATAATCAAGAAAATTCCCCACATTCTTGGATTATCCTGTCTGGATGAAGATAATGGTGGCAGACCTCAGAACCCCAAAGGAAGAATTTATTGATCAGGGAGTGGGGCAACAGGACGGAGCCACAAGGAGATTTAGTCTGCAGGATGGAGCCACAAGAAGATTTAATCTGCAGGATGGAACTACAAGGAGTAATAAAATATTAAATTAATCTACAAGAGGGAATGGGGGCAGGTTGGGGAGGGGAGGGGGTTGAAACCAAGAGAGCACCTAAACTCAAAGGAATGTTTGAATCATGCATGAGGGTCTATGAGTATGTAACATATGAGAATATTTAAAGAAATGTTTTTTGAGTTAGTGTGTGCTCTTGGCTGCATGCCAAGCACCAGGCCATATATAACTTTTGCTTTCCTGTCTCCTAATCAGCTTTTTATTAAACTTTTAAAAATTTTACCAGAAGAGTGAATCTCGTTTTTCACAGAGGATAAATGAAGCTGTTAAATGCTCACCTTGCTGGAGAGGTTAGTGGGCAAGAACATGTGGTAGGGTCACTTCCCAAAGAGGAGTTTATTTGGGACTAACAATCAAAAATGTAATGTACTGGCTGATAGAGGAAAGATGTTAAACTTGTTTGCCTGGAGAAAGCATCTTTCTACAGAACCTGCCCTGTGTGTGACTGTCACGTTTCCCACCCTTCCTCTTGGTTTTAGCATAAAGTGCTCTGTGCTTGCCTAAGGTTATTCTCTAGTCCTCTCAGAGAGGAAAATTCAATTTATTGTTTGTATCTTTTGACATTAATAACCAAAGCTTATTGCTCATCAAACTGCCTTGTGCCAGCAACCACTGTGAGACTTGTCCCAGGTATGACCTGCTTTGCTGAAAGGTCTCAGCATGAGACGGAGCACCTACTTGTTAAAGTGAGTTACCTCCAGCAAAAAAGGAAAATAAATACCAAGTGTTACACAGTAATGGATGCAGATTAGTGTAATGCAGGAAGCATGTTTGCAGTGTTCTAAAGTTTCTCAACAACAATATTTTCAACCATAATTTCAAGCTTTGCTTTCCTAATGCAGTTGTGCAAATAACAGTGCTTCCTCTCCCAATTTTCTTTTTTTTTTTTTTTTTATTTGGGAAAAGTCACAAAAGCTGTGGGCTTTCAAAAAGGATTAACTGCCCAAAACAAGGGCCTGAGAAATGCTGCTACCTTGCTTTCTTTCAAAAGGCCAGCCAGACTTGTCTGTTACAGCTAGAGTCACAAACAGCTCCCAGATCTCCAGGGTCTGAAATGTAGAGTCTTGTGTCCCCTCTTTGCTGTTCATTTCTTATCTAAGATTACTCCTTATCACATTCTTTCATTTCCCTTGTCCATTAGGGAGAACCACTTCATGATAGCTCTTGGCCTGTCATTTTCTCAGTGAAAACACTGGGGAGAAAAGCATTGCCTCCTTTGCATCCAACCAACTCAGTGCAGCCCTCACCACTTCTTCACGAGAGCCACCCGACCCAGGCTTTTATGGCCTGATCCAGAACCTGACCAAGCACTTGAGCCACTTCCAGAACATCAGCAGGCATTTAATCCAATTTGTTTACCAAGCTGCATAGCTTAAAATGGCAAACAAAGCCAAATCTTGCTTTTATTGTAGTCACAGGCCAAGTTTCCATCAGTGCTGGCAGATTCAGGGTGTAAGTTCATCCGAGCCAGTCTCCTTCTGCAAAGGTGACTTTTGTACCAGATGTCTGTGTGTGCAGCAGGCAGCATCCCCGGTGCACTGCTCCGCATCCAAGCTGGCATGACAGCCTGGCTCTCTTCACCCTCCAGGGAGGATCTGCATGTTTTTATACTCCATAAAAAAGGGAAGAAGAGAAAAGAAGGAAATGCTGAGAGCCCATTTTCTTCTGAGATTACTAAACCACATCATCACTACCTTGCAGACATCTGAACCAGTTCTAACATCCATCAAACCAATGGAAGAATGGCCACTGGCTTCAAGAATCTCAAGATTGTGGCACTGGTTTTACTCCTGTTAAGAACTGAGTTTTAAGAATAAGTTCTCTGTTCTCGTCTTCCCTGTGAGGACACAAATTGGAATCTCTTCACTCTGGAGGACTGATGCTGGTCTTTTCCTTAGACCACCCCTTACGGCAGGAAGGTGATGCACAGTCAGGTGATGCATCAGCTTTCTTGTTCAGTGTTTTTCTGCAACAGTGCCAATACAATCCCACCTTTTTCTCCCCTCATCTAAACATAATTTGAATTTTTCAGGTACTCCAGGAGGGTTACACAATGGTGTAACATAAAGAGAGAACACTGGAGTGTCTCAAATGCTGCCCATGTGTGTTTTTATTACCAGAAAACATTCCTTCTTGCAGCCTGGGAAGTGCCAGTGAGGTAAATTAGTGTATCACAGTCCAGCCAGAAAACAACAACACATTAAGGTTTACTCTGGCAAATCTCAATATGGAAATAGGAAGGTATTGGACAAAGATTTGCTCTTTGCTAGCAGAACCACTCCTGAGCAGAGCCCTGTGTGCTGAGGTCTGCAGAACTGCTGTGGTGGATATTTCAAGCTGTGCAGCAGTATGCACCCAAGGCTAGAATCTGTCCAAAAATAATTCATAGCAATGAGGCAAAGGAATAATTCCTGGCTACTTTAAGGACCTCTTGCACTAGAGATGTCCTATTATTGCTAGAAATTCATTTTCCTGGAAAAGGTAGAACTGAAAGCCACTTACATGGCTGATTAGAGATATTTCATTTGGATGTCTACCTGTATCGTAAGACATTAATGTTCTTGATGTTCTCTCTCCTTTGCTGTGGCTGGGAAAATTTCATCTACATTTCTGGGCAGCACTTGGCAAGAAGACTTAGCTGCACTGCAATGGCAGTGAGGCAGCAGAGAGAGGCAATGAGTAACCCAGGAATAGCTCCAGGTCCTTGTGCACCCACTGCTGCAGCTGCACTGAAGGGTGTCCCTTATGGAGAAACAGCCTGCGAAAGGGCTGTGCTCGATGTAAGTCACTGTGACACAGATTGGCAGCATTCTTGTGTCTGGAGAAAGGACTAAACAATCAGAGAGTGGCCAGAAGCTGCTGAATTTTCTTCCCTGGCTAGGACATCTGAGGAGCCAGCACAGAAGCAGCTTCTCTGTCCACTGAGGAGACTCTTTGAAACATGGATGTGTACAAGTTCTAGTTCAACAAAGCACTTAGTCACTCTCTAGTCTGGTCTGTCAAAATTATCTGAGTTAAAAACTATTTCTCCTAATACTACAAATGCAAAAGCAAACACAACTTATTTGACCAGAACAGGGTCATCTTTAGTCCTAAGCAAAGATGAAGAAAGTCATTTACAAATCACTGAAGGAGAAGACATGAACCTTTAACTTTTTCAGTTTGCTCAGGCTGCTAGACATGATATCCCCTATGAGATAATTTTACAAATTTACAATCAGTTTAATTATAAAAATGGTTTTCACACCCTAACAAACATTCAGTTTGCAAACAGACATTCTGGCCACAAATAAACTCAATTTTAGCCAAGCTGCTTCCTGCAAATGCTCCAAGAAGGAAGTTTAACCCATAACACGTAAGGCAATTTTCACAGGCAATTAAGCAATTTTAATACTATAGGAAATCAAATCTGGTTACCTAATTGAATGTAGCTGGTTTCTGGCATTTTTCCTAACAGCAATAGCTTTTTACTTTATCTACCCTTGGATCTTTAATGGTGTATTAGACTCATTTGTGGTTTTAGGGTGTATTTAGTGAAATTTAGTTAAGTCTTAGAAAACTCTCAAGTACTTTTAGGAGTAACCAACTTCAGTTCATTGAGCAGCTATAGGGTAATTTAATCCAGGAGAGCTCAGCTCTTCACATTTACTGACACTCCTTGTCCCTGGAGCCATCCCAAGCACCACTCCTGTCAGTAAGTTATTCTTACCAGAATGGATAAATCCATCAGATCATCTCCAGGTACGGCCTCACTAAAGTTTGAGATCTATGACTGTGAGCCTAAATGGGTTCACATAGACTTTGGGGTTTTCTGATGTGCTTTACTGAAATTCCCATGCTGGGGCAGCTGTCCTGGTCCTAGATATTAGAGGCAAATAAAGTCCCTTTTACATGACTGCAACATACCCATCTCTCATTCCATGCTGGATCTTCAGGGCAAAGCTGGTACAACACTTTTCTCAGCTATGGGACTGCAAATTAGATTTTAAAGTTAGTTGAAGGAGATGGTCAAAACTTGGCACTGGTTTTGTGAGAAATATGTTTGCTTGGAGCATCTGAATGAAACTATAAAAGCATATTTTTAAAAAATAATCTCCAGTGAAACAGAAGGCCAGAAATACTCTGCTTTAGAAAACTTTATTTTGAAAAAACACCATCAAATTTCATACTGTATTATTTTCATATTCTTTCACAGTCCAAATAACCTGTCACAGTCTGAGCAACCAAAACAGCCAACATCCCATTTGGGACATTTCTTTGAAACTTTGGGCAAATCTGTATTTTTGGAATTTTCATTAAAAAGTGCTAGGAACTCACAGAGAAATACATCTACTTTTTAACATTTAGCTGCTTATATAAGCCTGCTTCTAGAAGCTTTCCAGCCAACTGCAGTAACTAGATGCCTTAGGATCTAAGGAAGCACAGAGATGGATTTTTGAAGGCACATAATGGTCTATGTTACTATTTTGAAGATTCAAAGGTTGCTATTGCTGCAGGTGGGGAAGTGTATAAATTCACAGCTGTGCTTCTTCCACACTATTAATGAATATGAAGGAGCTCCCACAACTCTCCATTTTCAAATTCCATGACAGAGCATAACTAAAATGTCTTAGAACTTCTACAAGATGAGGGAAAGACACTCTTGCTCCAGGAGAACAACAAGCTGTATGATTTCATCGGAAAAACAGTGATTCTGCTAAAGCACACAGATTCATAAATGCAGAAATGCTCCGTCTGACATGGCTCAGTCTCTCCCATTATAAAAGCCATGACCCTCCAAACACTACAGAGCAGTCAGCACTGTTTTCATGGTTAAAATAAGCTATAAAGTCAGAATACATCTGCCTTTGTATTTTAAATCTATATTAATCTGTGCTCATACAGGACCCTCTCATCTCGCTGAGCTGCAACACCGAGGGCAGTAGGGGGAGCTCCCCCTTTATTTGTCAGGGCTTGGGTACTTTTAAGCAGAATATCAAAGCAAAGAGACTATTGGAAAGACAGTAGAAATCTTAAGATACAAGGAACAGGTCAGACTCAGTTAGAGCCTGGTCCTGCAAACATATCTGACTGTGGAACCCACCAGCCTGCAGAGCACAGGGAGTCAACAGCTCCACTCAAGCCTTTAAGTATTGCGAGTGGCAGAAAATATTTACTGGGTCAGTAAAATATAAATTCAAAACTGCAAAAACAGGCATTGGCTCTGCTGAGCAAACAGGAATGGTTCCCATGCTGACCCTGCTGAACTCAGTGGGAATTCAGCCTTTGAGTGATGTTCTGGCTGCTCTCGGTGTCTCTGAGCAGTGCCACAGGGCAGTCAGGTAAGAGGCTACAGGTGTTACTTCATGGCAATTGCTCTGCAGGCAGACACAGTTATTAAAGCCCTGCAGTCAGCAGATAGAGAGGGCAGCTTCAGCGCAAGTAAAACCTTCATACTCTGGCATTCCAATGAAATTGCTGCAAAGCTTTAAATTCGATGGCAAGCCTATCCCTGGCTCCGGCAGAGCCTAATTGCATGGGGAAAGAAGCCTAGACAGCAGGGACTCAGCACAGATGCTGAGGCAAAGTCCTTTAATCCACAAAAGACCAGCAAAAGAAGCAAAGCTTTCCATAAATAACAAGCACCATGTCTGTCCAGTATTCCACCCCAGAGACACAGGGGGAATGAGCTCCTCCAACACACTTCTACCCTCTCGCATATTTACCTCCACTTGAACAAATCCTCTCCATCACTTCCCAAGGTCCTACTGTCAGTGAGATTGCTCAGCACATCCTTACCCACAGCTCCTGCTACTCAGCAGCTGAAGAAAATTTAACTGTTTTCCATCTGACAGTCCCAGCAGCTGCTGCAGAGGTACCTGACCCATATCTCATGAGGTTTATCCAGCTCTGAAGCACTGAGGAGGAGACAAGGCTTGATGTTCATTTGTGGAGGAACACAACACTTCTCGTTTGTACCATGCAAGAGTAAACAATGCCCTGGTTTATGGAGGAGAGAGGCCAAGCTGCAGATCTTAGATCCAGGGGTAGGAGTTTCTCTACCAACCATTTACGGAACATTAAGAACGCCGTAAACACTGTTTGGGATTTTCTCAAGTTCCAGCATTTAGCTTTTCAGTGAGATCCAACCCTGGATAAGAGATACTCAAACCAACATCATCAGATATCAACTCTGATTTGAATCTGTTATTCTTAGATGCCTCAAACCTCATGATGTAAATTCAAGGCACTGAACCACCAAAAAACCTTGACACTGTATCACCTCTCTGCAGCAAACCATTTCTTCATCATACTATAAGGGCAAGCATCTATAAGACAAATTAATTAATTAGTCTCATAAGTAAGAAATACAGTAAGGCATTAGGATTGTAAAGCTTGAATTTAAACATTTGGCTTCCAGTGCTAAGAATAACACAACTTCCTACTCTATTACTGAAAACCCCACTGGATTTATAGTAGCATCTCATTTTGCTCCATTAATCTGACTGCCCCAAGCAATTGTAAAAGGCTGAGATGTCAAAGAATCATATTTATAATCTGTTGCTGCCAAGACAAATTGCTTTTGTTTGATAATAAGCCTGCTACTCCCCTTGGGATGTTGCTTCACTAAAACAACATAGTGGAGGCTTTCCATTCTGAAAGGCAGACATGCCCTTTCTGAACTTTAACATAACCAATTCAATTTTTAAGGAAAATATGGCAGGTAGCCAAAGATGAATAAAATTTCCATGCTGTGAGGTGAGCAATAGAAGCAGCTTTTCTAAAGAGATGCTGAGAAAACATGCAGCACAGCGTCTTATCAGAAATAGATACAGCTGCTGCTGCTGCGATGATAAACACTTAGCACTGACTCCGAGTAAGTGTTGAAATGCTAATGAGGTGCTAAGGGAGCTCTGGGTGATGCTGCAGAACTGGGTGATTTCTCTGCATCTCTTCACAGGTACATCCTAATAACCAGATACAGCCTAACAACCATCACTAAAACAATTTGGACCCCACAGCTCCACACCTGGGCTTTAAGCTATTCATGAACTTGGAGTTCGAGGTGCTCCAGACAGTTTGATCTGGTCACATCTTTGCAGGATTAAACCTTAGGATATGAACACAAGAATCAGTTCCCACAAGGTGACCAAGGATGAAAACCCCCAGGGCCTCATGACTCTGATAACTCAATATCCTCATGCTGTCCCCACAGGAGGAGGGGGAGATGCAGCTGGATCAGTACAATAGGAGATGCAGCTGCCTACTGCATCACTGAGGGTACATGGACAAGGGCACAGTTACCACAGAAGAGATGTTCTAGGTCATTTCTATCCCTTCCTCATCATATCTTTTGCATTTGTGCACATCTTTAGACAGAATTACAGAAGACACCGGATGGTTTACAGAGTTTGTGTCTTACTTAAACTAGAACTCAGTTTGCTACAGTATTTTCTGCTCAAGGAAAACAGCCAGCAGAGACTTTTGGGTCTGTGCATGAATGTAATAACTTTCCTTCTGGGCTTTCTCTTGCCTTCTCTTCAAACACATCAGTGTCACCTTGGACGGTGTCTCCAAGAACATTGATGAGAGCAGCTTCTCACTGTAATTTTACCTAACTATACACTTTGGCTGCCATAAACTTTAATTAAAAAGTGCTGTGGGTTTACGTTTTTGCATCGTTATGACTTCATAATAATCTCATCATAGCAGACTCTCCAGAGGCTTCTCCTGGAGCCACACCACGATCACTGTGACATTCACCCTGTCCCTGAAGTGAAGCCTCTGGGCTGTGACATCACTCTGACACTTTACAAAGGACACACCACGTGTCCCGAAAAGGATAGGATGGATTATTTCATTATGGGAAGTTAGAAAAGCAATCAGAAGCAAATCAGCTGAAGTCCCTCCTCACTGTTTTTTTGTTGCCTTTAGGCTAAGCTCTAAAGCACAACAATGTCTGTGTCTTCTGTCAAGGGCTGTTTCCTTGGAAAGGAGATGGTTGGATCCACCTGGTCTCAATCTTCAGGGTTTGCATGGCCAACCTGTAATTAACTCATTTCCTTCCAATGCATGACCCCAAGTACTCTGAAAATTATTGTATTATTTATAATACTATTTTTTTTTTTTAAATACACCTTGCAGATACCTCAAGAGGAGTATAATAGTCTTAAGTTTCCAAGTAGAGAACCGAAAGCCCAAGGGCTCCCTAACTCCCTGAGGTAAATCAGCAGCAGAACAAGATCAGAATCTGGACGTATCAAACCTGGGCCCTGCCTGTTAACCACAAAGCTACTCTTTCCTCTGCTGTATTTGTCTTTGAACCACAACACATTCATTCTCACAAAAATTAGCAGTAAACCAATGCCCAAGCACCTGTGGATGCAGGAACTCTAGCATTGCTCACCATTAACACATGAGATGCACAAAAAGGAAAAATATCCTGGCTCTGTTCCCAGAGCTGCTCTACTGTCACTACAAATAACCACAGTTAAAAGAGAGGATGTCTTTGATCACTGCATTTTCTGCAACCAGAGAAACATTAGTGGAACTGAACGGGATTATTTTTAAGAAATATGCACATACCTTTGATAGCAAAAACTCCGTGACAGAAGTCCTTAAAATTGATTCTTCCCAAATCATTCGGGTCCAAGTACTTTGCCAGTTTTTCCACCTAAAAGAAAAGATGATAAAATATGTGTTGAGCTTGGTGCTTGTATCTGCTGCTCTGATACAGTCTGTATCTTCTAGAGAAGACTATAAGTTGAAGAATACCCACATTGTTCACTTGAACCAGCCAATAAATGGTTCTGCAAGGAGAAATCATGTCTTATATGACACTGCTTCTGAGTAAGACATATGCTCTGACCAAAACTTCTTCAGCTGGGACACATCAATCCTGTCCTATGGGGATCTCAAGAGCTTAATAAGGGGTGAATCTGTGACTTATCCTCTCATCATAGAGCAGGATGCTAACAGAATCTCCTTCTCTGGGAGCTCTTGCCATGCATTCAGCTCAGAGGAACTTGAAATCTTAGTGATTCTCCACCCCCTTATCACAAGTTCTCAGGGAAGGAGAAAGGACAGACAAAGATGTGCACAGCCCATAGCAGTCTCATTCCCTGAAGAATCCAGATTATAGGAGAGAAAACTCACTGGGCACTTGGAATGAAAACAAACTTCCCTAACACAGCAGGGAATATAATTTTTGTATAGGAAAATTAACAGTACAAAATTATATTCATGTGATGAGACAGAGAATGGTTGTGTCCAGTACACTGTGCAAACAAGCAATGTACCTCCTCGTTATAATCTCACCTTCACAGTTTAGCTTTTTTGATCACTACTCACCAAACGAATGAGATGATACTGAATTTAAACACAGCCACCAAATTAACACTTGCCCCAAAAATGGTCTGGCAGATTTTTCAGGAGGGTTTAGGGATAGGGGAAGAAAAGCAGCCTAGACTGGAGAGGCTGTTGTGCTGTCTGGAAAAAAGGAATGGAGGAACAAGCAGCTGAAGAAGAATAAAGTGAGAGGCGGAACAGACCAGGGAGGTGAGTGCACACCCGGACACACAGCTGGCTGTTCCTTCTGTGACAACCACGCTGCTGGAGCTTGTGTACACCCCTTGTGTGCCTGTGCCTTTGCCTGTAGCACCTTGGAGGGACCCTCACTGAGCCAGAGGCAGCCTCTTGCTGCTCGTAAGAGCTCACAGCCAGCTCCACACAACCCTGCCCTTGGCCTGGGCCCTCCAGACACTTAGGAGTATGAAAAAGCTGAGAGCAGGGACAGCAGGCATGGAGGATACCACAGGATCCTGCAGCAGCACAATCTGTGTGAGCTCAGATATGTCAGTCTGAGCAGACACAAAAGCCCAGCTGGAAAGACGCAGCAAATGAATCCAGATGACCCAGTTTCTCAGTTTTCTGGTGTGTTTTTTTCCTACATGCTAGCAAAACCCCAGCAGTTTCCCAAAGCCCTGCAGATAATGCACTAATGTGTGCGCATGACACTTCCTCCTTCAGGCCCTTCTCAGTGCCTATAAATTCCCTCTGTATCAATAAATGCCATGATAAGCCAAAGGGCTCATTTAGAGCAAGCACATCTGGATGAGAAAATGACAAAATTTTTACTCATATGCAAAATTCTGTGTTGAATGAGAGAGGCACAATTTGATCCTTAAATTGAATCCTTTCCCCTCTCCTTTTCTTAGGGAAAATAAAAAATCAGCTTATGCAAGTAAGGAGCTCTATGATGAGTTCAGAGCCCATAACAAGTCAGACATCTTCTTAAAACTTTCATGTTGCAGAAGGCTTCCACAGCTCCAGTTCTGCCAGCCGGGCAGCAGAGCCCAGATGTCAACTACGGTGTGGCTCATGATCAAATTCCTACCCTGGCATCACAAGGAATTACTGTAACCCCACTAATTTAGAGCAGCAGAACACACATCTGTGTTTCCAAAAAAAAAAAGCCACTTCACCAGAAACCATAGTGTGTGGTTAATGCACACCAGACTGAAAATCCTGACTGAAACCAATTAAGTAGAGACATGCTTGATATGGAAAATCCGGGTTGGTGTTATCCCTGTCACCTTCACGAACAACAACTGTGCTGTGGGTTTTAATGTACAGATTCCTGCAGCCAGCTGGAAGCCTCCAGTCTATTTAATATTGTGCTATAACACAGTAGTGTCACTGGGTGTTCCCAGTGAATCCGGCACATTAAATTTATTTCTCGAAGTTGATCCAATGATTTTAGTCTACCAGTTGCTCAGACATATAAAATTACACTTTAAAAATCAAATTAAATGAGATGTTATGTGCCTGGGAGTGTGTATTATGGAGGAACAGAGGACATGTTCACATTTAAGTCTAAGCAATGTCTTAACAGTAAATGAAATTATCACCTGAGCAAAGTGCTTCAGTATCCAGTTTCCCCTAAATCTAATTTGCAGGTTTTCACTTAGATTTTACAATGTAAACAACTGACATCAGTGCAGGAGACGATGAAGAATTTACAGAACAGCCTGATGGAATTAATGCCAGTAGTGCTCACATCTTCAGCCAGGGATAATCAACACAGCTCCCAGCACAGGTCAGGGGATAAAAGGATTTTGATCAGCGGGGCCTATGTTTGGGTGGATACTTGCATAGGCTTTGTGCATTAATATACACACATATTTCATACATAAATCCCTGCATATTTGCACACAGTTTTCAAGAGCCTGCAGTGCACTTGATCGTGCATTTTTAACAGTAGCTTTCTGAAATAAGGCAAAAGGCTCTTCCTAGTTAATTCCAGACTGAAGGCATTACTTAAAATTAAGTTAAATTCCAATCTGTGGCCAAATAAACTACAGCTACCCCTAAATCTTCTTTGGTGTCCCCATTGTGTAAATCACCCTTCTGCTTCACTTTGTAAAGAAACAATGTCCTCTCCTCCTCCTTCTCAGAAAGGGTTGGCTCCCCACAATGAATCAAAAGTTGTTTTATTTATTCATTGCCTTGGGAATCTTATGGATTTGTCAGCCCACCTGGCAGGCTGGGTGACACTGAAGCCTTTTTTGCAGTCAACAACTCCCTGGGATTGGGGGAGTCCACAGCCTCTGCCAGGGAATGAGGGGACAGCAGCTCCGTCCTCGATAATGGAACAGGTGGGACAAGCCAGTTCTGCAGCCGTGGGACACAGAGGATGTGCCAGTCCTGGGCACGCTCAGACTCCTGGGCCCCACATCTCTGAGCTGAGCTGGGCTCTGCTGATCCCCTGGCAAGGGACACAGGATTGCAAAACCAACTGCTGCCAAAATTCAGTGTGAAATGAGTGTGTGATTGTTGTGATACCTACAGGCGGCACAGGGAGCACCGTGTGCTCCAGAGTTTAACGTCAGAAGCCATCACAGTGAGTAGGGACAGTGTGTTGGGCTGGGGACAGACACTCTTCTCTGCATACAGGAGTCATGTGGGATAGGCAGCACGAACAAGGATTGCAAACTAGTTCTTCACTGCAGGAAATGAACAAGGGCAGAAAAAATGAGCTGCAGGCTCAATAATCCAGCTGGTTCTTTTGGCAGCTGCAAAGGTGTCTCTAATGAACCCTTCAGCAGGCGTCCAATAGTCAGAGAGAGATATAAATCTCAATGAGAAGAAATAAATCATGTTTCTTTGGGAAACAATTGGAGAAAACCAAACCTCTGTCCCTATTGTTTAACTTGCCTGTTAAATGGATGATTTCCCTTTCAATGCAAACATATTTCTCCATTGTAATAACTGCTCACTTCAGCCAAAGTATTCGCCTCCTGTCCCTTGGGTTTCCCAACCATCCTGACTGCCCTGCAAAGGGGTGTTTGCCCCATGCTGCTTTCTGACATGTAAGAGGAGGCTGGGAACACTTGAAAGAGCAGAATGGAAAGGATGTTTGTAGCAGGAGGAGTGGAGGAAGGAGAGAAAAGAGGACAAATCATTGACAGACCTCAGAAGAGATTTATTGAAACTGATCTTTTCTTGTAAGTGAGTTCAGTGCAGGAGCACCTGTACTGAATAGCCAAGGAACCCTCTCCGGAACCCTCTCCGGGCCCCTGGCCAGCTCATGTACTGAAGCTGCCAAAACAGCATCACTATTTTTTCCAGAAAAGATTTTCTGACTGGAACTGAATCCTGCTTCCATTTGCAGGCAAGAAGAAACTCAGACCTCTATTGACCTCATGTAATTTTCTTCAAAAAATAAGAGATTTTGTTAACACAAAAATATTTGTAAGGTTTAGAAGTAGTTGAGTTCAGAGGGACCCCACACCACTGAAATCTTACAGCAGGATCCAAATCAAAGCCAGAAGATGCCACTTGAAATAAACAACTTGTCTCAGCAGTTTCCCTTCATACTGCAGGACTCTGTGAGCACATCTTGCCCTGAAGTGTGAGCAGGGAACACCCGGGAGCTGTGACAAAGGCAACACAAGCACTTGCAGGAAAAGGTCAGGCTGTGCTGCGGCAGCGACATTTGGGCAGGATCTCCTGAGGCAGGAGCATTTGTGAGAAACCTCAAAAAAACAGCAAAAGGAGATTAAACATGTAAATGCTGCAGGGTGGAATTAGAGAGCTTCCCACATGATTTCTACAAGGAGCAGGAGAACTGCACTTGCCCTGGTTTTAACAGACTGGCCTTTCCCACATTTGGAAGGGGTGTAAGTTTACACCTCGGCAGTATGAAATGCTGCTCTGGCTGCAGGGCTGGGCAATGAGACCACCACGTGTGTGAGACCCACCCCTGCCCTTTTCAGCCCCTGGCTTCAGGTGTTCTTAGCACTGATGTGGTCCTGCATGTTGGAGCTCTTCAGCCAGCAGGGCTGTCTTTTGATGAGCTGGGATTTATAGATGGAGGGGAAAGAAATGAGATCTCTCTGTGATATTGTGGCATTTCAGAGAAGCAACACAAGATGAGGGAAATTATTTTACATTGCATTGGAGAAACTAACACTCACACAGTTGTGGTACCCACCGTCATATAAGATGCTGAAACCACAGACAGGTTGCAGAGAACTGACATACAATTAAAACATCTTTTGCCAACAAAAAAAGAGATTTTTTTTCTGTTTAATTTGGCAAATGGGAGATCAAGTGTGATTTGTTATGAGGTATAAAGAGTTCTGCAAGCAGGGAACTGCAGGTTCTAAAAGACTGTAGCAGAGGAAAGACATAAAGAACCATTATCTGCAAAATAAAACTGAACAGACTCCAATTAAAAGCAAAGCACAATTGTTTTATCAGCATGATTGTTTACCCACCAGAACTATAAAACAGGAAGGGTCTGGAACTATAAAAAGCAACTGGAGTCCCTCATCTGAGGCCTTCTGAGAAGGTGAGACACACTTGGAAGGTTTACCTAGCCTAAAATAAGTGGGTTAAAATCTGAGCTGTCACCATTTCAGGACGTCACATGAGACGACCTGATGCTCTCCCTGAACCTGACCCTACAGCACACACAGGACCATGTTCCCAATCACACTTGTAAGGAGTGGAAGACCAGCATTTCGGAGTCACGAGTCCAACCCACTCAGTCCTGGCAGACTATGCATCGTAAATAATTCATACCACTGCAAACAGCATCATGAATTTCCATCAGCTGCTGTCTGATCCCAAAGCATGCAGGGACATACATCATTGCTGGAAACAATGGCTTTGAATTTGCTTTGAATTTTGATTTCAAGCATCACTCATTGCCCCTTTATCTGCAGGCTTCAAGCCTGAAAGTTGGCTTCTCTGTGAGCTCTCTGGAAACAGAAAGGATTGTTTCAGTTTCTGCTTTAACTGTGCACACCCAATTTAGCAGCTAGAAAGCAGACCTTGGGATTGTGTCCTAAATGAGATAAGCAAATTTGTTGAGTAGTCTTGGCCTCAACTTTGAACAAATTCCTAAATCTGTCAAATCCATCATTTACTAATGGCTGCAATGCAAAAAGTCTAATTGAATTCAAGGGAGTCCATTCATTTGTCTTCCCTGTGTTTAGCACCAACACATGGTATTGCATCTTCTTCCAAGTATGACCTGAGTCCATAGGGCCTTGGTCCAAGGGGAGAAAAATATCCACCAGTTATCCAGACGGAGAAAACATCCACCATGCGGAGCATGTGAAATGTATCAGTGAATCATAAAGGCACAGAAGGAAAGAGGTGGCTCCAGAGGCACTGCAGGTGGCTGAGTGCACTCAGAGGAAGAAGGAAGCTTCTCGTGTTGATGTGTTATTAGTGCTCTGTGCGAGCATCGCCTGGGCTCAGGGGGTGACAGGTGGTGAGTGCAGCGGAGCTGCCGAAGCGGGAATGGTGGTGGAGCACAAGGGGATCTGCAGCACACACGGCAGGGCAGCTGCTGCCCTTCCCAAAGGCAGGGACACAGAGCTCCAGTCTGCTGAGCCAGGCTAAGGAGCACAGGACAGAGGGACAAAGAGCAGAGGAGGGCAGGAACTGCCTCGTCTCAGCTTCTGGAGAGAGGAGGGCAGGAGCTATAGGATTCACATCACAGCCCCCAGGGCAGGAGGGTTTATCTAGGCTGGGAGATCCATGCTGCTGGGGAAAGACATGGTATCCAGTGGCCATGGGGCTGTGGCACAAGGGACAGAGCGCCAAGTCTTCCTGTAGCATGATGTTACCAGCAAATTATTTCATCTGCCTTGACTTCCCCTTCTTTAAAATGGTGATGGCAATACTGATACCACACTCAGAGTGCACCATAAAGGAGTGATACAGTGGGCAGCAGTGAAACCTGCATGGAGCTGGCCCATGCTGTAGCTTATTGGGTTTTTTACCCTGTCTCACTTGCCCACTATAGTCTGACTTTCAATTTCTCAATGCTACAGGCTGGTTATCTCTGTTATCTCTGAATACATCTGCTTGGCTGGACATGGAACACCAGGCGTGCTGATCATGACACAATACACAGGTATTTCTAAACTGTGCTCTGTTGCAATTAAATCTGCCCCACTGGGCAGACCCTTGTCATCATCTTGTTTTCAGCATTTCGTTATGTTAACAGCATTTTATTATCTTCTGATGGTAAAAGACTGAGCCACACAGTACTGCTGAGAGAACACATTAGGGATGGATTTGTTCAAAACATTCTAATATGCAAATGAGCTATTAAGAGAATGTAATACTCCATGTACCTCAATGAATGTTTGTGCATAACAGAAATACAGGCAGTGTTTGGAAAATTGATGCTATGATTTCTGTTCCATATTGAGAAATCACTTGCAGTCTTTAATACACGATGACACAAACCTAATTTGGGATAACAAATACAATTCTTGCCATATTACATACCTCAATTTTCTAGTTATCATCCTTACAGTTAGAATGTCTAACCATAGCTGAGATCCAAAAGTCATTACACTTAAGGAACCCCTTCTCTCACACCATACACCTTACTGCTTAACCACTCTACTTACACAACAAAACATTTTACAACCACAAAGAATTGCCAATAAACTTTGAAACAGAGTGCACGTGAATAGTTCTGAATCTGACCTTGCTTAAGAAAGGATCATTGCCTGGAATTATGAAGTTTTCAGGACTTCCTCAGAGTACACATCCCAAAGAGACAGTTCACAGCTACAGAAACTACCTTCCCCCATTCTGTCTTCAAGCCAGAAACCACCTAAATCCTGGTGAGTTTTTCCTCTGCCAATCTACACCTTCGGATTTATCAATTGTTTATACACACAACACCCCTAGAAGAGTAATTCACATTTAGTTTGTCTCTCCTAATGCAATGCAGCAGCTGACAATGAGCAAGCACCAGAATCATAAGACCAACCTCTCTCTACAGTCTCCCCCATCATCTATGATATGTGAGAACTGAGAACCTTTCATTTAGTTACTTAAACAGAGCTGATTTAAACAGCATTCCATTTCCCTCCTTTCCTCTGATGCTGTGTTGCAAAACAAGACATTTGGCTGGGCCCACCAATCTTACAACAGTCTATGGGGAATCCCACACAGTCTGGAATACCATGGGAACAGAGAGCAAGGCTAAAAATATGCTGAGCCATCTGTTCCCTCTACAGTGATTTTTTTGTGTTGCTCTTGAAACAAAGGGTTAATGTGTTGAACTGTTTTCCTAAAACCACTGACTCACTTGCTAAAATAAGCAGGGCTGCATTAACACCTTCTCCTCCACAGCTACCAGAACTGAAGCCAAGGCTGCCTGGGAAAACAAGGCTGTTAGCAAAAGCTGTGACAAGCTGAAGCGAGGCACAGCCCATTATCGTCCCTATTAGCATAAATCAAATATAGCAGAAAATAGTCAGATCACAAGAGACACATGGGACAATTGGTCATGTGGGTGCAGCATGTTTTCCTTTAAACAAGGAGCAGGAAGATGTTTGCACAACATCAGGCTTGGCTACAAGTGCTGCAGCATGGATTGATTTTCTGTGAAAATATCCTTCCCCTCTGCCGCTTGTGATGTGTGTGATTGTTCTCATCAGTACATAACGGGAACTTACACAGAGCAATGTTTTTCATGGCTTTCAGTTGCGAGACATCAGCCAAACAAGATCTACTCTCAGAATAATTATCATTTTTTGTAGTAAAACTGGGGAGAGATGTGGGGCCCACAGTGCCAGAAAACACTTTCTTGGTGCCTTCCTTGCTGATACATCTGCATTTTAGTCGAAGTGTTATGGTTTGCAAAGAACAAACAAAATACCAAAGGCCAGCAGGAAGGAGATGGAGAGGGTGGGGAGAGCAGAGCAGGTCAGATAGGTAGGTCACAGTGAGCAGCTCAGACATCAGGGGTCTCCAGGGATACACCAGTGAAAACACAGTGCTCAGAGCCAAACAGAAGCTTCAGAAAATTCACCAAACCAGAGCCTAAAGCCAGTGCTGAAATCCAGGCCGTGGCTCCAGACTGCACAGCTGACACAAAATCAGAACAAGCCGCTTTTGTGGCAGCTGTACGATGGCAGTTCCCCCATTCATCTCTGATTCACAGCTCAAAAACACAGCTAAGTGCAACAGCACTCACAAGATATTGTATCACCCAGTTTTGTCAGCAAATCCTCACAGGCTGGATTTCTAGCCCCAAAGTTACAAAGCAGTGTTACACTTCAGACAGCCACTTCTCTTGACTATGGGTTTGTCACATTCCCTCCTTAATGCATAAAGCTAACCCAGCAATATGCTGCCAGCACTCAGTGCTGTGCTTCACACACAACATCTACCTTCAGAAAGAATTTAGATTTTGGTCTGAGAGCCAGCCAGAGGCCTGCCCAGGGCAGCATAATTTGGGCATCCTCAGCTCTCTCAGCCTGGTCTCCTGAAATCAGTTTTGAGCCCAGCTGTTAAAAGGGCATGTGGTTGGCTTTTGGCATGCTCACAGATATAGACCGTGAAATGTAGGTCTTGAGATCTGATCTCGAATGAAAAAGCCTGAGCAGCAGTCCTGAAATTAAACTGAATGAAAGAAATTTCATGGCAAATTAATGCTTTGACACAAATCCTGGGAGGAATGAGTATGGGAGGAATCCAGCTCAGGGAGACACACATTAGTTAAGACGACAAACATCAGGCAGAAAGGTATGATTAAAGGAACTATATTCCACTTAGCTGAAGGGAAAGATCTTAACCTTGAGAAAAGTGTGGCTGGGAGATAACGTCCTTCCCCGAAGACCAGAGAAGGAAATGAGCAGTAAGTGCCTCTCATTATGGTGAGATAATTACCAAGTCTGGAATGAGGGTGACAGGTTTGAACAGCAGCTGACTGCTCTGACGTCAAGACAAGGGAAGCAGGGATAAGCAGGCTGTGACAGCAGTGGATGAGCACGAGTCCGGACTGTCAGTGCTGAGAGGGGGGAGCAAGGAACCCCCAAACCAACAGCAAAACTACCAGGGGCTGAGGGAAGGAGGGAGCCCTCGCTGCATCAGCTGCACAAGCAGCCAGACTCCTGACCAGAGCACTCCCACAGTGTTAATTTTTTCTAATTCTCCCCTGTGCCGTGCTGCAGCTGCCAGCTCCAGGCAATGCAACAGCCCAGAAGCCCCCTCAGACCTCCCGTTCCCATCTCATGAGCAATTCCCCTGTAGAGAAATGTGTCATTCAAACTGCAGTGGAGGAAAGTTTGTATAAAACCACACATAGAAATCCACATTGCTCTTTGATCTACACCAGGGAAAGACATTAGAAGGAATGATAATCAGCCAGCATTTTTGCGTAGAAAGGGATAGAAATACAAAGCCTGCATGCATAGAAAATGAATGCTCTTTACAACCTTAGAAGCTGTACAAGGGTGCTTCATGTTACAGGACTGCATCCTTATTAGCCATCACAGCCTGGTCAAAATTAGTACTTCTAAATGGTTACAAGGCTGAATGGAAGAAAGATCCAAAATGCAATACAAAAAACCCCAAAAGAGATGAAGGTGCACAGCTATGATGGGATTGTACTTTTGTGTTTTAGAAGTGTGCCCAATTAATCTGCTATCAATTAGTGTTGGTATTGTAAGAAGCTCAGTGAGGGACTGGACTCAGCATTCTCAGCTCACTGTATTGGACAGATAGTATCTGACACAAAGGTAATTTTCTCAGCTGACATGTGATTTCACCTTCTCTTCTCATCCAGAAACAGATGGACTACAAAGTGTGCTGGGCCTGGGGACTAAGTAGGAAAAGGCAGATTTTGAAAAAGAGATTTGGGTAATGATGTGGTGACTTCCATCAGCTGGAAAATCACATCTCTTGGGCTCACGTAAGTGAGTCACTGTTCCCAGTCCAGCTGTCACTCAGGATAATAGTCACTTGAGAGGCACTTCTATCCACCTGTGTGTGGCACTGGACTGTTCATGCCTGTATGCACAGCACAGAGGTCCACAGGGCTCTTCCTGTTCTGTGAAATCCTTGTTCTGTTTCCTTCTAAAGCCTTTTAAGAAGTTGCTGTTTTGTACTTGTTCATTTCTACAGCTGCCTTTTCCAGCTGCCTTTCAGTGGGTATGTAGCTTGACTTTTCTGTCAACATGTATATATTTATCATCTCCCAGTGGTATATGCTGATTTATTTTTGATATCTGTTGATACTTTGTGTATCTGTATGTGAATTCATTTTTTCCCACATTAAAATCGAACCAAACAGCCTGACCAAAAAACCTGTCATTTTGATTTTTCCAGCGAATATAAGCTCCCTGTAGTTATTATGACAACATGTCACCACATGGTCACAGACAGTGAAGATGAATTGCTTGGAAAGCAAAACCAACCAATCCTTTCACTGTAAAAACAAACAGGCATTGTTTAAGGGAATCAGGAGAGCTTCTCCTAGATGGACCTTAGAAATAAGGTAAGAAATGGTCACTGGAGCTCAAATTATTATCTCTGGTGTAGAACATGCCCTACAAATGCCGATCAGTTTATGTGCAGTTCTGCTTTGGAGCATCTATATAAGAGGTGAGTGGACTGGTTTATCCTTCCCATTGTACCTCACCCCAACTCCAGGTACAACGTACAGAGTAAAACATTATTTCTAAACTAGCTGAGTCCTTTTAAAACTCAGAGAAGGAACTTTGACCCTAGTCTTATCCTTTCAGTTCAGGCTCTTCTACGCTTCACTTACCAGTAAACACCCTTGACAATTTATTGATCCCCTGTGAAATCCCTAAATAAGTAAAAACTGATTACTGTTGACATGCCAGACCTTCCACAGTGCAACTCCTCTCATCTACTAAGAGCTTCTGCTGCTGCTGCTGCCTTCTCCCAGCCTGCCAAAACTGTGCTTGTATCTATTTTCCTCCAACATAAAGGTGCCTTGTAGGAGTTACAATCAAGAGGTGAGAGAATGCAGGAATCATAATAGATTTATACTGCAAGGCCCTCACCCAGCTGCATCTCACTGCAGTGCTGGATCAGAGAGGCCAGTTCACTGCTAACAGCTGAACATGTTCCAGCCCCACAAAAACCACAAGTTTTTATGCTTTTCCAGTCTCTGCTGTGTGTTATCTGCTCAGAACATACCTGGTTTAGTAACAAGGATGTAATTTACCCTTCAGTGATAAGGTTCAGCAAAGCTCTGTAGCAAAGGCACATGTATGAAACATGAGGTGGAATGCTGAGAGCCTAAAATAACAAAAGGAGCCTTCTGAGAGCACCTTTCACTGGACCAGTTCAATAAAGGAATTCTCACTGGGCACGGTGAGGTTTCCTCACCATGGAGTAAAGCAGATTCATGGTTGTAACCATCTTCAGTTGAACAGACATTTTTACATCTGTCTCTCTGCCACTGCTGACTGTGGTCTGAGCATGGAGGGCTCCCCACAGAGAGGGCTGACGGACTGAGTCTGCCTAATGTGTTCATGGACTGAGTGCCTTTTTGTCCATGTTTTCTTAAAATCTCTCTATGAAGAGTCTGCCTGTGGAAGGAGGTGAACCTCAGGGCTGCAGCTCGGTCAGTGCATAGGGGGAAATGCTGAAGGAAAAACGAGCTGGTGCCAAACAAAACGCAGCACTGACGCTGCCACCCCACTGCAAACCTCACCCTGTGTGCCCTGAAGAGCCAGCAGCTCCCATATCTCAATCGTCCTGGTTTGGACAGGATCCATGCACTTCCTGTAAGATTGGGAATAACAACCTTGCAGGCAAGAGGTACAGCTATTCCAGAAATGGGCACCCTGCCAACACCAGCTCTGGGATGGACCAGAGACAAACACAGTGTCCTGGATGGAAGGCCATGTCCCTGCCCCCTCGGCTGGACAGCTCTCTGCAGGTCCCTGTGTGACTTCAGTGGGCTGGAGCTGCACAGCCTGCCAAGGATGGAGAAGGTGGAAGGGGTCCTGGAGATGCTTCATGGTGCTCTGGGAGCCATCTGGATGAATGTGACCCGGAACAGGGCAACTGCCATTCAAGTACACATACCTAAGCTGAGTCACAATGAAATGTTACATGTGGTGACAGCTCGTCCTTGCTGTTCCTTCCAGGTGTGAGTTCACATTTCTCACAAAAAAAGGTTGATGCATTTTTATTAAATGACCAAGTGCTGCCCAGACAGAGAAGCAGTGAGGTGGATATTGAGGTAGGGAGGCAGCCACAGAACCATCACATCATCAAAAGCTCACAGGGCAGGGTTAACAAGGGGAGGGAAGTAGACAGGAGAGGGAAACAACTCCCTTAGCACCATTCTAAACCTGTCTAAACCTGACCTTGAACAAAGCCAGAAGCAATGAACTTCACGCAGGAACCACTTGTACTGTATTATACAATGAAAGTCATGCTAGAAGAACTTAATGGCCATAAAATCTATAAATCACCTAAACCACAGGAAGATTTTTAACTCTAAAAAGTGCTTTTGCAATAAATTTCTAAACCTTGGCAAACAACACTTAGCCCCTTATTTGAGAGATGCTGGAAGACATCATTATGATGTGGACTTAAATCAGACTTGTCTCAGACCAGGACTTTGACCTTCTCCAGATTGATGTCACTTTCCAGCAGCCACCATCACTCAGAAGTGGTTGAGCAGTCAGGACTTCCTATACCACAGGACATCCTCCACCTCACTGGTCCAGAACTAATGTCTTTATAGCCAGGTCTGTCAAAGCCTCATTAGGCAGGAGCAGTGCAAATGTGAAATGTTGAGGATTACAAATAGGAAGTGTTTAGAACCTTCATACCTGCTGGTCTCAGCAGCTGTGGGTTTTTGGCCAGTGTGCTCTTGGGTTTGGACTTTCTATCATCACAGAGTTCAGAAATGCTGGTAAAGACTCTTGGTCCAAACCTGCATACAAAGGGTAACTTTCCACACATCTCATGTGGGGAATTCATCACAGGAATTCATCACTTCCATTGCTTTGCAGACTTAGATGGGGTGAAGAGCCACAGAACAGAATACATTATTTCTTGCCCAGAGTTTACAAAATGGTTTTTCTCTTCGCTGTAATAGGAAAACCTCTTGAAAGGGAGCAGCAGGAAAGCCTTGCAAATGCCTCTCAAAACACTGCAGCCAAACCAGAGCCTGCCCAATACAACTCTGTGCAGATATCCTTGGCCTCTTTTTGAATGGAGCCTACAGGGAGGCTCCATGTCTCTTTGAATAGCATCAGCAGAGCTCTTTCATGTAGTTTACATCCAGCAGTGAGATCAGGGAAAGCACCAAGGCTCCACAAAAAGAATATTTTGTCAGTGAAAAATAAAGGGCACCATGTATCTGGCCATGGGCTGGCAAAGGAGGCAATTTCCCCAGATCCAGAATGCTTTGTATCTTGATGACAAACTCTTGTGGCTAAATTGCTTCTGGCTCCCACCAAGTGTCTCTCTGCTCCCTGTGTATTTACATTGCTGCACTGGTGAGAATTAGGGAAAGGTACAATAACTGAATTACTGCTGCACTTGCAGATAACAATGACAAGGCCTTATAAAGGCTGCACATGCTTTGTCTGGGATGAAAATGAATGAATAATAATAATTAAACAAAAGAAGAATCTAAGAGCACAGTGCTCATTGCATGGTACACCACAGAATGGCAGCATCAGCTCCAGCCAGAGGTCAGTCTGCCAAGGAAACAGAAGTCATACAAAGGGAAGAAATATTAGGAGGTGATGTTTGTGTCTTTGCTGCTATCAATTTTACGGAGTGTGGGTGAACAAAGGACTCGGGAAGATGAATGGCAAGTGCTGAGCTCAGGGGAAGCTGCAGAGTTTTACTCTGACAGCCTTCCACCAACAGACCTCAGCCTGAAGCTGCACAAGAGCTCACTGGAGAGGTTGGCATGGGTTGAAACAAAAAGCAGGTGCTGCCCACCTCACCAGTGTTTTGGTGTCAGGTGGCCAAACCTCCTGGGGGCTGAGATCCCCACTGAGCCTTGACCACCTTGCTGAGGGGTTCCACAGCAGACAGGGCATGCTTCAGGGACAGCCCTGAGTCCTGAGACACTATGAGAGGCCAACTGCCAGGGCAGAGTCACAGCAAAACGAGTGTAACCCTGAGCAGGGCAACTGCGGCATGCGGCCAAAGCTCAGAGAAGTGCACAGGGTCCTTTCCACTGACCTGAACACCTCCTGGTCAGGGTGCAGAACTGGCAGTGAGGAGAAAACAATTACCAGCAGGTCCTTTTCACCCTTGGTCAAATTTTTCACCAGCAGCAGCACTCAGTGGGAGAAGTGAGACTTACCACAGGATTTGACAGAGATCAGCAGCTTTGTGGAGCTCTGCCAGAAGTGGATCAGGGAGAAGCTGCAAACTGCAAGTGTCAGACTCCAGGAAAATTGTTTCTCTGTTCACAATTTTCTGTTGTTTCTCTTGACAGTGAAAAAAACTTTCCCTATAACATGGGATACTCTGTTTCTAGGACATTTCCTTCCTGCACTACTTCTTTAAGTAAGTTTTTTATTCTTGTATACTTGACCTTTCAGAGTAAGCTCTAGCCTTTCTCATCTGGTTCTGCAGCATTTTCCTACAGCTGTATTCAAAGACCAATTACTTGGTTGATTCAAACAGGAGAGCCTCCACTTGCTCTAGAAGACACTTGCTATGCAGGTTATTAATATCCTGCTGGACATATAAAAAAGATATAAATTCAGTGCTAATACAGTGTGCCTTGCAGCCCAAAGCTTTAAGAGGACCTGTGAATCAGGTACAGGCAACAGCTTTTCAAGGTTTCTCACCCTGGCCATTCAAACTTAAGACAGAACCTCTGAGCTGTGGTCTGAGAGCTCATTTTATGCTTGGATACACTGCATATTGACAGCAAAGGGAATGTGTGGCAACTACAGCTAAATCTGGGTTGCAGGCTAGTGCCTCAGACAGATGAGACAATCTGTCACTCCTTGAATAAATTATCTGCTCAAAGAAGAAAGTAATACAATGCTATTCTCAAAAAAAAAATCACCTTTTTCCTGTTGTACTTCCATGGTAGTTTAAGCTGCATCCTCTGACTGCTCATCTGTGGAAGTTTGCAAACACAGCTGAGGCATTCACTGCCCCAGGGTCTTCCTTCTTTATCATTCAAACATCAGCAACTTCTCACAGAAGAGACAAGAAGCATCACTCAAGCCCATAATGCCACGAAGCTGCCTCTGGAGAGAAGATGAAACTCTGAAACTTTAAGAGCAAATGGATGGGAAATTAAAGTGGGAAGAGGAGAGGGATTTCTTGTTCTAAAATACATAATGACACAATGCAGTCAGATCTCATCTGCACTCACTCTACATCAAGCAAGTGTCCATGCAGCAGAGTGCTCCAAGATTCTTCAGTCTGTGACACTGGAAAAATATCTCCAAAGAATAAGCGTTTTCTATACAGTTTCTGATGTGCTTTCCTCTAGTCCCTGCTGAACCTACAACAAACCTCCATCTTTTACAGAAACAGAATTTTCATCTTTTTTCTGGATTCTGCTCTTGTCCTCACTGAAAGCAAAACTCTCCAAGTGCTTTTAAAGCATCTAATGGCAAGTATGGAAAAAATCTGTGCCTTGTCGGAAAGGCCACGGTTTAGCCTGGGCAGGAGCTGCTGGCCCAGCTCCAGAGTGAGCACAACTGATATTAAGGGAATTCTGCCTGAATAAAGAGCTGAAGACTGAACTCCTTGGGAAAGCCATCTCAGACTGTTTGAGTATGTTAAAAGAGGTCAGATATTAAATAAATACTCAATTAAGGAAGGAGGGCAAGTAATTAGAAAGGCTAATTCTGTGCTGAAATGGTCCGGATGGTATGCAAAACTCACCCTAGCACCACCTTCCATACAAAATAAGTCTCAGTCTTTAAAGACTAGCTCAGCTTTGAGAAGATCTGGGTTAAATTACCAACTCAGCCACAGACTTGGTGTTTTCATTGTGGAGAAGTCATCAGTTTCTTTTCATGTCCATTCCCAAACCCCCAGAACAGTGACAGTAAATACATACTGAGATACACACACAGCAATGACCCCAGATCTGTGTGCATACACAGCTTTGTATACATTACAGCAAGTACTTGCAGCAATCACAGCACTCCAAGAACTCTAAGAGGCCAAGCAAATGCTTCTCTACCTATAGATTTCTTCTTGAAATAAGTCCTATGTGAAGGAATCTCATTACTGAAAAATAAAATGTTATTCCATTTCAGGCACTGGAACAATACTGCAGTGGGGAGCTGGCATATAGCATGGACATATGAAAAGAAGTAAATGTCTTATGCACTGTTATATAAAAACCACTAGAAACACCAAGCCTGGCTGGTTTGAACCTATATGGCCTCTGCTCTCATCTACTGCAACACAGCTCCACAACTGACATGCAGAGGTGGAGAGATTCTAAAAATAACCAGTGCAGGGAGAGGGAGAGAAGCATGAGCAGGAAAATGTTTCTTCGGCCTGGCTGACGGATTGGGCAGCAGCTCCCAGTGCCCAAGGAACACCTGGTTCAAGTCCTGCTCTGTTAGCAGCCCTGCACTCCCTAACATGCCGATGGCAGACCATTTCTGGAATCTAAACATGACCCAAATACATATATAAGACATGCAAGAAGGGATTTTTTAATTCTGAGGACAAGCCAGAAACTGTCAAATTCTCAAATCAGCCAAAAGAGAGCTCTGACATAAGACAAAATTTAGTTGTCAGTGAACTGATGTAGGACATCACCCTGATGTCAAGTCAAACACACAGAGCTCTAATTCAGTAACAGGTATCTAACCCCCAGTCTGGTTAGCTTTAGCTCTCTTATATGAGCTGTAAAATTGGAAAAATTAAACAAACCAAAAAAATCATCTGGTTCCCCAGAACAGACCACCAAACCAATCCAAAATCATGTTCTTGTATGTAAGGTTTCCTCCTCTGCTGGACTGTTCCAGGGCTCAGATTTGAGTCACAGCATTCTGTCACAAGTTTATGGCAAGCTGGAAGAAATACTGTTCTTCCCCACTTCCCAATCCCATTCTCATTTGACTACAGCTTGTTCCAATTCTTGCACAACTGGTGCTGCATAAGTGAAAAAATCCTGGGAAAAGTGGTGAAAGCAGTGTAATTGTTTATGCAGGTTAATGCCCCAGCACATACAGCCCATTTCATTCAGTCACAGAGCTTTATACAGTACCTGGGAACAATCTGCAAGCACACGTAACACCCAGATTTCACCTAACACTTTCAACAACTTTTATTTCATCTCTGACATTGACTTCAGGTGACTGCTGAGAGATGGGCAGATATAGTGAGACAAGAGATTAGGCACGAGATTCCACTAAAGCTGGCACAGCTGTGCATCCCAAATTCTGCCCTTGCAAACTGAAAGTGTGTCCTGATAGAGCTAAAACCAGACAGAGAAATCTGCCTAGATGTGCAGATCTTCCCCAGCCACCCACTAGATAAGACTTGAAACACAACAGCAACACACTCAACATTGTGCAGTCATACCAGATATAAGATTTAAGATTGGCTGGAGATGATCAGAGCAAGCAACAAGAACAAATCTTCCTTCCTTCCCTATAATCAAAGATTTTCTCACACTCCTTGTGCTGCTTTCCCTTAGCGAAAGTAAGAGAGTACAGACAGCTTGTAGTTCTCACATAATTATCAGTTGTCAACTCATCTGAAAGACACCCAGAAGGGCTCCTGCTGCGTCAGATGTACAATTAACTTGTTCTTCTCTAGCAAGGGCACTGCATGAGTGAGAGGGCTTGGAGGCTCTTCTTTCTCCCAGCAAACACATGACAAAACTGTGCTCTCAGTTCAAGCCTGGGAATGGCTCCAACTGCTTTCACCTCAGTATTAGTCTCAGTCCTTCGCTGCACTGTCATCGATTGGTACAGAAAATCAGTTGTTATCTTACAGCCTCAGACTGTGGTTAGTGCTGCAGCTCTGTGTCCTGCTCTGTGGGTGGCATTTGCACACACAAGCCTTGCAGGGTAAACTGCTTCTCCCACATCCAACATGTGCATGGTCCACTCAGACTCACAGGTCTGCAGCACTCCATTCACAAGAACACGTTCAAGCACACAGAGAAGCTTCAAATCCTGTAGTCAGACATGTTGGCATTACAAACTTCAGTTTACCTCACCTCACCATGGCATACAATAAACATAATTTGGCTTATTTGATATAACAAACACAGTCTCTGCTGCTGCTGCAGCTGATCGGATCCGTGCTGTCATTTCATGGGCTCCTGAAAAGTCCCCTTGGGCTTAGATGTCACTTAGTGCTCAGCAGTGGCTCTCCAGAGCATCACACGGCATGGCAGATTAATGTTTCATATTTATCCAAAACATTAGACCAACATCCACGGGCAATGTCTGGACTGCCCAGTGCAAGCCCTGAATATGGGCTCAGCACTGGTGTGGATTTTGTCCTTTACAGCTTTTGGAATTACGAGAGGGAAGCAGAGGCACAGGATATTGCAAACTCATGGCCTGTTTAAAGCAAGTAATGAGGGGTGCAGTGTAAGAAACCAAGGAGAAGAGAATATTCAGAGGGTCACGTGGCAGCAATAAAGCATCACATTCTGCATTACTATTGAACAGAACACTTTATCAGACACGCTCAGTAAATTGCAATACTGGTTCCACCTGCTCACCCCAGAAATAAGCTTGTGTCACACACCAATTGCTGAGCAGAGAGGTATCTGCAGCCCGCGCCAAAACCACCACACATGAACTGCTCCTGGTCTTCAAAAGGACAAGATTTACACCCTAGACAATGTCAAGATAAAGCACTAATTAAATAAAAGTGAAAGTCACTGAAAATTCTGCTTGGTATTTTTCACTTCATAAAGAGAATGGAATAAACCCAGGACCTGCCAAAAGAAGGAAATATGCCAAAGAAATCACCATCCAGCACACAGCCAGCAAGCTCAAATTCCAACAGCAGAAAAAAGGCAGCAGCAAATCCTGTGCAAATAACTCACCAATAAAGATTTGGAATGAGGGAAAACACTTTAAGCATGAGCTGCTGAAGTCAAGCACAAATAGGGATCAGTGACACTTAAACCATGGAACTAATCTAAAGTATTTACTTTCAGAAGTGGAAAAATATTACAAATAGAGCTTTAAAAGTGCTGTATATTTCTAAAGCACTGGATTGCTGATGCAGTCTGAATACTGAGCTAGCAAGTGCAGACCACTCCTGCCTGCCACTGTCCAGATGTTTCTGCTCCTGCTCATCCACCAGAAGAGCTGATCCCAGCAGCACTCCCACTCTCCACTGCAGTGCTGAGAAGCATACTATGATATTTCAGTCTAGAAGCCTGTGGGCAGCCAGAGAGCTGCAATGTGCATGGAAAAGTTCTGTCAGAAGTGATGCTAGAATGGGAGTTCATCAGCCTTCCACCCTTGGCATGGAGCCCAAACTCCATGGTTAGTAGGGGATGGAGATCACGAAGAATGGCAGGAAGCACTCTGAGCATACCTGGGAAGAAATTCCCTGGAGGTGCTATTTTCATGCTGTCCTAGGTTACAGTATAAGATATTACCGAAAGTATGTATTCTGTTGTCATCTCCACAAGCTGTTAAAACAGGTGGGGCTGTGCTCTTTATCCCCTACCATGACTCATCCTTGATAACTCCCTCCAGGAGCTATCTCTGCCTAATGGCCAATCAAGGATCCACCACATGACTCACAGAATTACATCACCCCGTTGTGAGATGCTCTGCCCAGGGGGGAGAACCAAGCACTCCCATGTGGATAGAATCTGGGGTTTGGAACAGCATAGGCAGCCTTTTCCACTGGATTTCCAGAGGAAGACTGGAGGTCTTCTACACCACCACTGGACCTTCAGAGGAAGACCAGACTCTTCTACTGAATCACTGCTTCAACAGAACCATCACTCCAGGAGGACTTCAACAGAACCATCACTCCAGCCACCATTTAATTGGACTGCTACCAACCCCCTGACCATCAGGGGTCAGGTTGTACTGTGATTTTGTCAGTTGGTTGGTTTTTTGTACTATTGCATTTATTTTATTTTTCCTATTAAATTGTATTTCTGACTTGAAGTCTCTCACTAGTTTGCTTTCAAAGTAGTACACATGCACAGCTAGAAAAGCAAGAGTGTGAGCGAAGTAAAGCTCTCAGTCAGGGAAGAGGTAGACCAGGATGTGACCACAACAACAGGGATCACTGCAGGTCTCCAAAGGATGACTTACACACACACAGCTTTCCCCTGTGTAGGGGTGTGGGGCTGGAGCCAGATGCTTAAGGATTCCTTCACAGCACAGCTGGGCTGGCATCCACCCCTTTGACTACATCCTGTGCACAAAGAGGGAAATTCCTGGTCAGGCAGAGAGATTGGGCAGTTCTTCCACAACAGCTGTTCATACCAACATGTCTAAGAAGCAAGATAAAGAGACCTGTAAATATTTAAAACAGCATTTATTAATCACTTCCTTGTTTCTTCTGTATAAATGCTACTTAACTGCTTTGGGAATAGGGCTTCTGAGTTTTAAGCATAAATGGTACAGCTGCTTTTTCTGTAAGAGAACCATTACAGGTCTGATTCCATCAATCAGCACTTCATTAATGCTCAGTTACACCAATGCTGAAGTAATGGAGAACAGAGTTAGACCCTTGAAATGTCCTTCAATCTGAAGGAGGAAAATTCCTAAACAGAATTCACTTATCTATTAGCGTGAAAGGAGAAATTCTTTTTTTTCCATGGTGGTTTTTCACGAGATTGCTAAAGCCTCTGTTTTCTTTTATTTGTGTTCCAGTGTTTTTAAGAGGTTACAGAGGATAGACAGGTTCTCCCTCTTGTTATTTCTTTCATGCCAATAAAAAACAGAGTATGAGGCTTCTGGAATTTCCAGCAATAAAGACCAAAGATATTTGTTGGTTTCCAGGGGGTGTTCTGGTGGGGTGCTATGACCTTGCAAAACCAACTCTAGCAGGAAGTCGCTCAGCAGCCACTGCACTCACACACACACACATGCACCGGACAGCTTCCTCAAGGGATTGATGGCAAAGAGGCAGGAAGGGTCCTTGTGTGGAATTCCATGGCACAGGTTTATTTCAGCCCCGCGTGTGAAGCCAACCAAGGACAAAAGACACAGAACACTGGAGAGTCCAAGGTTAAATATGGGGTGGGGAAAGCATCAGGGACCAATGGTCTCTGAGGGTATGGGGTGGTACATAGGCAGGGCTGGGGTATGGGAACCAGTAGGGAACCAGTGAGGGGGGACTAAGGAACAAGTGTGAATGGGGAAACAGGGAGGGGAGAACAGTGTGGATTAGGGCCATGTGGGGTAGAAAGGGGCAGGGAGGCCAGTGGGCTAATAGGGGAAACAGAACTGGGGTAGATTTCCATAACAGAACAGGGCATTCGGGGAGAGGCCTTTTTAGTCACCTTAAACTGGGGAGCATTTCTCCACTTAGGGCACTTTCTCCAGGAGATTCTTACAATCCCTGGTGCCATGGGCTCACTCGCCACCACAGGTAGTCTAAGATGAAACACCTTTGTTTTTGTTTGAAAAGTTCAATCTTACCAAAAGGACAAAGACAGGGAAAATACTTAAACCAAGTGCTCTGTTTGCATTGAAAATTTTTAATTCAAAGGTCCAGGTTTGGCTAAGCCCAGTTCAGGCAAATTGTGAATCTTACATACAATCAGAACTGTACCTTCCTTCACTGCCACAGACACAGCAACTCTGTCTGTAAAAATGCAGACTTGAGCTTGGTGTAAGTTTTTGTTCTCCCTGAGCAAGAAATTAAGTGAGGAACAAGAAAATCTGTCTTTAAGCAGTCGGTGGAGGTTAGAGATCACAGCTGTCACTGGTAAGAAAAAGTAAACACTGCAGAAAAACATGTACAGTAAGTGCAGTGGTCACAGTGTTCAGCCACTGCTCATTAGTCTTTTGCATTTAGCAATGCAGAGAAATCTGCTGATACGCTTTGAGACTATTTCCATCCTTCTGCCTTCTGCACTCACTACAGCTCATCCATTAACATTTCTGCTGAGTGCCCTTTAGTTGGTTTGAAAGTGCCAGGACTGATTGTTTGCTGAGTCTGTCCCATAATTTTAAAATCCAAGCACAATTTAAACATACTGAACAGGCACCAAGAAAGATACCTTATTCTCTTCCACTCTGTCCCAATGATTCTGACACGAATTTTCCTTACATCTATTTTTAGCTCTGTCCTAACTGCCATGGTCCTTGGTAAAGGATGCTCTCCTAAATACATGGCTGATTCTCTTCTCCTCCTCTTCAAGATACTTGTAGCAAATAGATTAAGCTCTGCTCTGGCCATCCTCTGTGGGCACAGAGAACTCTACTAAAGTCAGAGGAGTGCCACAAAGACTGTGGCAGATGACCACAGCATTTTTCTCTAACTTTACAGGTTGGTTTTCAGGCAGTTGGTCAAGCTCTGGTCATGAACACTCAGGGCAAAGAGTGAGATAGAAAAGCAACTTATGTCTACTTCATCAATCCACATTCAGTCTTTTTACAACAGGAGAAAGTGAGATGCCGCTTTTCAGGCTGTAGCGTCTGACAACACCCCATCTGTGATTTAGGAAGAAGATGGGATGGGGAAAATGCATATAAGAAAAAGCCATTTAAAGACAACAAGAGTCCTGAGAGTTATGAGTAAATTGGCCTATTTCCTAACGGATACAGATATGACACTTTCACATGATGTGCTGCTGTGCTGACTAATGCACCACTGCAACAAACTGTCACAATGTGTTGACAGACCTTCCCTAGTGAAGAGGAACCCATTTATTTTATTGTTAATCCTCCTACTGTAAATCAGCTTCATGGAATTGCATACGTCCTTAAGTTCCCAATGCACAGAGTACCCAAGATGCAGACGTTACTACACAGGCAGTGCACACAATCTGTACACCTGGAGAATTTTCTGTGTATCAATTCCTGTTTCTCAGTTATTCTGACTAACTTGATTGCTCTTCACTGGAAAGAGCAGGGCTCTCTGGAAACCAGGAAGTGTATTTGAAGCTCACCTTAGGTGTGATGTATTCCAGCATGTTTTCTGCACCTGGGTTATTTTAAAAGGTCAGATATAATTGCAAAGTGTAGATGAAGGGTACCTGTATCAAAAACCTTCTCTTGAGCATTTTATTTTGTAGCGTGTGTATGTGAGCTTCCTCACTGCTGTCTGTGCCTGACATAGAGCTCAGGGAGCCTTGATAAAGTCATAGAGCAGTTTAATTTTTCAAATAAAAAGAAGATTCCTATCATTAACTTAAATTTATTTAAATATTTGAATATTTTATGCCAAACAGAAGGAGACAGTGGCTTGAGTCACAGTGGCTAGCACTGGGCTGTTGGCAACTAGAGCCTCCAGTTTAATCAGAAATCACTGCCAAGGAACAGACAGTGTTTGCTTCCAGACCAAGCAGGTTGTCAGAATATTTTGTGTTATCATCTAGCCTGACAGCATTATCTCAAATTGTTGACTCAGACCTGCCTTGAAGATGCACTTTGGAACATCTTGATCAGCAAGCTCATTTCCTTCCCAGCCCTGCTCTGCTATTCAGACTCCCACCTTGCAGGAACGCTGAGCAGTTTAGCCACAATTCAGCACAACCACAAAGCTGAACTGCCAGTTCAGAATTCTGCAGGTTCAAACCCTCTGTCTGTCCCTAGTTCTCCATTTGCTGTTTCCTAGCCTTATGCCCTTAGATCTGTCTCCCAAAGGTGTGGCCCTTGCTTCATTAGGAATATTATGCTATAGTTTGAAAGGACTTTTTCAACAAGATCCTGGCATTCCACTCAAGTATCTGAAACATTTTGCACCTACTCTCAGTAGCTTCTTCCACTGCTTAGCTTTTACAGATAACAGAATCAAACAATGAATTAACCACCCTATTGAAGAAAACCTGTAGCAGTGAATAGAAATGGTAGATTTTTACTCTGCTTGTAGAATTTAAGAACAAAATGTACTTTTGCTGTAGAATTCTATAGTATGGTTAAAACCCTAGAAAACTGTCAATTTTTACATCCCTCATGCTTTCAGATTAATATCCAGACAATCCTGGTAAAATGGATTCCCCAAATCATACAGGACTTTTTGAGGGGAAAAAATATGGTTTCACTTCAACAAATCACAGCTATATGCATTCAATGTGAGCATTTTATTCAACCCCACTCCCGTTCAACAGAAACCATTTTTATCTTCACACACCCAAACTCTACTAATATCCCGGGGAGCACCCATCTCAGTGCTTGGCACAGCTGAGGCCTGGTTTTCCCTCTCCTTCATTATCTTTACCAATGGTATAAATTCTGTCACACGTTTCAGACTGTCCATCAGTGCCTGGCTACAATCAGGCAGAGGAGAAGCTGTGCAGGTTATACCAGACTTCCTTGCAACAATGCTGTTTTTAAGGAGATCTTCCCCTACATTTTAACACCTTTTATCTTGTTTGGTTTGGTTTTCTTTGAATTGATCGATTTTCAGCAGAAGTAAGGAAGCTTATCAAGCTTGTCAGCATCACAAACTCTGGAACTGCACGCTGTAATATCAGAGGAACACCAGAAGGTCCTGGTTGCACACGGATCATAAGCTCAGCTTTGGTAACTGTTATGAATAAGAATTCATTTTAGCAATTATGCATTTATTTTTCACTTTACTGTAGTTTATAATTTGTTATCTGAATGTTATATTACCTCTTATATCTGTAGTTACTGTAACTGTTGTTGTAAAAAACCTCCTACTTGTAAAAAGTACCCAAAAGCAGCAATTACACTCTTATCAGCGCATACCAATGGCTGGAATGCAACCCCCTCCGTTACCTAGGTAACTAAACCCCCCTGAAGCCTGAAGAAAGATACCAGAGAAAAAAAAAGAAGAAAGCCTGACATGCAAATAAAAAGCCTAAAAGACTCTTGGGAGGACAAAACCCCTAAAACCAATAAGTTAAAAATGAGCCAACAAACTTTTTAAGAAAAATCAGCCTGGCTACCAGCCAGGAAGAAGACTACCACTAGCCAAGGGTTTCTTTTCAGGCACCCTAAGAGGAAAAGACACCGCTGGAAGCCACTTCCCTCTCAAAGTAAAAGTTAAATTGTCTTCCTGACCACTCCCCGTGAGGAGAGAAGGCCCGGTTCTGCTGGCTTTGACTGACAGAGCAGAAATTCCTCCTCCTTCACCTCGGACCTGGGAGTGGCGGTGAAATTCTGCAGGCTGCTGCAGCCCCCAACCTAAGCTGATCACTTTTAATAAAGGCATTTAAAGGACCCGCAGTCCTGCCTATCATTTATTTCACCTACACCTAAACCAGACACATTCCAGATCAGCCCTGTCACCTCTCCCACTTCGTCATCAGCTGTGAATCAGTCTTGGCACATGCAAGGCAGTGAAAGGCTGTGCCCAGGTGTATTGGTTTGGCACGGCCTGGTTTTGGGTAGCAGGGGGGCTGCAAAGGTGGCTCCTGTGAGAAGCTGCTGGGAGCTTCCACCATGTCCAGCAGAGCCA